>CM052437.1:153975954-153992945 GCA_028533085.1 Varecia variegata
ATTGCTGGCAACCATACTAAGTAGTTTCACATATAATATCCCCCTCATTCTTGAAGATTGATACCAGCATCAATAGAAGTAATGGTGTTAGTTACTAAACTGACAGCATAAGAATATTCTAAATATATATGCATGGAGCACTAGCAACAGGAGTGAAAACATTTTTAGAACAGAAGGTAGAGTTTGGCCATTCTAAAGCAGATGAGAAAAGAAATTGTTTCATTCTCTAAAATAATAACTGTGGATTACAGAACTAAAGATTTATGGAAAAATGGGACACAGAAGAAGTGGGAGAAAGAAAATTGTGTGGCTTTTGTCTCTTCCCAACCTGGGGTTTTATCATTTCCAACTCTGCAAAATTGGTTCAACATGTGAAAAGTAGAGGCATGAATGTGCATGCATGAATAAAGGAAGGAAGGAGTCCTTCAACAATAGGGGTCATTTCTATAGCAACTTTGGCTTTTGAAAAAGTTGCCTGAAAATAGGCCCACACCCAGAGATAAGAGAGGTATAACACCTGCTGGGGAAGTGAATATGAAAATGTAGCTTTTCTCCCAAAACACTTATTACAGGAGAATCACTTTTCAAGGTTCCCACTTTGTTCTACACTTAACACCAATATTTCTTAAATAGCAAATGCAATGCTTGCTTTCTCTGTTGCTCTCTGGCACTGTCAGAACGGTGTTCAGTAGAAGCAGCCTAGTGATTAAGGGATTGAACATGGACTCTAGTTCTTCCTCTACATCTACCACGTCATTGTTTACTCATCTACCTAAAGGTGAGTGATGATAGTACCTATCACAGAGGGATGTTGTGAAAATTAAATAAAATAATGCTTTAAAAATTCTTAATACAAACAGTTCTTTGTTCTGCACCATAACAATATAAAGTAATTACTAAATATTAATCACCACCAAATTAAGAGTAGTCATCATTGTGATAATAACTGAAGAGAATTTGTTGTAACTTAAGCCTAGTTTAGAGGTAGAGATGTGGGAGCAGAAGGAGTGGTAGAGCAAAACACAGCTACTTGAATGGCATTTGATTCTGATTATCATAAAAGGTTGTAGAATTTTGCTTGCCCAGTAGATTTTTTCAGTTATTTCTATGAAATTTACTTTTAAAATGTGCCACAATATTTGTCATCTCAATTATATGACATGTCTAAGAAGAAGAAAAAAGTCATTGGAAACTGGGTGCAAGTAAGTGTGGCTAGACGTAATTTAATATCCTTAAACTGGTTAAGAAGTATTAACAGTTGGAAAATGTTAAAAAAAAATCTAGTGTTTGTGTGAAAGTGTGGGCATACTTGTTGGCATTGCAATAGATAGCGATGTAGAAGTCAAGTTTTTAACTATAAATCTATAAAAATGCTAATACAGTATGTTTTTTTGAGTTGATAGAATTGGGCAGTTGTCATTTTCTTGAGATGTGGTTATATTTGGGGGAAACAAAGTCTTACAGAGATTGTTAAAATTTAATTTAAAAATTGTTCATCAGTACACACAAGAATTGCTAAGGAGAGTACAAATGAGAGAAATGAACACTCTCTGTGTGAAGTCACTATGATAAATGGACACTCTGTAGTCATAAAGAAGACCATGTTATTGTTAGCAAGTTTAGTATTTTAGCAACTCAGGGACTTGAGTGCTCATTGTTCTACACCGTGCATTCTTTAGGGAGGCAAGTTTTAATAAAAGTTTAGAAAAAATTTGTCATGAGATTTATAATTTCAAATAACATAATTATTTTGTATGTGTTCCAAAGACTTTTATGACCCCAGCCAAGTGGATTAGGGCAGAATGTCCTTTTAAATTTGGAGTGGAATGTGTAAGAGTATTAGAAGTTTCAAATAGAATACCACAAAGAAGATGGATCATTCCATTTATATTTTGGATAAATATGAAACTCACTATTTTTATGGTTGGCATTTTCTTGCTTATGGGTTTTCATTTAATAATTTCTCTTTCCTTCCCTTATTATATATTTGTCTGATTTAAAAAACAAAACTACTCTTCAGTTAAAATCACTTTAGGGCAAAAATTCAAAACTCCAGACCCAAGTAATTAACATGCTTGATGCAGAGCAGCAGCGGCACATTACTGTCAATAAAATGCCAATCTAAAGGGACATCTTGAAAAGTGACTGGATGATAGTGAGTTGGGCTTCTGCCAAACTCCAGCAGCTAAGAGGTTGTGCAAATAAGGACCTTTCACAGGGAAGGCATTGCTGAGTTACTCTATAGAGTTGAGTTTGGGAACTGTTGGTCATCATGGTGCATAAAAAACCATGATTTGATAGAAGCACATAGTCCAATCTTTTTGAAACTCTATTACAGTCAGTGTGCTGTGAAATACCCACTGTTCAAGGATTAAATCACCTGGTTTTGGTTCCAACTGTCTTTAAATAGTGGGGTCCCATTGACCAAGTGACTTAATAGCTGTAAATTCTGTCTCAGTATAGAGATTCTGTTATGCCAATTCTGACTCTTTGTATTATTCAGTGGCATTTGAAAGCAAATCCACAGGCAATGTAGAATTCAGTAATTGTGTGTTTGTGGCAGATTCTGAGTGACCCTTGGTTGAATTCCATATGGAATGTGGTATTGTATATGAAAGTTGGAGCTCATGAACATGTAGGCAAAAGGTTTGTCCATTTCTGGTAGATGTTCCTCCTAAGGATACATAATCTAACACCCAACAGACATCATCCGAGAGCCAAGAAATGACTATGGATGATGTACCTTTTTAGACTGGGGGAAGTACAGATAGCAGTTATGTTTGCCACAGTCTTACATTATTACATATTAAAAGGTCATCCTCTTGAATGTTGTAGATCCCTTACATATAAACCTATTCCGGTCTTGGGAAAAATGCAACATAATGTACCCATTATTGTATGCATATTCTGTATAAATTCAAGGAATTGTTTATCTCAAATAAAAATGTTTCACTAAACCTAAAACAAAATGGTAGACAATACACAAAAAGGATTTGAATCTTTACCTGCCAATTATGAAACCTTGTGCAGAAAATAACTAGGGATTTTTAGGTGTCACTCTCAGAGACTCTATGAGAGTCTGCATTAAAAGTAGGCACCCAAGTGAGTTTGGTGTAGATCATCACAGTTACAGATATTTGATTTTATTTGAGATGTCATACATGCATCATTCTTTATCGATATGCCAAAGTTCTGTTTACTGACTATGGATGTATCCATGGTCATTGATTAAATGACCGTAATATAACACATCTAAATGAGTAAGTGGCAAAATATCTTAGAATCTTTCTCTCTTCAAGGACTCATAGAAGTCTCTATCAAGTAAAATACAGAGCAGCACACTGCTTTATAATTAAACATGATGATGTAAAAAGAAAGCCCCATGACTATGTGGAGTTAAGAATTTAACACATTAACTGCCATGTGAGTTGTTTAACTCAGGCTAGTTTTGAACCTGTGGCCTCGTAAAGCATATGTAGCTCACATGTCTCTTCACCTTTGGAGCTGCAAGAACTATTTTTCAAGTTATAACTCACATGCAGAAAACTATAAAAAATAGTTTAATTAAATTACAAAGGGTCATTTTGTTTTCAAAGTTTTTATTCTATTTTCATAATAAAACACTGTGGCCCCAGGGAATTTTTTTTTTTTTTTTTTTTTTTGCTAGTGTGGCAGTCAATGTGTTAATATGCCATTACCTTCACCATGGTGTGGGGAAGGAGTGGAACATGAATGTGGTGATCAAGGAGGAGGAGTTACCATTCTAGATAGGAAAAATTATCTTTTCAAATATTTCCCAGTCTGGTAAGCAATATTCAGTGCTGAAAGGATAGGGTAGAAACACTGTTCTATTGGTACAATTTGCAAGATATTTATGGTCAAGAAAATTTTCTGTATTTCATTACTGATTTCCTTTCCCTAAGAAATGATAAAGATCTTAGATGTTCACAATTCCTTATGGAATTCAACCATGATCATTTTTAATACATATTACACTTCTGAAATTACACAGATTAATGACAATGTTTAAGGAGAAAATCTATAAGTAATACTTTTATTTTAGATTAGTTGAATTATATTAAGTGTTCATTATATTATTCATGAAATAAGATTATACTAATCAGGTTGTACCATGTGCTAAAACTGGAAAGTTTGACACATTGTTATATAAGCTTCCTGATCTTTGCTGAGCAGCGTAAAGCTATAGAAAGAGCCTGTTATTGGATGCTTCTGCATAAAACGTCAAATGCTTCCCAAAGGAGAAATATATTATGCTTATTCTAAGAAATATGTGATGTGGAATAACATTGTTTTTAATAGAATGAGCTCTGGAGTTAGACCTTCAGGGTTCAAATCAGGACCTTGCCACTAAATGCAGTTGGGCAAATCTTCTTTCTAAGCCTCATTTCCCTCATGGAACTGAGAAGTGAAATGAGATGAAGTATACAAAGAGCTTCACTAGGGTCCAGGCTGGGGTGCGTATTTAACAAATGTTCCCCAGCATCCCCCCTTCTAATTTATCCTCCTCTTCCTCCTCATTGTATTATATGAATATAAGAAATAGCAGGAAGAAAAAATGAACAAAAGTTTGAAATTATACACGCAATTCTTTATCTCTTACATAGAGGTAGGTTATTCATAATGCATAGGTATTTTAACCTTTTATCACCTCAAAATTGAATTTCATTTTTCAGTTGTCGAATTGTTTACAATTTTGAAAAAAATCTTCATTTTCAGAAGAAGCTGTATGTCGACATGAGCTCTCTAACCCCCATTTCTAATCATTGCAGGAATCCTCAGTAACATTTTTGCCTTAATTTTACATTCAGCTTTTTCTATGTAGGACAGTCAAATTGAAGGACTCCCCTGATAGCCCTTTGAGGAGGTCACTTAGCGAGAAATGCTGAAGTTTTACAAACAGCTGGTATAGAACACTTTTGCTGAAGTTGTAGGTTTGGCTCAGCATTCTCAGTTTGAAAACCAAATTACAGCCTCCATGAATTAACTTTGCAGGGCGGGAAGCTTATTAATACTGAGGAGGATTGATGAATTGCATTGAGAATTGATGATCATACTAGCAGTGAATTAGTATTCAGACTGTTTTCATCTTCATCATTTAAAAGAGAATGTAGGAGGAAAAATAGTGTCCACAAATTAAAATTGGATCCATGGAAAGATTGTTATAAATAATGAAATCTGAGACCATGAGCTAAGCTTTGCATTTTTTCTTTGTGCCGCTTATTGCACTGCATAACCTCAGGTAAAGAAGCATGTGGAATCCTCCTTGATGGAAAAGTGGTGAAAGCGGACCATAAGCCACCAGTTCACAGGTCCAGCTGTGAACTGAACTGCAAAAATCATTTTAGTTATTAATGGATAGCAAGACTCAAATATAAATAAGTAATTCATAACTCGTTTCTCAGAAACGAAAAAAAAAAGTATGAATGAATCCGGCAAAGAGACAATATTCTAGTATAAGCAGAATGTATAGTGTGAAATTATCAATGGAGTTACTGTATTTTGCTATAGAATCCGACTTCGGGAAGGCAGTATAGACTAGCTATATCTAGGCGGTACCAATGGGAGGCAGTGTTGCCTCGTGCACAAGGCGTGTTCTTCAGAGCCAAACTGACCTAGGTTCTTTTTTCCTGTTCTGCCTTTCATTAGTTGTGGCAAGCTACTTTTCTTCTCTAAGCCTTATTTTCCACATTTCTAATGTGAGGCTAATAACAGTACTTACTTCATGTGGTTGTTATGAGGATTAAATAAGAAAATGCATGTTACATATGGCACAGAAAATGCTTCTATATAATAAATGAGAATGGCTGATATTTATCACTCCCTTAGTAAAAGATTGCCTAAGAGAGATGATAAGGTCTCAGCTTCCATTGATTTATGTCATAGCATTTATTTTAATACTTCATTTCTCTGACCATTTTGTCTAACAGCAGCATATCATGCAATTTGTGGTGTAAATGTAAAAATGAGACTGATATCTACATGGCTTTTGCTTCTTTGTTAAAAATAAAGTAACTGATTAAGGAAATGGTAGTTTGGCAGCTGCCTCACTGATTTGAAAAAGTTAGCTGAACATCACCTTATGGCACTCTGAGCAGCTATATTGTTTGTGTAAAAAAATGTGTGGGTGATAAACTACAATAAGAGGAACACATATGAATTATGTGTTTGGTAAGTGAATGAGTTCAGCTATTGGCATAATGAACTGACTTGGTTGAATGTAGTTTAGGCTCACATCTTGTAATGGCATTGTATGTGTTTTTCATTCAAGAATTACTATGTATAGAGCTTCCAAGGTTTATATGTTCTTAGAACATATGTATGTTCCATATATGGTGGTCTTTCCCTTGTGTACTACTGCACTTCCTCTTCAATGATGCAGCATTGTGACCTAGACTCAGTTCGCTCTTTGCCTACTCTATTTTTTTTTCTCAATGCTTTGGGCACCTGTAGTGTAAGACTTTTAACCCCATGGCCTTTGTAGAAAATCAAGATACACAAACTGATGGGCACACAGTGCACAGAGGGAAGTAAAAGTCATTAGGAAATCAAGCGAGGGGAGGAGGGAAGGAACAAAAACTCACCTAACGTGTACAGTGAACACTATTTGGGTGATGGGCACATTTACAGCCCTGACTCAAGCCATGTATCAAAAACATTTGTACCCCCCTTAAATTAAAAATCAAATATAATCTGTGTAGATTATATTGAAATTATTCCCTGCAAATATTGAAATGTCAATAAAGGTCATTGTGGTTCCATGTGTTCTGCAGATGTTGAATACTTTTTGTAAAAAAGAACATGTTCAGTATTTGGTGTTTCTGAGTGACTGAGTTTTGATAAGAATAAAATTAAACTTAGAGCCCATAAATCACTAACAAACAATGGTAAGACCAATATTTCTGAGGCACATGAATATAGTGATGAAGAAAATAGTCTAATGACATAAAGGCAAACATGAATTTTATCTTTGAAAATATATACACGTTTTTAACAGTTTTTTCTTAACGAAGTTAAACTACAAATTAGATGAGAATGTAATTTTTAAGTGCCTTACCCTCTTAGCCTTATGAGTCTGTAAGTTTATGGAACAAATGTTACTCCAGGAAATGAATCTTCAAAAATATTGGCCTTTATTTCTTTATAGTCATTATATTAATTTAGTAATTTTAGAAAAAAAATTATAATAAGCCCAAATCAATCCTCTCTACCATAGTGAAAATGAGGCCTCTCAAATATTTTCTGTAGTCAAATATCCACTTTTATTCATGTCATTAATAAATGTGAGTCCTGAGCCTTCCTGGAGGTGACTGCTTAGCCCACAGCAGGTTAGGGGGCTTAGTCCCAGGAGAATACAGTCTCCCAGGCCCGGAGTCCCTGTTATGTACAACTCAGGGAACACTCCCTCCTCATTCATTCCTCAGGGAATTGGATCTCAGGGGTTTCAGGCTTCCTGAAATAGAAAATACCACCTGTTGATGCTAAGCCTTTAATTGACTCAGTGGGATTTTGGTGCAGGCATGTTAAAAATGGTCATGGTCACGTGCCTTTCCTGAATAGAGTAGCTGGTTGTGGGATGGTTCTCCTTCTGGAAGTAAAGCTTAACATGACAAACTTCAGAACATGTCTTTTATAGGTATCTTTATTCATTTCAAGGATTATATTACTTTTGAAATTCAAAATCTCCCTTAGAAAGAGCTCTCAGAATAATGTAAATGTTTATTGGCATTCTGACTTTACTAGTTTACAAATATAGTAGTGTACTTTTAAAATAACTCGTATTTTTTACTTCTTTAGTGTGTCATTGTCTCCCCAAAACAGACTAATCAGAAAGGAGATGCCAGAGAAGTTCCTTTTAAGTTGACATTTAATCCAGTGCTGATTCTTCAAGTGACTTTGGGGACTTTGTTCATAATTTTCAGCAACCTGGAAAATCCCTGAATAATTTACTCATTTCATTTTATCCAATTTTTGAGACCTTTGCCAAGTATCTCTTTATCAACGTGCTAATGCTGTCAGACAAACATATGGATGAGTAGGTAGAACAACATACACTCTTTTTTTTCCCAAGAATAGATGTTAGTTGTGTTTTACTTATTTAACTCAGGCATAGCAATAGCTGTGATTTAAATTAAGAAATACACATTTTAATTTGCAAAAATCCATCCAGATACAGTGTGGTATGGTACAAAGAACAAAGAATTTGAAAGGGTAAGATCTGGAGTGGCAGTTCAAGAAAAAGGGGACAGATATTTATTAATGACTTCCAAAATGCCAGGGATCAGTGCTGCATCGATGCTAACTGCTACTCTGGGGTCAGAAGAGCCTTGCTCCTCTGCATGTTAGGAAGTCTCGACCCTCACAGAACGTTACCCCCCAGTCTTAGAAGAATGATGATGATCACCATCATACCAACCCTACTTCACCAGCTTGTTGTGAAGAGCCAAGTCTTTGTTGAAAAATTGCTCTGTAAACAGTTGAGCTCTAAAAATATATTCAGTTATTATGTTATTTTTTGTATCTCTCTTCTCAAAAGTTTTTGAGTCAGTTAATTACTATTATGTTAAGCAAAATTTGGAGAGCACATTTAGAAACAGAGAAATTTGCTAAAAAGAAAAAAATGGAGTTGTGAGATTAAGGAGGTATAATTGCCTCCACCTACAAAGCTCTCACTCTAAATCTGGAAATGACAGAGTGGGCAGGTTGGAGTAGATGGAGGGAAAAAGAAAGAGAGTGAGTGAGAGAGAGAAAGAGAGTGAGTGAGAGAGAGAGGGATTGCTATCCTGAGACTACATTCATTGTTTCTCAGTGAGATGTATAAGCAAATATGGATCCTGAAAAGGGACATGGTGTATAAAAAGGGCACACCTTAATTGCCTTAAAATATTTACAGTGAAACCAAGTAAAAAAGAATGTGGATACTGTCCTCAGAATTCTGAGAAAAAACTTAAAACTTACTGTGGATGATCGTTAGCTGAGTCTCTGTTAGGTGGAAGATAGTAGTATTACTGTTAAGATGTTTCAAAAACAGAGCAAAGCTCTAATTTTTATAACTCACTACACAATATAGTGTACTATATCCAAAAGATGAATTATTTAAAATATGTGGGTATCATAATAATTGCTCCTTCTATTATGGAATGTTGCCTTTTGCTTTTAGAGCACTTAATTATCTGGATAAACATTTCCTTACCTTTTGGGGGGCATATATCTGTGAGTTTTGGGGCATTTTTTTGCACATATTTATGAGTTTTTAAAAAATGCTGTCTTTGAAAGACTGAGGAGGCAAACTTCTAATGAAATGCTGGAGGGAGAGCTCTACAGGATTCTGCCCTAGGCCTCTCCAATAAATAGCTGTGTGAATTCAAAATGTCTATTACATTACATTATAAAGATGTTAAATACTTTAGGCCTCAGTTTCTCCACCTATTAAATGAGCACATTAGCTACTAAGAGTCTCTTGCAATTCAAAAATTCTATGAAAACACTTTTTCCTTCTTTATTCTCATACGCTGAAGCTGCATAATATATTTTTATTAATGGCACCTAGGAAAAAAGCCCTCACTTATGACCTAAAGATGATTTAACATAATAACAAGCAGATAAATACAAACTTCACAAATGTAGTAGAAGGCCTGGTAGGCACTGCACTAACAGACATTTAGTCTTCTCTGCTAATCTTGTATTTGATGACCTCTGTTTAGCATCTATTGAGATCTTCCATTGCTTCCATAAAGTTAAGAAAAACATTTTGATTTCTCTGTTACTTTTTCCCATGCTCTGATACCACCTACTTTCTTTATATTCGAAGCTGATTTCCTTTGACATTGTGTCTAAAGGAGCAATTGTTACCATGTTCTAGTGACTCCCCAGGAGTCTAACTAGACATCACTTTATCAGAAAGGGAGGGGAGGAATTCACTGAGCTCTATGCAGGACCTATCTTCAGTTGTTATACAGTGAAGCTTTCCTAAGTACTGGTTGCATGGCCAATATCAGAGAGCTTTATCTTTGACAGCGCTGATAAGATGTACTGATGTTTTGCCTAGTGTCTACCTGCTTTATTTAGTCTCAGGTACCAAAGAGTGATACATAAGTAGCTAAACCCTCAGAACCAGATCTACATGGAACATTTTAATGGGATGCAGACATGTCCACTGTTTTTCTAGATAGGCTGAAACCACATTATTTTAAATTATTCTTTGAGGGCATCCTAACTGAGGCTAAAAGTAGGAACTCATTTTTTAGCTTCCTTTTAGTGATCTTTTCCAGATTCATAAAAAGATACCTCATCTGTGCCTATGTTTAGGTGCTTCTAATTAAGTAATAACATTTAATTTACATATTTTTTTTTAAAACTCGGGTTACAAACCTTTCTGATCAACTTAATTAGTTTGCTAAAAATATCATAATGCCATGTTACATAGGAATGTTACACGAGAAAAAATTCAGAGCGGGGAGGGAGTGAAACATCAAACCCATTTTGTGGCAAAAGCAGTAGGTGTAGAAAAAGAACAAAGAAACACTGAAATACAGTTAGTGTATCATAAGTTGATCACCTTTTCCATAGGTCCCCAAATTGCTGGCCTAGAAAGTTGGTAACACTGTTTATTAAGCCATTAACAACACAACCACCACCTCCAAATAAAAAATCCCACCTATCCATCGGCACTCTAACTCAGCACGTTGCCTGAGACAAGCGACACCCTGAAAAGGTGGTCCTTTGAAGCTTGTCTTGCCAGGACACTATTATTTCTGGTGTAGTTACATGACTAGTGGAGACTGTGGTTAAATCTTCCAGGCACGCACATATGTCCGTTATCTGGCATTGGTAGACACTGATCAAATCACCAAACTCACTGGCACACACTAAGAGACAACACCGGCAGCCTGAAGTGACTGTATTTCTCAGACTCAAGTGGGCACATCACCGATCTCTGTAATCCACAAAATATGTATGTGAGCTTTACTAAGGTTAAAGAGTGAATCCACTGTTCTTAGATGTCATCGATTGCAATTTTAAAATAGGCTGGGTAAGATTTAAGAGTGTGTGTGTTTGGTATGAAAAGTTTCCCCGGAAAAGGTCTAAGAAAAACTGAAATCAATACTGCAATGCTACATTATATAGGAGTTTGAAATCGGGAGGTTGAATAATCTACTTCAAGCTTTTCCTTTTGTTTAGGAACTTAGGAGGTATCTCAAAATATCAGATCTGGTCTATTTCAAAAGCAGCACTTCTAATGAATAGCAGAAAGGCAAATAAAACACCTTTTCGTCTTTGTAATAAATCATTTTTTTAATATAGATTGCATGTGCTGTTTGAGGCAGAGCGAGCAAGGCTGCCAATATTGCAAGCTGATGCTTCAGCACCTTTCATTTTTCACTCTGAGCAGGAACCCTCTTCTTTAAACTTGTTCATTTTACACAGGGAGAATCGAAGCCACTGGCATACTGTCAGAGCAGCTTTATTGTCATCATTTACAAAGGTCATTGGAATTAATTGACTTCTTACATTACATATTGTAAACTGATTCATTTTTTGACACATTTATGGGAAAGTGGCAGGATCTAAGTGGCTGGTTATTGTCTTTTGACTTTGGCTTACATTATAAACTAGGAAACCAATAATAACTCTAAAATCACACTTGTGGGGAAAAAAACACAATTTCAAAGAAGCAGACTCCATTAACTATTTGGTTAGTTGAACCAAAGGCAAGGGAGGAGAGAGCTCCAGAAAATAAAATAAAAATACTAGGTTTGTTTTAATGTCTGTCAAGGATCCATTAAACGGTGCAGTGAACATTTCTTTGAACATCATCAATTGGTGGTGTCTGTTTGAAAGCATATTCTAAGTAGCTGGCTTCTTTTTACAACATTGGAAGTAAAAATTAACCCACACTGTATTACATGAATCATCGCTACATGGATGCCCATAGAGTTTACTGAAAGTAATTCTGTCTCAAAGGCATTGAAAGTAAAGATGAGAAATATAGGATATGAGTAGTTATAGTACCAGGGTGCTTTATTTTCTGGGTAGATAATTTTGAACCTTTACTTCTTTTTATTTTTCACATTATCCCCTTTTTAGTAGATTAGGAAGGTTCCACTCATATTCATAGCCTGCTTTCACTGAAATTAGGGGCGCGGAAACAAGGACATATTGTTAAAAATGAATAAATTAGAGCTGAATTAAGCCATCTAGCTCAACAACAGCAAGGGGAATATAGCAGTTGGTTTGAACAAACAATCTTCTTAAATAGGAAATGTATTTTAAAGCCATCCTGCTGTGATCCTGTTAATTACCAAAGAAGATTAGAACTCCTCTGGTTCATGGGATCCTTTTACCTAGTGTGTGGCAGTTCCAGCTGCATTAGCAATCAGACATTCGCACTGTCCCTTCAGACCAGCGAGGGGATGTTATTAAAGGGAAGTCATTTACCCCAATCCGTAAGATATAGCCTGGCAGAAATTCAATAACTGTTTGTGATATGCTCATTCCGCTACTCTGCCTAGTGGTTTTAGCTCTTGATACAAAACAGCATTTGCCTTAATTCCCATCCACTGGGTGAGAGGAAACAAAAATTCCCCCTTTGGGGGGGTTGGTTTCAAAACACAGAATAATGTGTGATCATCTTTTCATTACAAATTAAGTGAAGAAAAAGGAAAATTGCCCCCTACCCATGTCTCTCTCTCCTGTCTCTTATCTGTCTCCTTCTCTCTCTCTCCCCCTCTCCCTCCCTACCCACCCTCCTTCTCTCTTCTCCCCCAGTGTTCCCTTCTCTTCTGTCTCCCTCCTCTTTCTCCTCCCCCCAACACTGCTTTTTCTCTCCCACTCACATCCTCTGATGGGCATTCAAGCTAGTAAAATGCATGTTGGAGAATCCCACAAACACAGCTAGGCACACACAGAGCCAGCGAGGTTTTGCATGTGAATTTCTTCTCAAAAGTAAAACGTAAAGAAAAATGCTCTTAAAATTCAGACAAGAAGAAAATATCAAAGGAGAATTTAGGCATAAAAACATGAGCATTGACAAAACAAGAAATAGAGCACATTTTAAAAGATACGTGTATTTTAAACTTACCTTGAAAAGCAGTTTCAGTGCTAGACCACCTCCGGTGTCCCTGCGTGCCGGATTCCTCAGTTCCTTGGTTCAGATAATCACATGGTTGTGTTCTTGCCGGGGTGTAAATAGGTGCGTGCGTGTGTGTGTGTGTGTGTGTGTGTGTGTAATAAAATATCCACAAATATGTACTATAGATATGCACACATGCAAGCAATCTTATCTCTGTATTTTAAAATATAAAGGAAGGCAGGAAGCTGCAGCTAGGATTTCTTCTTTTTTCTGGAACTCTTTCTCTCAGTCGGCAGGCTGAGGCTCTCAATCCCGTGAAGAGAGATCCTGCGAGCTGGCTTTATTTCTCCTTGTTTCCATGGTGGTTAGTGGTGCATCGTTCACCCGATCGGTTGTCACACTGACATGGTGCTGCCTGCTCAGCGGTCATTAATAACTGAACACCCTCCACTCCCCAGAGAGGAGCCAATCGCTTCACACTGCCAAGATGTAGCTCTCGCAGCTGCTCCAGTCTGGTTGGCTGAAACAACCTGTCTGTTCTATGACACTGCTGCTTAGGATACAAATAAGTGAAACAGGCTTGCATATTTTCCTAGGTATCATTTTCCTTCTTTCTCTCTTTCTCTCTCTTTTTTTTCTCCAGGGGAATGTTGGGAATTTTTGACAAGTTTTTCTACTTTGAGGTTATCAGTCATTCAGAGAAACTATGTTTTCACTCTGAAAATAGACAGGGCACGTTGCTAATAAGGATTTCCCAAATATTAAAAACACCTGGGAGAGACTCAAGCCTCCAACTCCCTCTCTGTGAAGTTCAGCAATGGCTGTATTATCTAAGAAGAGCAGCTTGCAACTGTTTTGAGTGGCATTTGGTTCGCTATAGGTCCTACTTAATTTAACATATGTGCTTGCTGTTAAATAACACTTTTTTTTAAAGCAATGACATTTCTTAACTGGATTGACCAGATTTTTAAAATAAGATATATATTTGCCTCTCTAATTCATAACATTGGGGGAGTAATTTTTAAAAATATGTATCTCAGTTATATTCACTTCGTACGTGGTGCAATAAATCTGCCAGCCACATATGAACGGGTACATGTGTAGGGGTATTTGTGTGTATATCTGTGTGTGTGTTTAGGATGTATGTTTTACTACTCTGGGGAAATATTTCAACTCTAATAAAGTCTCAAGAAAGTGATTTATCCTTATTATTAGTCCTATTAACTCTGAATGGTTATTTACCATAGTCTATATAAGCCATATATGTAAAACATTGTTTGAATTACCAGAAACATGGAAAACAGAAAAGCATAGCAGTTTATATTTTTCAAAAAACACCTATGAAAAAATAGACAGAAGTTTTAAAAATGCATGTTTGGTAACCCTAATTAGCATGCTAGAGAAACATTTTGTTGAGAAGAATGGAACATGAGGATTAATTTATCAACAGGTCAAAAGCAGGCTAGATTCATGACTAGCCCTAGTTTTGAGAGACTACCCTCTAGTGGAGTAAAAAGAAATGACATTTATTAGATTTACTTGGGGGATAGGATTCACATCTAATTGTTCCTTAAGTGTTTATTGAAATGACATAGACAATAATTTATAGTAATTATAATCATAGGAAATTTTAAAAATGATAGGTTTGTCTTTAGTAAATATTCTCACTCTATAGTTGTCTGTAGTTTCCGAATGCTTTATTTTTTTTGCCCATAAGTATTTATTGAAATGATTTCTAACCCTTTGATATAGTTCAAGTCAAAAGCAGCTTCTCACTTAACCTAATAGCACTTATTTCAGAATGTTATTGTAAGGTTTCATTCTTTACTAGATACTAGGGTCTGCTCAGAAAGCACATAGTCAATTCTGTAGATATTAGGGATTATGGTTGAGTTTTGAGATACTGTGTTGAAGGATGTCTACATGTAATTTAATGTACTTATAATGGTAATTATCACCCTTCTTACTCCTTTATTTTACTCTCTCCAATTCTGATTTCTTTCATATTGTGAATCACTTCAACACTTGCAGTATTTATTTTCACATATCAAAAAATTATCTTAAAATTGTGATAATTATTTGAAAAAGGAGTTTTAGTTTTATACAATGGATTCTTAAGTGATTGATTTTGGTTGACTGGTATCAACAATATAATTGACAAATCTAGTAATCAAACCAATTAAAATGCACCAGCCTAACGAAAGTAAGTTGTGATAGATACATGACTAAACTATTAATAATTTCTTAGTTTTTAAGTGAAACTAATCATATCTAATATTTTAAATTTCAGTCTGATTCAGAAAACAAAGAAAAATCTTTTAAGTTTTAATTTAGTTGGAATTGATAATGACAGGCATTTTACATGCTATCTTAGATCATTTCAGAGGAAGTCATTTTATAAATGATTACTTTTTTTTGGAAGGTGAGAGATGATGAGATTGCTCTTCCTATAATTGTCCTTTTCATGTAGGTACATGATAAATTCAAAAGATTTTATACTCATTGTTACAAATTTAATATCATGGAACACCAGAAATGAGATTTCAATGTAGGATAGAAAATAACTCTGGCTTTGGATGAAAAGGATGAGGGTTCTTTTCTTTGACTGGAGTTTCCATCTTGCTACCACAGCATCAGCAGCTTAGCACAATCAGAGTGTGTTTCAGGTGTTTTTTTCACTTATCAGGGAGTTTAGTCATTTACTGGAAATATGAAAGATGACTATCCCGAAGATACAGGAAAACGTGATTAATATTTAGGTATCATACCTACATAATAAAATACCATATGAAAGCATGCAGTTGTGATGGGATAAGGATTTTAGGGCTTTTGTAACAGTACAATTGTTGAGTGGTCAAATGAGAACCATGGAATCTTAGAACTCTAACGTTATAGAAGGTCAAGAGACTTGTTTAGGTGCATGCAGCTGGTACAAAACAGTCAGGAATAGAACCCCTGAGGTCTTCCAAGATTTTTCCACCAAGTCACCCTATCATCTACTAGATAATTGACAGATCTCTGCTATTTTTTCTTTTCCTTCTCTTTTTTTCTCCCTCCCTCTCTCTTCTTTTGTGTTTCTTTCTTAAGTTTGTTCCTTTAGAACCCACTAAAACTTCAGAGAAATTTCACATTGCAAATCTGCTGTATTAAATGTGTGTTCAGTTTTAGTGAAAATATATTGAAAGGATTTTAATACATAAATGAATAATCACAACCCTTAAGTTATGTTGAGTTCTCTCTTCATCATCAAATAAAATATTGGAATGTGATATTTTCTTCATTATATTGACTCTTACGTTAATTTTCTATGCATTCCTCAGTTTAAGTTCTTAATTTGTGACTGGTTCATTGCTATTTCATCAAATCCTGGGCTTTATTTGCCTGTGTGTTTTTGTTACAGAAGTAGTCTGGGTAGTGGGCACAGTGCAGGTTCTGGAGACAGACTGTCTGGGGTTGAATCTTTACCTGCCACTTCTAGTGACCCTGAGCATTAAGTATCATTTCTGTTAAGTATCATCTCACATCTCAGTTTAAGCATCATCTTTGCATCCCCTTTTTCTCCTCGAATTGTTATGAGGATTAAAGTAGTTAATACATACCCAAGAGCTTAGAAAAGTGCCTGAAACATAGTAAGCTTGAAAGCGTGTTTGGCATCATCATCACTGCCATTATTATCATAGTGGTCATTGTTATCATGGTGATTCTCCTCCTCCTCCTCCTCCTCTTCCTCTTCATGTTCTTTGTTTTTTTCCAGCTTTCCCCTTTGTTTGAAATGCCCTTTCTTCTTTCTGCTGCAAGCCCTTGACTTTCGCCTGTCTACCTATTGTTATATAAATTATTTGAGTTCAAATGTTCCTTCCCTGTGGAATCTTCTCTGACCCTCTTGCAAGATGTGATCATT
>CM052437.1:153993445-154010111 GCA_028533085.1 Varecia variegata
CCTTACCGATCTTGGAGAGAAAAATGCCTGACTGTACACTGTGTTAGTCTTGTGCTACACCATTTAATCATACCAAAGAAATGGAATCAACATACAAACTCTGTTTTTCACTGTTCCTTGGGCAACAACAGAGAACAATCAGTTTAAAAATAATTGGAGAAATTTGTGTTTTGTTAGAAGACTAAAGAAAAACATTCACTCAACAGTACCACATAGAATCATTTGCTTAATAGCATTTCTAATATGTTATGCATTTATTCAATCTACTTCTTTCTATATTAAAATGCAAAAACAATTACTCTGGATGTAAGTCCTAGAAAACAATCAAAGTTTCTATTAAATCAGAGAGGAGACAGTTAAGCTGCAATATGATTTGCAGATGCTCATGAATAGACAATACTTAGAATATCTCTCACTAGAATGTGAAAAAGAATCATGGTAGATATTCAGAAATTCCTTTCCTTCTTTTCTCTCTGGCCTCTCTTACTTTCTTCCTTCTATCCTTCCTCTCCCTTTTCTTCCTTTCTTTTTAGACACACTTTGAAGAAGAGATTTGAAGTCTAATAA
This sequence comes from Varecia variegata, assembly GCA_028533085.1. NCBI lineage: Eukaryota > Metazoa > Chordata > Mammalia > Primates > Lemuridae > Varecia > Varecia variegata. Next base: position 153,994,013 of record CM052437.1, read on the forward strand.
TTTAAATGATGTAGACATGTAAAACTGCACCATGTACAATATCAGCCCTAGAGCAGGTAGAAACTTCCTTTCAACATTGTATTACAAATAATTTACATTCAACTGATCAGTCACAGGGAAATATATGGGCAGCTTCAACCTCCTAGCTCCTTTGTCTCAACAAAAGGAAAAATAAATTCTGGGTAGTTCTTTGTATACTTACATTAAAGCCATTTTGTTCATTAAAAGCTCAAAATAAACATTCTGAAGAAAAGGCAATGGATTATGAAGCAATGAATAAAAATTCTGTGCATATATAACAAGCATTTTGTATTTTACTTCATCTGAATTGAATTTTAAAAGTTGCATGCTTTAATTGGGGAGCTATTGAATAATAATCTCAAATATGAGATTCAATAAATGTGTTTTATGCTCTCATTAAATGTCAAGGCCACAGATTTGTTATTTCAGATCTAGTGAGCAATAACTTTGTTGGATAATAATGAACTCCCAAAGATTTATTTGAAACACTCAGCTTTCCATTTCAAAGCTCTGAGTCATAATATATTTCCAATTCTGCAGATAATATTATAGAATTTAGCGGCATAAAAAGGTTAAATTTTTGAGTAAATTTTACTAGTTTCATATGTGTTGCATGGAATGAGTTCCTCTGATGAAATTTGAACCCAAAATATTTTCCCACTCTTAACACAGAGCAGATATTGCTTTGATTTGCATCAACTTTTTTCTTTAACAGAGTACGTATCAATTTCTTTACAACATGGGTGTTTTCCTACCCTAAAGTATACTGTCTTCTGTAAGTATCACTTTCCAGTACATATTCTTAACTCTAATCTAGACTTTACTAAGGATGCAACTTCATATTGTTGAGGTAATAATTATTTTCCACTATCAGCTGAGAACAAGCACAGTCTAGGCTCCAGCCACACCAAACCAATTTTCTAGCAGTGGTCCCCAACCTTTTTAGCCCCAGGGCTGGTTTCATGGAAGACAGTTTTTGCACTGACGGAGGGAGTGGGAGAGGTAGAGCTAGGCGTGATGTGAGTGATGGAGAGTGGCTGTAAGTACAGATGAAGCTTTGCTGGCTCACCCACACTCATGTCCTGCTGTGCAGCCTCCCACCCCCACCCCCATTGGTACTGGGGCTTGGGGACCACAGGTAGAGGACTTTTCTCAACACTTAACACTCAGTTATCTTAAAGTTTATTATTACTCTTTTTGTTGCTGCTATTGCATTTTACATTAACTTTAAATGTCCATGGCACTTCCAGACATTAAGAACATATTATAATCTAATTTACATTGCTTCCTCTGCTCTCCAAGTAGAAATGGCAGAAATGCTAAAAAAACAAACAAACAAAAAAAAAACCGTAAAAATGCTAAAAAAAACACCCTCACTACACTATGCTATTACTAAAGATATAATTTATAAAAATCAATTGAAAACCACATCTTAAGTGAAAAGATACACAAACAAAATATACTATCTCCATTAGTTTCCTCATAACAGATTTACTGAAGATACTGTGAGGGTAGAAATTAGACTGGAAGTAGTTTTATAATTCTTTTTAAACAGTCTATATTTAGTTATATCTTTTTAAACATGCTAGTGTTTTCAAGTGAGTTTTGTTACAGTTTTGTAGTCTCCTTAATTAAAAAAAAATAAATACACACACATTTATTTCTCAGTTTGCCAACCTTATATCCTCATTCATAGTTCACTTGCATAAACTGTAGGAGTAAACTCAGCATTCAGCAGCAAAACCAGGGTCACAAATGAACATCTTGTACAGCAATTTTTTTAAAAAAAAATATGATGGTATTATGGGAATTTATGTTAAAAACAACTGATATTCATCCATTCACTCAGCAGATATTTATTGAGCTACAATGCCAGGCACGATTCTAGCTAAGCGTTGGAGATACAGTTATGAACAAAACAGGAAACTACTCTAATAAAGCTAATATTCTAGTGGAAGTGATGGGAACCAGGCAATAAATAAAAAGGAAATTTGTGGTAGTCTTAAATGCTATATAAGGAAAATGACATGGTGGGAGTGACTCAAGGGGGGCACCGTTAGGTAAAGTGGTCCCTAAATAAGGTATTACCAGGTAGAAGACTTAACGAACAAATTAAAGAACAAACATCAAAAATATCTAAAATAATTTCAGTACAATTTAACAAGTTCATTATCAGCTATGTGATAAACCATTAACTTTTCTTCCTTAAGTTTTTTTTTCATGTCAGACAGGTCATGTGCCTCCATCATGACAAGGTTTGAGGGAGGCACACCTCACACTTGAGTGTGAAAACCCAATCATCCTGCCTATAAACTACAAAAGGATCTTAATTACGTTTTGTAAGAAAATATCGTTTAATTTCATTGTGCAAAGAAGAAAACTCAGCATTGTGTATACTTAGGAAGTGAGTAAGACACAGGGCTAGACTTGAAGGCATTTCATTGACAACTAGCAAGGGGACAATCAAGTACTTATGCGTCTGTAACACAAAGCTTTATGCAGCACAGGCTAACAGAAAGATGACTGATAATGTAGCCCTCACTTAGGACCCCTTTCAATTTTGACCAACTCATTAAATCTCTCTGAGCCTCACTTTATCACCTGTACAGTGGGCAGAATTGTACATGTTGACAGGATTATTGTGGGAATCAAGTAAGACTATGTATGAAAACTGAACTGATTTTTTGCAATGTAGCTCATTATGACTGTGACTATTGCTGTTTTTGTTGTTTGTTGCTATTGTTATATGACGGAAAACTGAAGTTAATGGAAATGACAAGGACCTTAAAGATTCTTTACGATCTGAACTATAGTAAAATATGCAAGGACAAGTAAACCAAATAGGACCCTATCTGTCTATGGATATTGAAATTAAGTCTGCATCAGAGAGAACGATATTCTTTTTCTAATCTATGTTTTACCATAAAATGGATGAGAAGCAGTCATTAGAGAAAACCTCGAAACTAATATTTTTCAACTCCATATTTTTCATTATCCTGACACATTTTAATTATTCTTCTCGTATATTTAGGATCATTTTTTTCACTGAAACAGTACCTAACCTTCCAAGAAAACCTAAACAATAGGAATAATTGCAAAGACAGACTCTATCTTATTAACTAGCATAATGAATTATAATGAATAGAAATCATGAAAAAAGTTGTATTCTATTTTTATTTTGGATCTTGAGCTTGAAATCTATAGTGGTTTAATGTAAACATTACTACACAGCTATCTTAAATAAAATCTATGAAACAAATATAAATATAATATGAAAATATTATATATAAGTATAGAATACAAATTTTTGAGCTTCAAAGAATGTTTCTCAATAATACGAAATTAATATTGAATAATTCTTGACTAAGTATAGAATATGAACTTTTAAGCTTCAAAGAAAGTTTCTCGATAATATAAAATTAATGTTGAATAATTCTTGACTGAGCAATGTGAAATATTCCTACAACAGACATTAATGATAAATTAAATAACTTTACTTCACAAAGTAATTTTGTTTTGGCACATTGCAACAAAGTTAAGAGAATATCCCACCTCAAATTTAAAGGACTCCGGATCTTCAATCATGCAACTGTGAAGGGAAAAATTCTTCTCATAACTCAGATCCAATAATCAAACACTCTTCATTTGATCCATAAAAATGTACTAAATCCTACCCCATGAAGCTGCTATGACATAATGTAAAACCCTTTGCTTTCCTTAGCCTAAACTGATACTCTGAAATATAATCCTAAATTATCCAGAGAAAGTTTATCTATGAAAAAATTCTTCCAAACAGATGATTTGTCACTCAGTTTTCACTTCATCCACATAGGAGATGAATACCAGGCTTCTATGTGTAAAGTAAATGCAAATTTACAATGTTGTTTTGAAAGAATTCTTTTCTCCATTAAGATTTAGAACTCCCTTTGATCCTCCAGGCTTGTGCAACCTTGGAAAAAGATGTTTAAGCAGGCACGTTGCCCACGGTCCTCATGAAATACCTGTTGTAAAAGAAGTGATGCTAGCAAGGTCCCATATTGCCCACTAACACAAAATTAAAATTTGGTAGGCATCACAATTATGCTGCTTTTCTTTCCAAAAAAAATGACCCTTTAGTATTTTTACTTCCCCTCTTAACTCTATTCAACACTTATAAGGCAAAACATATTTCTTTTTTTTATGCCACTGCTTTTAGGGATCTCATATTCCCCAAATGTTCGTAACCCAGATGTAGTCTATTCCTTAAATGGTACAGTGGTCAAATATCACTGGAAACATAGTAAAGTACAATTCACCATAAAGCCCATTATGAGCAGGTACAATGTGAATCAACCCATGTCCCCGTATGTCAATAGTAATTTAAAACAAATTCAAGAGGGTTTTACGCAAACAAATCTTGCAAGATCATCTACATAAGGCAGTCCTACATAATTAACTCCAAGTAAAGATCTCTTGTGAAGGTCCTATTAAGTGGCTATAAGTTAGCTAACAGGAAAAAAGGAAACTCAGCTTGCATATAGTGTCTTTTATTTCCACACATGAAATAAATAATAAAGCTCCATTGACCTGTCATGCAACAAGAACTAACTTTACCCCTTCAGACTTCTTCAGAGTGCCACCACGTCATTACACATTAACCACTTAACACAACTGTTAGGGAAAGAACCCAATATATGTACAATAATGAATTTCTACTCACAGAAAGATGCACAAACACGCACATAGACATGAAAACTGCCTAAATGTCTTGTTTAAAAGATGACTTTTGAGACTCCAAGCCATAATTCAGGAAGCCTTTTGCAAGCTTTCAATGGAATTTTTGTTGTTATTCTATTTTAAAATCTTTCTCGTAGTCTCTGGACACAAATCTAGCAATGTTGTTCTAAACAGATTGTCAAAAAGAGTATAAGGGGGAAACCGAAGAGCATGAGGGAAGTCTGGCATACTTTTGAAATGAAAATAGGCGAACAATTCCATGATTATAAGCAACTAACAATACAGACCACATCTGAATTATCAGCTCCCTTAGGTACAGTTAATAGGAAAGCATCATCCATCATTGAACTCATGGCAGGCATAGGCTCACCCATGGCACAACTGAAAATGTGTGCTGTAATTTAGTCTCTTGTTTATTGCCTTTGAAGAAGTTTTTTGACCATAAGAGCTCATTTTATTTCACTTCCTTTCAAAACATGTTTTATCTTCCCAATTCTTGGTAAAAATATAAAACACTGATATGCATACTGTTTAACAGCAATGAGAACCAATATTTTATTATATGCAGAACAGAAACTAAACTACCTGGAGACTCTCTACTCTGAGTTCCTGCCAGAGGAATGTTCTTACCTGAAATGTAATTTTGAGATTTCTGTAATAGTATTGTAACTAAAATATTCTTCATTTTGTATTCATAGTACATCATTGGACTCTGGTCCAGAGGCTTCCTTATCTTCTTTACAAACCAAACTGAGTTAATCAAGGAGTACAAATGGGATGAAAACATTTTGGCTGTCATCCTTTTACAGAACATCTGTATCACAAACCATCTCTCCTGAGATTGGTATTAAAGCCTTTACTTGTGGCAATCAATACACAACAAACTTTTTGGGGTGGCATATGCCTTTCATGTCCTACCATGCATAGGACCCTAGGGAGACCATAAAGCATAGGGCAACGTAGACATTCCTGTCCATAGGACCAATTCAAGCTGGGATCACTGTGTTTATTTCTTTTCTTCTAACTATACCAGGGAGATGGACAGTCTTCAAGTGACTTAAAGAATGGAGACTTCAAAGACTTAGGATATCTGGTTGTCTTCTAATGAAGAAGAAAATGATTTACAATTGTTTGAATTATCTAGATAATGACTCCAAACTGTTTTCATCTGAAATGTAGGATAATTGAAAGTGGTTCTATATGAGACATGCATTTCCAAACCATTGTATTACAAGGCATAATCTGAGACTTTCTCCTGTCATTCTATTACGGGAATTTGCCAGAGAAACTATCTCCAAACATAGCTGGAAATTCCTTCAAAGATAAAAGGATGGATCGTTTATAAATCATCTCACTGCACTAGCTTCTGAAATAAACTGGAAGTGGATGATAACAATGAGCTTTTAGAGGTCGAAAATGTCAAGGGAATAAATGAAGCATATTTGGGGAGACTTTCCCTCTTAACACATGTGAAATTGTTAAAATACAAATTAATTCCTAATTAAATGAATCACCCAAAGCAACTATCGATAGAAATAAAAACTGGAATAAAATGGGAAACTTTAATGCATAAATTTAGTCAATTGCATCCAGGATTTTCTTGAACAGAAATAAAGTATCTCAGCATCCATATGCATACACGTGTACACATACACACATTTTGCCAAAAGAACAATCATTTCTCTGACAAATGTATATAAATCATTCCTACATACAAGTAAAAAGAGAATCTCCAAATTTTCTATGAATACATATAGGTTCTAGGAATCATTTCATAGACTACTCTTATCCTAGTGCAATTAGCACCCTACCTATCTCTATGCCCTAGTCTGACACATGTAAAACATGTGAATGAACGTGATGAAAACCCGATAATAAAATGAAATCTCTGTGTAAGTTCTGTCAATATTTATCAAGTACTTTACATTTTGTCTGCACAAAGAAATGTATTGAAACAGTTTTGACAGTATTTAAGGTTATTACAAAAAGTATGCAATCATAGAGCCTGAAGGTAACTTTCGTTTTAGAAATAAAGTCACTAAAGGTGATGAAGGCTCCTCCTAACTCCTCAGATTTCATACTGTCACAGTAACCTTACTGCTAATGTGCTGGTAATTTAACAATTTAACAGAGGGGCATCACCCAGATGGAGATCTATATTTTAATTATAACATGAAGCAAGTTTGCCATCACTCTGTTTCCCAATTTGGAAAACAAGATGATTATACTTCAATGTAAGATGAGTGAATGTTAAGGATAATGTTTAAATAAGTGTTTTTCCTCCAGAGAGGCCTACACTTGGGACTACACAAATGATAAATAACAAGGTAATGATAAAAGAAAAGTTGAAACAGCAAACAAGGCAATCAAAATCCACTGGCTTTCAGAGAATATTCAGTAAAGTACTGTTATGCCATACTGTAAATTAGAGCTCTCCAACACGTGGAGTGATGCTCATAGAAGAAAATAAGCATAAAGAGACAAGTTATGGCTCAACAATATCATTTGTTTTGCTAATCATGTGCAAAAATCAACTTCACATATAATGCTATTAATGAAGTACTCAGCTGAGCAATAACTATAATTAAAAATTAATAGAAATCAGAACTCTTTTCATAATGAGAAATAACAGTATCATGACAAGCAGGTAATTTATGACTACACAGAAATCACTACATCAACATGAAACACTCTTGGGATTCAGATTTCAGTCTCCACTCTTTAAAAGAAAATTCTAAAACAGGAATTTCTATACTGTGAACTATCCTTTCTGAATTGGAGCTATGCTGTAACTATTAATAGCTTCCAAAAATCTGATTCATTGGAATCAATTGTAATTATTTGTAATAATTCTTTAAAGAAAATTATCCCCATATAGAACAAGCCTCAAATTCTGAAAACAGTAGAAGAATAAAGATTAAAAGTTCAAGATTCTCTCAAAATCTGGCCAAAGCATATTTTGAGACTTGGGAGAGGAAGGAGTTGTGCTAAGTTACTACTGGTTTCTCTAAGAGAACTTTACTGTAAGGCCTACATTTTAATCTAAAGGAGTCATCTGAGCCTAGTTTCAAGAGGAATGGAAATACATGATTTGTTTATGATCTACATTAATGTTCTGTGTTAAAACATAAGGTTTTGACTATGACAAGGAAACAAAATATCAAGCCCCCCTTTTAAAAATCTATAGCTATTCCTATAATAATAATGAGAGGATCTTTGACAGTTTGAGAATCTCAAACTATCAGAATCCAGTCTAAAGTCACTCTAAAAGATTGTATCTATTAAAAAAAAGGGTATAAAAGACACATATTCTACTACACAAATTCTGTACAATGAAAAAAAAACTACAATAAACAGAATTCGTTACAATGGCAACTCTGTAACAAATCTTTGGGATTTGATAGAACATTAATAATCAATTTGAAAACAATGAAAATTTAGTCCAAACCCCACATTTTGTGGGAAACTAAGACTCAGAGAGCAAAGTGATTTGGCTGAATCACCACAGCAAAACTAGGCCTAGAAAACAGTTTTTCTTATTTTATTCCTCCCACAACACTCAGCTGCCTTATAAATTTCATCTCAGTAAAATTTCACTCTCAGAGGAAGAAAAACACTCAAAAATAATGACAAAAAAGGCAGTGCACCCATACAGTTGGAGGAAACACCTTTCTAAAAAAAAATACCAAGATGAATGGTGCTTTTTAATAAACATTTGAGAAGAAGTAGAACTTAGTGCTTCAGACTGGGGTTTGGAGGAAAAATAATGGGATTCTAATCCATATCTGAATTTAGATCAAGTGACCTAATCCAGACAATTTATCTTTCTAGTGGTTAGTTTACCTTAATTTGATGACTAAAGTAACTCTCTACTTCATTTACTACTGTATAAGCATAAACATACATAGAAATAATGGCAGGTAATTAATTTGATAGCCTTTAAAAGTCCCATAATGACTGAAATCCACTGGTTCTGATTTGTTAATGGCACAGGCCTAGAGTATTGAATATAAACTTGTGATCAATTAAAGAACACAAAAGATTAAGATTAGATGAGTTTGCCCACATCCAGTTGTTAGACATCTTTTAAAAAAATCTTTCTTGTTCACAGAATAGTGTTAAGTTTAGAAAATGAAAGAATCTTACATTTAGATCATGCAACCCAATTCTAAATTTTAAAGATCGATAACCAGAGGCACAGGAAAGTTAAGTATCTTGTCCACAATTACAAAATTATCTAGTAAACCTGGTCCATGTTTCTTAATGCAAAGTAAAATTTCTTTCCCGATATCACTCTCATTACAAGATCCATATTTCAAGGATAGCACTCATTAAACTATTCTAAATAATTACCAATTATCATTATCTACTTCCTGAAAGTTGACATACAAATAATTAGATTTGAAAAACTGGAAAATAAGTACTTCCCAAGGAAAAAGAGAACAGTCTTTTATGGGAAGGTAATTTAGTATAACTCAACAATACCTTTGGGATACGGAACCTTCAATTAGAATTGAAGAAAGATTGAGTCTTACAAGGGAACATAAAGCCAGATAATGGAAGAATGGAATTTAAGTTCTTTATACAAATGAACTTAGCTAGCAATTTGCTATAGAAGAAAAGGAAAAACTGGGTTTTTACGTAGCCATGGCAATTTTCTAATGTCACCAATTTTTTAACTTAAGTATCAAAATGTTTCTCTTCTGCAGTCTCTGTAGTCTTTGTAATACACATAATGAGGTACATAGAAGAAGGCACACTTTGTTCTTAAGCTTTAGCATTGTGAAAACTCATCTAAAAAATAGTGGATTTTATATAGTTTTATCCACGTGTTTCCCCACTATACTCAAATTGATTTTTTATAAGCATTACAAAAAGACCATAGAACATTCATGTTGCTCCTTTTAGAGGACAGAACTAAGCATTCCCTCCTTTGTGCATTCACAGAGCACTGCTCAGTTTTACTGAAAATAAAATCTACTGTGCAGCATTCTCCTTAACTATTTCCTACCTTGATAACTGAGTAGTTGGTGAGCAGATATTGCATCTTATTCTCAACTTTCCAGTTGACATTGTCTAGAACAATGCCTGCCAAAAAGGTGTTCAATCACTGTTTCATAAATGATGAAAAGCAGATGAGGCTAAAGAATGAAGATCTCTTTACTAAGAGCATCTTTTTCCATAAAAGATTTCCCACTCTATTATATCTAGAAAAAAATGGGATTTTTAGATTAAAGAAATCTGATTATGAGTGTCCACAAGTATTAAAAATGTAGTAAAATATGATAATTCTTAAAACTGTTTTCTTTTAATGGCCTAAACTGGGTTCTAATCCCAACCATCATTTATCAGCTGTGTGACCTCAGGTAGATGGGTCTCAATACCTTACATTAAAAATGGGGATTAAAGCACCTCATAAACCTATTTCTCACAAGGTCATTGTTAACATGGAATAAATAATGAATAAGGATGGACTTTGAAAACTAAAAAGCACTAAGGAGATATTATTATGACTGACTTACTAGCTTGCAAAGAAACCATGCCAAATAGTCTATTAGTGAAAGCATCATAATCATTTCCACAGACATAAGAAAAAATCAATATTATAACAAAGAAAGGCTAAATTTCTATATTCTCTATTGTGTTTCCCATACTGACAATTTCTTCCTACAGACCAGGAAAAACAAAATTTTAATTGTTCACTACTATAAGAATTCTCATTTTAAAAAGCTTCCAGAATGTTTCATCTTTAATATTTCTGATCCTATAGTTAACTTAAAGGAGGATATAGGCACCTCTCTGCTCTGCTAGAGAAAGTAGACCTAACTGATTAATTGGCAGAAGTTATGGTTTTCTCTGTTCTCAGCTGAGTGATTTATGGAAACATATAGAAATGTATTTTACACTTTGCACCCAGGTGTTTTCTTCATTTGGGACATAAAGAAGCAATGGATTCTTATTTTATTTTTATTCAGGGGGCCCTCTTCTATGGTCCCATAAGAGCTCCCAAATGGAATTATAGCCATCTGTTTACTTATGTTTGTCCCTCCAGACTGAAAGTTTATCAAAGGAAGTAACCATATCTAAGTCATCTTTATTTCCTCTAGCTATTAATCCAATAACTGGCACATAGAAGGTGTTCAATAAATGTTGACTGAATAAATTAAAGAATAAGCCACAGATATAATAGTAGCTTGACTTTTCTTTTAAAGTCTAATGTTCCTTTGTATTATCCTCAAATCTAATCTTTGGATTTTGGTAATAGAAGTAACACAAATTCTGTGTAAGTAAATAGACCTATGAAAGTTAAAGAGGCTAAACTTACTGAAGGTAGGAAATTAAACAGATTGAACTGCTTGAATTATATGTAAAAAGATGCATATATAATTTTATTAATCAATAAAATTCATTTATTGGCTCATTCAAAACATTTCTTGAGCATCTACTACATTCTGATTACTATGCTCAAGAATTGGGAATGAGAAATTAGAAAAGCTCCATGCTTTCAAAGAGGTCAGTGCTTGGTTAAGGAACAAATAGAGTAAATGCTCTGATAGTGGTGTGTACTAGGCCCATGGGACCACTGTGGAGTGTGGAGAGGCAGCTAAGTACGTCTGGAGGGAGGAGTTATATGAAAGACTACCGAGGAGGGAGATGCTTGAACTGAGGTTTGAAAAAACAGTAAAAGTTAGTTTAAAAAAACAAAGAGGCATTCCAGGCAGTGAACAGGGTGAGGCAACTATAGCTCTACCAATAGAGAGAAAGTTGCATGCAGGAAAATGGCAGAAAATGAGGATAAACATAGGGAAAAAAAGGACACCGGATTATGGAGGGGTCTGTGGGCTAAGAAGGATTTATCAGGCATCTTCACTGAAAAAAAATCACTGTGTGAGATTCTTTCCTCCAGAGATTTAGAATCTACTTAAAACAGATTTGAAGTAATAGCTGAAATGTTGAATAAAAAAACCCAAAACTTTAGTTCAGCATACAGATAAAGTAATGAAAAAACAGCAAAGACATTTTAATTCAAGATAACTTATCTGAACCTCATGATTCAGTTTTCAGATAAAATCACATCTCTGAAAACAAAAGGTAAGAGGCATAGTAGGTATGACTTTGAACTGTAAATGATTTACAATTTTGAAAAAGAACTTTTTTTTTTACTTAAAAAATGAATGTTTCTGTCTCTCTGTAGAGACTACATCACCAAATATATTTACCATATCTCTGTTAGTGAAAAGTCCACCTTATCTTAGACTCAGTCAACAGTGTCATTATGAATGTCAGTATTAGGCAGCAGTGCAAGGAGGACAATATTCACAGACTGATTATTCACTAAAACATCATTGCTGGTAGGCAAAAGGCCCCAGAATGAAAGGTCTAGCTGTTCTCCAGCTCTCCCGTACACTTGAAGGGAAAAGCTCACCAGCAATCCAACTGAATGATATATATCCCTAAAAGGCGCATGGTATTTTAAAACAGTATATATCAAAATTGCAACTTTGTTTTGGAATTGCTTATTTTTCTATGATAAAGGCATCAGCATTCACTTAAAAGAAAAATATCTAAGTATCTGATTTACTGATATAATAAAGTTTTTTTTTCAGTTAGCAAAGGAATGTAAATTATTATCAAGAAAAAATAAATCTGAACTTAAGAATAATGTACAGACATATCTATAGCAAGTTAGATTTTAATCTCTTCCAAAGACTGAAAAATTCAAGTCACTTTATGCAAAGGAGACTATGGAGATAAGTATGAATGAAAATGGGAAACCAAGCTAAATATCACTATTTCTAGTTTATTTAACAATCATTTTACAGTTTTGTCTCCAAATGCTGTCTCCCGGAGGCCGGAGGAAGCACAGTCTAACTCATTTGGTTGTAACCGAACAACATTATTTATTTATAACCTTTTTTAATTTTGCCTCTGTAAGAGGGGGAAAAAAATCATCATTGAAAAATCAATTTCCTTTTTTCCCCCATAACTGTCAAAAAGAATGAAAAATACAATGAACAAAATTACAAGGAGTAAATAAGTACAGATTTAAAAAAACAGAAAAATTGTGGAAATTTGTTCATTATATTTAATGCAATTTTAGCCTTTTAAAGATGAAATTTCTCAGCCTGTCCAATTTCTAGGCCAAGAATAATCAAGGCCAATCATGACAAGGATAAAGTCATGAAAACATACTGAAGTAACTATAAACCTTAGGAATACTACTTATGCATAAAACAATTATAATTAATGAATATTAATTATGGTATTTTTCCTTTGTGCTAATTATTTTTCTCTTTTCTCTTTCATATTTAATTTTTTACATTTAGCAACATGCTGCTACTCCTACAAGTACTGAACAAGCATGAGATTTGAATATTATACTCATAAATAAATGAATTGCTCAATCTCCTGTGACCATCTATGCATACTTCATCTTCAAAAAATACATCAATATTATATCATTAAGGAGATAGTGACCTTCTCTTCTCCAATATGCACGACATTTTTGGACAGTGCAATTGTGGCATTGGCACTTATTTCCATGAAGAAAAACTTTGCGGTTCTATGGCATTCATCATTTGACAAATGCAAGTATTTTCCGTATCAATCAGCTATTATTGAACTTACTAGCAGTGACGGTGGAATCCTTAAGGGGCCATTAAATTTCTGAGGAAGAAAGCTAAGATGAAGGACATGCCACTCCGATTTCATGTGCTACTTGGCCTAGCTATCACTACACTAGTACAAGCTGTAGATAAAAAAGTGGATTGCCCACAATTATGTACATGTGAAATCAGGCCTTGGTTTACACCCAGATCCATTTATATGGAAGCATCTACAGTGGATTGTAATGACTTAGGTCTTTTAAATTTTCCAGCCAGATTGCCTGCTGACACACAAATTCTGCTCCTACAGACTAACAATATTGCAAAAATTGAATACTCCATAGACTTTCCAGTAAACCTCACTGGCCTGGATTTATCTCAAAACAATTTATCTTCAGTCACCAATATTAATGTAAAAAAGATGCCTCAGCTCCTTTCTGTGTACCTAGAGGAAAACAAACTTACTGAGCTGCCTGAAAAATGTCTGTCTGAACTGAGCAACTTACAAGAACTCTATATTAATCACAACTTGCTTTCTACAATTTCACCTGGAGCCTTTATTGGCCTACGCAATCTTCTTCGACTTCATCTCAATTCAAATAGATTGGAGATGATCAACAGTAAGTGGTTTGATGCTCTTCCAAATCTAGAGATTCTGATGATTGGGGAAAATCCAATCATCAAAATCAAAGACATGAACTTTAAGCCTCTTATCAATCTTCGCAGCCTGGTTATAGCTGGTATAAACCTCACAGAAATACCAGATAATGCCTTGGTTGGACTTGAAAACTTAGAAAGTATCTCTTTTTATGACAATAGGCTTATTAAAGTGCCCCATGTCGCTCTTCAAAAAGTTATAAATCTCAAATTTTTGGATCTAAATAAAAACCCTATTAATAGAATACGAAGGGGTGATTTTAGCAATATGCTACATTTAAAAGAGTTGGGGATAAATAATATGCCTGAGCTTATTTCCATCGACAGTCTTGCTGTGGATAACTTGCCAGATTTAAGGAAAATAGAAGCTACTAACAACCCTAGATTGTCTTACATTCACCCCAATGCATTTTTCCGACTCCCCAAACTAGAATCACTCATGCTGAACAGCAATGCCCTCAGTGCCCTGTACCATGGTACCATTGAGTCTCTACCAAACCTCAAGGAAATCAGCATACACAGTAACCCCATCAGGTGTGATTGTGTCATCCGTTGGATTAATATGAACAAAACCAACATTCGATTTATGGAGCCAGATTCACTGTTTTGCATGGACCCACCTGAATTCCAAGGCCAGAATGTTCGGCAAGTACATTTCAGGGACATGATGGAAATTTGCCTCCCTCTTATAGCTCCTGAGAGCTTTCCTTCTAATCTGAATGTAGAATCTGGGAGTTATGTTTCCTTACACTGTAGAGCTACTGCAGAACCACAGCCCGAAATCTACTGGATAACACCTTCTGGTCAAAAACTCCAGCCTAATACTCTGACAGAAAAGTTCTATGTCCATTCTGAAGGCACACTAGATATAAGTGGCATAACCCCAAAAGAAGGGGGGTTATACACTTGCATAGCAACTAACCTAGTTGGTGCTGACTTGAAGTCTGTGATGATCAAAGTGGATGGTTCTTTTCCCCAGGATAACAATGGATCTTTGAATATTAAAATAAGAGATATTCAGGCCAATTCGGTTCTGGTGTCTTGGAAAGCAAGCTCTAAAATTCTCAAATCCAGTGTTAAGTGGACAGCATTTGTCAAGTCTGAAAACTCTCATGCTGCCCAAAGTGCTCGAATACCATCTGATGTCAAGGTATATAACCTTACTCATCTGAACCCATCGACTGAGTATAAGATTTGTATTGATCTCCCTACCATCTATCAGCGAAACAGAAAACGATGCGTAAATGTCACCACAAAAGCTCTGGATCCTGATCAAAAGGAGTATGAAAAGAGTAACACCACAACACTCATGGCCTGTCTCGGAGGCCTTCTGGGCATTATTGCTGTGATATGTCTTGTCAGCTGCCTCTCTCAAGAAATGAACTGTGATGGTGGACATAGCTACGTGAGGAATTACTTACAGAAACCAAGCTTTGCATTCAGCGAGCTTTATCCTCCTCTGATAAACCTCTGGGAAGCAGGCAAAGAAAAAGGTACATCGCTGGAAGTGAAAGCAACTGTTATAGGTGTGCCAACAAACATGTCCTAAAAACAACCAACTAAATCTACTTCAAAGAAAAGCTCAAGACTGCAGTTGTGCTTAAAAAAAAAAAAAAAAAGGCAGAGAAACATTACTTTACTTTCTAAAAAAAAGAAGTTTAAGCTTCACCAATGCTGCTCCTGACAAATGGAAATATGTACAAGTTCAGCATTTTAATTAACTGGCTTCACGGGGTACTGTGGCAACCAAATAAAATAACTCCATTTTCTAGAACTTTCATGTAACTTTTATGTCTGGACTACAGTTAACGTGGACAAAAACATTTCTGTATTTTTTTTAAGTCTATAAGAGTAGTTGAACTGAGCAATACCTCCTCCTGTGTTGTATTACACATATTAGCCACGAGTTTTTGCAGTGACCAGATAAACTTGAATTGACACGTGGTGTAATAAAATGGTCAAATTCTGTAGAGTAGACACAGTGAGTATGTGGACCTCTTTTATAAGGAAAAATACATTTTGGATTAAAATCAATTGCTTTTGTCTTGTTTTTGTTTCTAAATAAAGAATAATTTCTGGGAAATATCATCTGACCAGGT
>CM052437.1:154010611-154089443 GCA_028533085.1 Varecia variegata
CCACGAGTTTTTGCAGTGACCAGATAAACTTGAATTGACACGTGGTGTAATAAAATGGTCAAATTCTGTAGAGTAGACACAGTGAGTATGTGGACCTCTTTTATAAGGAAAAATACATTTTGGATTAAAATCAATTGCTTTTGTCTTGTTTTTGTTTCTAAATAAAGAATAATTTCTGGGAAATATCATCTGACCAGGTGTCATTTAAATGACAAAGTTTTAAAAAGTGTTTTTCTATAATGGCATTTGGAATGCTAAGAGTAAGACAGGTTTATTAGGTATGTAACCACAAGTTTATATTGCATAAAAATGGATTTTAGAATGCATTTTGTAAATGTGAAAAGGCAATAATAATAATGTCTTTAACCCTTTAACTACTGACAGAAACAAATCCTCTAGAAAATTATGTATTCACTTAAAGATTTTCTTTTCTCAACAAGCAGCTTTTAGAGTAGATTTAATTATTAGGTTCAAATAACATAAATCCAGTATCTTAGCAACTGAAAGTCTTATTTCAATAATTAGTAGTACCTAAGCTTTAGGCTATTTGCTTTGCAGAAAAATATTGCCATATTTCAGTAGGACTTATGATCTAGGTGTAATGTCAAATCTCTCTGTGATAAATACTCATGAGCTTCACACTAAAATAACAAACAAACAACTTAATAATTTACTCTGTTGCAAACATGGCAAGGAAATATTACCCATTCCAAGATTAGGATTTTGGAATTTCACTATAAAATATATAGCGTTAATAGAAGTTTATCAGGTTCAAGTTTCTGAAATTCCCCCTTTTATTTAGTTCACCTCAGTATAAAAATGGCATCATTCAGATAATTTCAGAGTTCAATAAAAACTAAAGAGGAAAGTTTTGTTAACTAAAGAAAGAGCTTCTGAAACTAATTTAAAGTAAAAGAAAAAAATTAAGTGCAGTCCTCTATGACTACATTTAAGGCACCTGAACACTGCAGCTTAAAAGATAGAAAAATCATTGAATTGAAGTGACAAGAACACTATTAGCTATTTAAAAGTCTTATATAGAAAATATAAGGATTTCATTTGGAAAAAACTAAGATTTTTGAGGGTTTTAGTCATTTTTATATACAGAACCCCACAATCTTGCAAAATTAAATGTATTTTTGCACAAAAGAAACATCCTGAAACAATAAAAAAAAACCTAGGATAATAAGCCATAGTTTTGCTAGGCAATCACTTATCTCTCCAAAGCTACAGGCTTCCATGTTAATTGTCACTATGCCTGTTCATAAGCAAGTGTTTAACTTTTCTTACAGTAGCTTGCTGCATATTATCAACATGTCACTGGCCTGCAAATATTTCCAGCACTGTAGTCATATGAATTTATTTAATATTACACATTTCTTTCGTGCTAGCATTGACAATTTCTAATTAAATTCTAACTGTTTTTGACAATATGTAAGGTAATCGTTATGAACTCTTTAAAATGAAAGGACAAACTGTGTTAATTTTAACACAAGCAAAATATATAACTTGCTAATTCAATATGTTTCTCAAACACAAATTTTACAACCTGATGAATCACTATCACACAGAGGCTGACATTAGAATTTATCAGCCAGACATGCTCATACATCATGAAAGGTTTCAGCACCACGGACAGAGCTTTTCAGAGCTCAGCTATTTGTCAAAAATATAGGAGCTGAAATACGACCTATTAGGATGCAGGCATCGTGTAGGTCAGCAAGAACTTGAGCAAGTATCTTGCATGTTTCTATTAAACCTATCTGCATGAAAAACCATCATAAACATACTATAAAACTGAGAATCTATTTCAAGCTACATAGTTCTTTTAATTTTTTTTTTATGAAATAAGTACTCTGAATAGACATCTAGTAGTGAGCAATGAAATAAAGTATTTTTGCTACAGCTAAATAAACATAGATGCTCACAGCAAATCAAGATCCTATTTATTTGATTAAATTTTAGTTCAAATTGCTAGTGAAAGAGAGAAGACATTTGCTTCAATAATGAGAACGGTATTTCATATTCCCTATGTTACCTCCTAAACCTCACATAAAATGAACTATGCGCTGGTCACAGTACTCCAACTGTATAGCTTACAATTTTGTGATACCTTATGGATGCACCTGTTGCAATAAAAGACTTTACCTGTAACACATCAAACCCTAAAGTTTACACCTCTATGAATGCCAACTAATCTGCTCACCTTGTATGGAGGAAACCACCTTTTCACAAAAATGATTTTAGATGATTACATATTTTATAATTTATAGTACAAAATAAAATTCAGATTTTAGGAAAATAAGCATACCCAACTGAACAAAAAAATATATGAAAACAGTGTGGAACAAAACTTCTAATTGTCAGTAAAGCCAAACAGCAACACGTTGTCAGTCATATGCTAGATATTTTGCCCCAAAAGAAATGAAATAGATTTATGGTATGTGCATCAGTCTTTTGATGTTTATTTCAGTGCTTAAGTTTTTATTATAACTAGACAAAGTTTTTAAGCAAAACTATATATGAACAAGCATAAGTTTAAAATGATAATTCCTTAGTCATTTCTTGTTTATATTGAAGAAATTTGTATTGCAGGGCTATTAGTCACTGGAAACAGAAGTGAACAAATTACCCACCATCTAGAGATGAATATTCTACTGGGTTATATTCTGCTTTATTTTCTTTATCAATGTTTTCACAAATATGTTAACTATGTTACTTAGTAAAGTTCCAGCTTTCATCCATATTTTCACAGAATATCACAGAAATTACTCAAAAAAAAATCACAAGAATTTTTTCCTGATCTAAAATATTGTGCTTATCACAATATGTTGACATAAGAACTTGATTCTAATTTATTATAGATCTTACTATGTATAGCTACAGAAGTTGCCTAATACTATCCTTAGACTAGTTAAATTGAAGGCATATTTATTTACCATAAATTATTTCTATGCATAAAGATGTGAATAACTGTTATGTTCCCCCTGTTTTAAACTCAGAGCAATTGGTCACCCAAGAAAATGAGAAGTGAAATTCAAAAAGGTAATCTAATAGTGACAAAACATTTATATATTCTACCAGAAGCAGCACATTACCCTAACCACACTAACTCTCATAAGATCTTCTAATAACTTTGAAGAAAAACCTGAAAATTACAGAGATTGGATTTTTAGATTAAAAATCAGAAGTTATATGTCAGAAACTAATAAAGCAAACAACAAAAACAATTAAAAATTTGCTAAAGAAACAAAAAATTCCAAAAATGTCCCCACAGCTATCACAAATATCACAAAATAATTTTAATTGCATATGTCACCATTAGATGGAAAATAATGAATAGTAATTAAGTTGTAGTTACCTTTTCTTTAATCCAATTTTTTTTTCAAATTTGCCATTTTGTGATAGATTACACAGAAAAGGCTACAATGATCTTTTCTTTCAGATGGTATTTTTTTCACCTCTGGTTCTACAGCCCCTACTTCTGTAATATCATTTTGCCCTGACTAATGCATTGCTAACTAGGTCGTTGCTGGGGAGAACTGTAGCATTGTACTGGAATGAAACAGCCATGCCTAGAATCAAAATGCTACAATCAGTATCATGGAGTTCTGGAAAAAGAAAGAAATTGACTCCAGTTTCAACACAGTAGTGGCTGCTTTTATGTGTTCATTTGAAAAGTGAGGACTTTACTGTTAAGAGTGACCACAGCCTAGCTTTATCTTACTCCTATGAAACAAAGAGAAAATAAAAATAATATTTTTACTCAGGAACAAAGGACAAATTCAGATTTAATACTTATGGTCATGAACCACATATCCAATCCTAAGAAAAAAATATTGAGAGAAATTATAAAGAAGAATATTCCAGCCAAAGAGAGATTATTTCTAAAATTTGGCCTAAAGATTTCATTAATTATGCATATATACATATAAGTGCTCATGAATTGAGTAATAAGCACTCAGTATTCTAAGGTGAGACAATACCATAGGAAATAGAATGCGATTCCTTTTCATTTGTTCTGAAAATAGACAAGCCTAAAGAGATATGAATTTATCTATTCTAGTTCACTTGACGTATACATCAGAAGGCTCTTAGCTCATTGTTGAAATAAGCCACGTAGTGTATACCAAGAGATTAAATACCTCACAGATACATCAATAGGACTTTCTTTTAACAGCAAACTGAGGTCTTTTAATAAATAATACATTTAGAGCAAGTATCATATACAATTTCAAAATTATTGGCAAGTGGCCCAGAGTAACAAAGCATAGCAAAAAGAATTATGGTTGACCTTAGTATGCTTTTTGTAAGAATGAACTATAATGACATTTGGGGACCTCACAGTACTTTGTGTGTTTATATTTATCTTTTCTAACTCTTATATATCTTTAAGAAACTAACAGCATTATGCCACCACTGTAAGAAAAATCCAGCTTCTCATTAAAACATAAGGTTCAGTGTCTGAAGTTATTGATTCAAAATCCAATTGCGATACCCCTTTATAATGTTTACCAGCCTCTGGAACAAATAATGGAGTAAGCTCGGGACATAAATTGACCCTCCTAATCCTCGCATTGAGAGAATCAGAGTGTAATAAAATAACCTCCCTGTCATTTGTGGTTCCCAACTCAAGGCTGGTAAAGACAGAAATGGTTCTTAAACCATCAGAGGTGCCATTATTAAAACAATATAGCTAAACACACCAAAACAGTTTCTCAAAAGAGTACTATATAAAAATTGAAATTCATTATCAGAACTGGGATTAAGGTGAGATACTGCTACAAAACATTCCTTTAGTAATGGTTGCAGGGAAGAGTCACCTATTCAATAAAGAACAAGAAATCATGTCTCCAAAGTAACTTTAAGGTTCAAAGCTTCCCATCCCTGTTTGCTAGTCAGTTAATCAATAAATCAACATTGCAATATGTAATTTTTTTTTTTTTTTGAGACAGTCTCACTCTGTTGCCTGGGCAAGTGCAGTTTCGTCAGCCTAGTTCACAGCAACCTCCAACTCCTGGGCTCATGCGATCCTCCTGCCTCAACCTCCTGAGTAGCTGGGGCTACAGGTGTGAACCACCATACCCAGCTAATTTTTTCTATTGTTAGTAGAGATAGGGTCTCGCTCTTGCTCGGGCTGGTTTCGAACACCTAAGGTCAAAGTATCCTCCCACCTCGGCCGCCCAGAGTGCTAGGATTACAGGTGTGATCCATCGCGCCCAGCCCAGTTTTCATATTAAATCATTTATGTTACCAGGATTATAAAAAACATATGTACATATAAAATGCATGAATTTATATAATTATGTGATACTAACAAGCCAATTCAAACTCATGAGTGTAAAAAAAGTTCCTTCTAACTATGGATATGATATAGAAAAGTTATAAAAATAGTGGGAAACGATATATTTCCTTCTACTAATGTCCTTATCCATACAAATCAGTAGGAATTCAGTGACTGCAGTGAAAAAAAATGAATTACATCAAAAATAACCCTGTGAAGCTAAGGGAAATTAGGTTTTCCCTCTAGCGGATTATCTGTGCATTGGTACAGGATCAGTCCTAAAGGGGCAATGCAATGCTTGAGATATTTTCCTGACATATAAAGTGCATAGCAATCAATAAATATATTAACCTATTATATTTGAATAAATATGCATTCATATTTACTTGAGTACCAAGATTAAAAACTAGGAAGGAAGGAAAAAAAGAAGAAAAGGAGAAAACATTTACTAAATTGTGAATATGTGCCATGCTAACAATTTGCTATGGTCTTAGGAAATTTATTCCAAATCTATAGGAGAAAGAACATGGGAAAAATGAACATCTACCATCTTACTATGTGCCAGGCATATTGATAAATAGGATAGTATATATCTCTCTATATAGAATATGTACTATAGACGAGTATAAGTCAATTTATTCAATGCTAGTGAAATCCCCATTAGTTTAGCATTAACATTACCATTTTATCTATGAGTCAGAGAAGTATTTTTTCCCCAAAGATAGCAATAATGATAATATAGAAGCAGAAAAACCAAATGATACAACACCAGGAGAAATAATAAAACCCATGTACTTTATAAGCATGCCATAACCCACAAAAAAAACTAATAGGTGATTTTTTGGGAGGGGACAACCCACCAGTAGGACACTAGATTCATTAATAGCTCCTATTATATTCTAAATATCTCCACCAATATATTCTTGAATAATATTCCTATCTCAATTTTGCATCAGGAATTGGGGATAAAGGGTTCCCATTTGTCACCTTTCAATTACTACTTCTTTGCAAAAGACAAAGAGCACTGGTTTGTCAAAAAAGGAAAAGCTATGCATATTCACTAAGTACCCAACAGATGCAAGACCAGGGACTTTTAAAAGACTTTTTCTGTAATTACTTCCATGCATCCATTTCACTGTCCCAATGTATAAAGCTCTTTCTCCTTCTCTAGCCCATTAAAGAAAAGCATAGGATGGTCAATTATCTGTTTAACCTGCTTTCTACCTCTCAGATTACATTCACCATGCATGATAACCCAACCTTAGAAGGTCCATCCTGCATAAAGAGTAAGATTGGGAAAACAAAACCCTCCCCTTCAAGCTCTGTCAACAATCCCACCCTTGTGCGTACTGACACAGCAGGTATTGGAAACTCAGAACACTACCTTAACACCAACAGCTTGGAGCGTCGGAGGTCATTGTGCTCTGATAAGTTTATCTTTGTTAGCTGACATGTAAGCTATTGTAAACTTTGGGTTCTCAGGAGTTCTAATTTATGAATTGTATACTGTAGTTCTAGAGAACAAAATTATTTGATAGAGATGACGTGGATTGTGTACTGATAAATGAGGTAGCAAAAAAAATTAAATAAAAACTTGCCATCATCAAACTTTTCCTTGTGACTAAAAACTATAGGTGTCCATATAGGAAGTTGGTTATCTATACTTCCCAGTAGAAGAGACAAGGTGTTTCTTTAAAAAAAATACTTTTAGAGATTAATGAGGTTCTATGGAATTAATCTGACATGCAAAAATAACTGTGTAAAGAAGTTCTTCAATATTCAGTGAGTAGTAATTTTTGCTTGAAAATATTTAAAAGTCACCATCCTGGCCCATGTTCTCATTCCAAATGATATGCCTTCACTTTTTTTTTTTTTTTTCAATGAATAATTTGCATGGAGAGCTTCTTCCAAGGCAAATAACAGCAAAGTTTCTAAGCAGGGAAGCAAGGAGTGAACCATGCTTTATTTGCACACTATTTACTGAGGATCTACTATGTGCCAGACAAAATGTTAGCTCCTGGAGATTCAACACTGACAGTGATAAACAAATCCTCCAATATCATACAACTTATAGTGAAAAGGTAGATACCAACAAATAAATCGGGCAATTGCAATATAGGGTAATAAAAGTATGACAGGCATACTAACAGCTTACACATATTTGAGGGGTACAGTGTTATTTTAAAGCAGCCCAAAAAGTCTTCTAACGCATAACTAAGACAGTATTTACACAATCTCACCCCCAATTAGAAGGCAGAGAAATGTTGGGTGTAGAGTAGCGATGGCATGAAGATGACAATAGGCTGAAGAATTTTATTAGAACAGTCCTGAGTAACTGGAAGAAAGTTCTTTAGAAGGAAAAAGGAGGAGCTGCCTTCAGAAAGAAAAATAGGAGGGTGTGTAAAAACCAAATTTAACTTCTTACTCAACATGGTAGAAACTAGTATCCCAGGAAAAAATGCTATGCCAAATTTAAAACAGCAAAACTAACTTATAAGGGCACAAAAGTTGGTTTCCCGTATTTCAATCCACTCTCCCTCTGTAGTCCAGCCCCATCTCTAGCCCCTAGTCCTTCGTAGCTAGGAATGTGAGAAGTGTGACATAAAAGAGAAAAGGAAACAGACATAGGCACACCCTATACTGTACCCTCTTGGGTACTGTACCTTCCCTAATCTGAAACTACACACACACACACACACACACACACACACACACACATGCTCAACACCTTCACAAGCATACACTCAGATATACACCCTTTATCTTCAGGGTTATTAAAATAAAGTATTTGTTAGATATCCTACTTTAAGGTATTTTAAAAATACATGAAATTAGAAGAGGGTCAAAATGTCACTCCAGTTCTCCACTTTCTCCCCAAAGGTCAAATAAATGAAAGAGATCCTAGGTATTCTGAGTAGTTTTGTATATAAAAACCCAAATGTAATGTAAAATTGTGGCCTATGTCTTTGAATTTAAGACTGACCTAGTTCTATTTCCACTGTCAATTGTATTTCTCTTTCAGAAATTTCACAAATATGTTACATAGAGTTTAATAAGTATGTAAGTATAAAAATAGACATGGGAAAACCAGGAAAAAGTATTGTGTTTCATTTCTTTTGGACTATATTTTGTATAATACCAGACATACTTCTAACTACCTGGATTTTATAAATATCATTTTCTTCAGATAATATAAAAAATTGTCTCTATTATGTTTCCAGCTGAGACCTTGAACTCAAGACAACTAAATATAGAAAAGAGTATTTATAGAAGTACTAATCCACATAAATAAGATATCCATTCTGTATTTTCTATAGTCTCTCACCATTATACTCCCTTAAAAAGAAAAGTTTTATTAAGACTGTCTAATATAAGGGAGTCTAGTACAGATGATTAGAGTAATAAGTGTATTACGCCAGAAGATTTTAAAGCTTAATTTTGAAGATGCATTTTTAAAGCATTAGCTTATCTCTTCTATGATAGAAAATACAAAAATTTGGAGATAGTATTGCTATTAAATTTTCCCAAGAGTATGTTGGGGAAGTATGATACAAAGATTTTATTAAAATATTAATAATTATTAATATTTTTCAATTCTTGATTATTTTGTTTAAAAACTTTTGAAGATTTTCATCTGAAACCAAGGAGAAAATTCTAAACAAAAAATAGATTGGGTAAGAGCGCATCCATCTTCCTATGCCATTCAGGATACTGGTAATTGAGTATACCCAGAAAGACTTTTTTAATGTCCTGATGCTAGCTCCTCATTTCGTGGAGAAGATTCCACCTCACCATGGCAGATGTATCTGTTCCATTTCACTGTGATATACATAATAGAAAAGAACCATGTAGCCTTTTAGACAAAATGTTCACTATTATAAATAAATGTAACAACAGAGTGATTTTATTTTATTGATAAGGGAATTCTGTCCCAGCTCTAGGCTGTAGTACTCAAACCAACTACTACTCAGTGTGAATACTCAAACACCAGGTAGAATGTGCATGTAACTCAGCACAAACTGTCATCTCATTCTGGAAAAGTAATCACATTGTAGCTTCACTGAAGCCAGAAGATATAAAACACCAGAATATCTATGAGAGCAACAGCCCCTGATTTTGAAACTAAAATTAAAATCCTAAAAGTATGAGGACATCATAAAACACTACTGATTATACACCTTTAAAGTACTTTTTAAGATATAAGACCTTCTCACATATATTGTATCTGGCATTTGATTATATTATTCATACCTAGTTTGTGGTATCAGAAAAATTATGCTAACTGACCTTGATGAATTATTGGTCATGAGGAAGGACCTAAATAAAATTATCAGACATATTTTCAAACCCATTGAATCTCTCCACTGCTCCAAAACGAGCACTGTAAAACAGCTGTGGGTGCCTTTTCAACAGCGGTAAGTCTATCAATAAAAATGTTTGCTGTACTGGGAAAAGCCAACCCTGTGGTCTTTAAATACTCTGGCTTCAAAAAGGAGTCTTTGTATTAAACCTCTTCCAAAATTCTCTTTGACTTGAAATCCCAACCTTATCATCATAACGTCACACTACTCTTTTAAAATATATTATTTTAAAATAGGAAATAATTTTGATATTATTTTATCTTCATATACTTTGTTGCAAAAGTAATATGTGTATATATAAAATGAAGATCAAGCAATCCCACTACTAGGTATTTACCCAAAGAAAAGAAAGCCATTTTCTCAAAAAGACACCTACACTCAAATGTTTATTGGAGCACAATTCACAATCACGAAGATGTGGAATCCACCCAAGTGCCCACCCATTCATAAGTAGATTAATAAAATGTGGTATATGTATACCATGGAGTACTACTCAGCCATAAAAAATGATGAATCAATACCTTTTATGACAACCTGGATGGAACAGGAGACCATGCTCCTAAGTGAAATATTGCAAAAATGGAAAAAAAAAAAAACACCACATGTACTCACTATTAAATTGCAACCAATTGATCAGCACTCCTGGGCATATTTGGAAGTAAAACTCAATGGAAATCAAGCAGGTGGAAGGGGGGAGGAGGGGAGAAGGGATGAGTGAAATCACACCTAACGGATACAAACACTATCTGGGTGATGCTCACACTTGTAAGTTTGACTCAAGCTGTACAAAACAAATACATTTAACCAAAACATCTATACCCCCATAATATTCTGAAATGAAAAAAAAAATAAAATTAAGAACATACAGAAAAGCTGTCTCACATTCTCCCTGTCCTCCAAATACACTTTTACAAAAGCCTGCCATTCTGTCTTCAACAAACTTTGTAATATCATCTCTGACTCCACTATTTTCACTCTTAATCCATACTAGAGCTGCCCACACTATACAAATGGCATCAATGACCACCAATCTCACAATGAAAGACATCTTCAGTGATCATTCTGTCATCACCCAACACAGCCCCAAAATCTCCCAGTGACATGACCAACAGATGTGACCATTCTCTAGTAAGTAGGTCAGTCCCTTATGTGTCAGCCTATTACATTTTTGACAAGCTCTAGAAGTAAATAGATTTTTCCCTCTCATGTTAACCCCGAGATAGTTGTTTATTTCTAATCTTTACTACTAGTTTTATTTTAGGAAGCAAAAAAGAATAAATTTAATCTATGTCCCATAGGGAAGCCCAGCAAGATGTTGATTATACAAGGTTGTCCCTAAGTTATATTTGCTTCACACTGAAGAAACCCATGTCCTTATAGCAATTCAGGTCACTCTTCCTTGGACTTAACCCAAGTCATTAAATCTCTCTTAAAATACAGTATGAGAAACTGAATACAATCCTCCAGGTGTGCTATTCTCTAATCTCTTTATTTGGTTGGAGAGTAATGTTAACCAAATTCCTAGACTATTTTCAGTTGGAATCAAAGCCAACTCTAGGCAGACAAAGGTAATTATACCTGATGCCAAATTATGTCATTAACAACATCATCAATATCATTATCACCAGCACTTAGTAAATGCTAAGTATTAGAAGACATATAAATTCATTTAACTTCTATGAGGAAGATTCTATCAGTAACCATATTTTATATTATAGGTTAAAAAAATTAGGTTAAGGAAGTTTAAGTAACTTGCCAAGACCATCACTACCAAGTTTTTAGCGGCAGTAGTGAGAGGGATTTGGTCTCCACATAAAACAAACTGACAGATTGCTACCTTGCTAACACCTACTATAAATCTTGGAATTTCTCATATGTACTATTATTACCTCTTAGACAAATGTCATTTAGCAGGTAGCAGGGGTGAGTCTTATGATAACTTCTTAGTATCAGTTATTATCATAAAAGCAAGAGAATTAGGAGTGTCTATAGGTAGAAATCATCTTTCATTGATCACATACTTTCTGAAGTGAAGTCTGACATAAACTAAGAACTGGAACAGAGAAGCAGAACAATTCCACCTCATCAACACCATGGTCATTAGAGAAACCAATAAAGTTACAAAGCTTTCAGTTGCAACCAGAAAGACGGTATCAGCCACTGGAAAACTAGTGAAAGGTATTCCCAGTGACCACACATCCTGCTTATTTTATTGTTCAACTTATTAACAGTAGTCAGTCACCACCATGAGTTTATAGGAGGTAGAATACAGATTAGAATAACCAAAATTTGTACTTGTTTAGACACTTGGCTTCTAAACCTTTTTTTAAACTATGTCCCATATTAAAATAAATATAGCACATTACAACACACACACACATTTCATGAAAATAAAATATTCTTACCTTGCACAATGTATGCTGCTTTCTGTCCTAGTTTTTGCTTATTTTTTATGCTCCCATGATCTAGTAATTGATTTCATTAAATACAAATGAGTCATGATCTGCAACTTGAAAACACTGAGCATCATCTACTGGTATAATCAGGGTCAGAAATCAAAAGTCAAGGAATGATTGTGGGATTGCCATTGAGCTCCTCTTTTCTGTAGTGATTAATCCAAACTTTAATATTGTTTTTATTACTTCCAGATAAATAACGGAAAATAGAAGAGAGGAGAAGATGGCAGCAGCAGTTGTAAAGAGGTGTGATGTGAAGTGGGAGAGGAAGGTGAACATGTTATATGCATACTGAGGTTTAGAGAAGTTGAATAACTTGGCCAAGAGGAAGCTGTGTTGGGATTAATACAATCAAATATGTATAACTCCGAGGTTCATAATTTTTCCATGGGTTAGAGAATGGCCTACAGAAATCTAATTGATAATCTCTAAAGTCCATCAGTCAAAATTATAATACTGTAAGACTCTCAAAAGGTAGAAAAATCTTAAAATTATTAAATCAGGAGATTTTCAGATAAACTTCTTACATATTTCTAAGCAAGTACCTCCATTGGTAGATTCATGGTTTTCATCTGGGAATGTTCTTGAGCTCCATTTAAAGAATGGAGCAGAGTATTAGTTTTCCAGGACTGCCATAAGAAAGTATCACAAACTGGGTTACTTAAGAGAGAAATTCATGCTCTCACATTTCTGAAGGCTAAAAGTTTAAAATCAAGGAGTCAGCAAGGCCATGCTCTCTCTCAAGATTCTAGGGAAGAATCTTTCCTTGCATCGTCCTAGCTTCTGGTGGTTACCGACAATCCTTGGCATTCCTTGGCATCATTCCAATCTCTGCCTCCATCATCACATGGTCTTCTTCCTTTGTCTCTGGGTCTCTGTGTCCAAATCTCCCTCTCTCCTTTTAGAAAAGCATCAGTCATTGTAGTAATCCCAGTGTGACCTCATCTTAACTTAATTACATCTGCAAAGACCCTATTTCAACGATAAAGTCACATTCACAGGTATCAGGGGTTAGGACTTGAATGTCTTTTGAAGGAGCACAAATCAACCCATGATAAACACAGAAATGCATAAATCTGGATGTCAACTATGTATAGTCTTTGTCAAGCTGGAATGTTGCAGAGGTATGGTGGGTCGGTTCGATTTCTAGTGGCAACAGGGTTTGAATAGAACTATGATCAACTCCCTTCACCTCAGCTCTTTGGTGGCATTGACAGTGGTGTGACAAAAAATAAAATTAATTTTCAAGAGGACTCATTCTATACCCAATTTACACTAATTAGCCTGCTGGAAGAGCCATTTAGATGCCTTATAAAAATGGTTTGAAATAAAGAATTTTTTAATCAGTGTGTATTTTGTTGCTGATGATTCATTTTACTATTTCCTAATCATGGAGAAAAAAGAAGATGTTAAGTTAGAATCACAATTTTCTATCATGTAAAACAAAATTTATACAAAACACTGGCATATTGGTTTATATACTTAGGAAGATCAATTTTTTTTTTCTATTTCACACTTTCAGACCACAACGCTCACAGTAAGAAAAGGCAAATGTAATCAAGCTTGATAAGCCAAGAAGCAGAGTAAATGAAAGGAAAAAAATAATTTGATTTGAAGGGTAAAGATATTAAATTACCACCTCAATGCTCTGAATGATAAAAGCAGAGTCAAAAACAGTTTGGTTTCTTAAAACCAAGTTGTATTTCAACAGCTTTATGAAAGAAGAACAGAAATTAGTGTTGGTTTGTTTTACAGCCAAGGAAACTATCATTAGAGCAAATAGATAACCTACAGAATGGGAGAAAATATTTCCTCTCTACACATCTGATAAAGGGCTGATAACAAGAATCCATCTACAACTCAAAAAAAAAAAAAAATCAACAAGAAAAAAATCAAACAACCCCATCAATAAATGGGCAAGGGACATGAACAGAAACTTTTCAAAATAAGACAGAATAATGGCCAGCAAACATGTAAAAAAACGCTCAACATCTCTAATCATTAGGGAAATGCAAATCAAAACCACAATGAGATATCACGTAACTCCAGTAAGACTAGCCTGTATCAAAAAATCCCAAAGCAACAAATGCTGGCAAGAATGTGGAGTGATAGGAACACTCTTACACTGCTGGTGGGACTGCAAACTAGTACAAGCTCTGTGGAAAAGAATTTGGAGATACCTCAAAGAGCTACAAGTAGAACTACCATTTGATCCAGCAATAGCACTATTAGGCATCTACCCAAAGGAACAAAAGTCATTCTATAATAAAGACATCTGCACTGGAATATTTATGGCAGCACAATTCACTATAGCAAAGATGTGGAAACAACCCAAGTGCCTATGAATCCACGAGTGGATTCATAAAATATGGTATATGTATACAATGGAATACTGCTCAATTATAAAAAACAACAGTGATCTAGCACCTCTCATATTTTTCTGGACAGAGCTTGAGCCCATCCTCTGAAGTGAGATATCGCAAGAATGGAAGAATAGCCACCACATGTACTCGTCATCAAACTGGCACTGACTGATCAACACTAAGGTGCTCACACAGTAGTAACATTCTTTGGGGGTAGGGGGTTGAGGGTGGGTAAACTCACAACTAATGGACTTGGTGAGCGTTGTAGGGGGGAAGAGTATGTCTCAAATCATGGTTGGGATGTGGCAAAGTCATAACATGTAACCAAAATGTTTGTACCCCCATAATTTCCTGAAATTAAAAAACAATTAAAAAAATAAAAGGAAAAAAGAAAATACATTTTTAAAATCTCATTCAGTTAGAATACGGATATTCACTACACCTTTCTATAAACATACTTGAAAATACAAAAAGGTATTCCATCAATGTATTCAATATATTTACTGAAT
Source organism: Varecia variegata (assembly GCA_028533085.1). NCBI lineage: Eukaryota > Metazoa > Chordata > Mammalia > Primates > Lemuridae > Varecia > Varecia variegata. The sequence goes on from CM052437.1 coordinate 154,025,585, forward strand.
ATGGATAATGTCATATTGTCTAATCTTGATGCTTTTGTTCTAGTGGGAGAAACAAGGTCCCTTTAGCTAAAGGTTTTCTGCTTTTGCCTCTTCAGCACTTGCACAACTAGGGTGACAGTCTCATAAAGAAAATAATCAAAGGCACTCACTTTGTCCAGTAACTTGGCTTCCCTCCAGCACTGACATTTCATGCCCTGCATTAACTCCTGGGGCCACAGCATCAAAGTTAGAAGGAAATAATGTGCCATTCTGTTTAGTTGTGGTAGCTACTTTTTATTACACAGGCAATATAATTCACTGTTTCTTATATAACTGCTTAACCCATTTTAAATTTTAATAGTGATCCACAAACAAACAAATGGCATCACTTGTTCCAAGTTAGGTGTAACTTATAGATAAAACCCTGCAAAATGGCTTACAATAAATCAGAATAGTCCTATAAGAAAAGTGAAGACATAGCTAGAAAAAGATTAGATATAAGGTTCTACCAATATATTCTCTTATTTTTTAAAAAATTCAGCTGAAGTCATATTTGGTTCTTATGAACAAAAATGTATAGTTAGTTGTTTTGCCAAAAAAATCCCAGAAATTGGTCATTTGCTTGCATTTGCCAGGCATTTGTGCATCTTCCAGCAATGTAACTTACTTATAAAACCCTTTAAGGCAACAGAGAATTGCCTCCAACTAGAAAGGAAAAATACTGAAAATCAGAGGCATTCAAAGACCACAATTACAAAGGAAAATACCATACTACTAAATGTTTTTTAGTTTACATGATTTTTAAAATCATTTCCATTCATCTCTTTATTTAAAATTCTATTTGGCTATTGTGAGAATAAACTAACAAATGAATGTGATGTTCATTTGATATCTACTGTTTCACCAATAGAATGGATAAGCATGGAATTTTTATCTTTGCCCTATTTATACTGTACAATGAGGAAAAATTTTGGAACAGAGCTAATAAAAGGACTAAATTAAGACACAATTTTAGTGTTCTGGGAATCTCATTGGCATTATTACCCAGAGGCAAAAATCCTAAATGAGTCTATGAACAGGTAATGAACTGTAACAATGGCCAGAGATTGGACACGGTTGATATTTCTTTGTTCAGTAAGTATTTACTAAGAAACTAAAATGTTAGAAGCTTCAGAGGATACAAAGATATGCACCTTCCCTGCAAGAATTTAGAGAATTATTTATGGTGGGGAAAACTATGAAGGAAGAAAGAGATTAAAAGAAAATGTTATAGCAATTAAGTAGCTTTCAAATATATTTTGGGTAAATTTCAGATAGTAGTAATTAGGCTAATACTGATATTCAGGTTAATAATCTCCTCCATCTAGAAAGTTGCTCTTTCTGTAACAGAAGACACATAAAATAGTGCATATTCACTTTATTAAAATAGCAATAGATCGCCATTTCCTCAAGTAGAAATAAAATACATTTTCCTCTGAATTAAAAATCCTATTTTGAGCTAAGAAAAGAGAACACCCATTAAAATGTATTTTGCCTGCTGGAAATTTGGTTCACCTCACAATTTCCTAGCAAAAGAGAAAAACTAGGATAATTCTTTCTCTGACAAGATTGCCTATGCTGGTGGCAAAGCTACTTCAAAAACTGAAACTCTAATTTTATTTCTACAGTTACTTCCTAGGCTTCTATTGTCTCATCTTCTAAACCACAGTTACAATTCAATTTCCTACTTACATTATTTTGTTGGAGCTCAATGAATAGGAGTGAAAAAAATAGCAGACAAGAAAGAAAAAAGAGTGATACAGGAAACCAACCAACCAAGCAAAAAAAAAGTGAAATGAGGCTAAAAGTCAAGGTAAGAAAGAGGGACAGAAAAAAGAGTTGGAAAGAGAGATTGAGATTGAGAGAGATTAGAGAGGACAAAGCCGCCTTTCCCCTTGAAGTGTTAGTTTATTTGCCCTCATTCAGTGTTGGCTTGTGTCTATGATCACCTGTTCTCTACCGCCCTGTAAAAAATTGGTTGGCAAGGGCAGATATGACCTTAAGTAGCAGTGACCTGGCTAATATGAACCTTTTGGACAAGATCATGTATTCCTGAGCCCAGGTGTGTCAAAACTAGATATTTTCTGCTTGTATATCCAACCTCCAGGGTTATGAAACCTAAATGAATTTCAAAGTAGCTGGGTGCCTTTCAACACACTGTACTTCACTTAATATTATATTTGTTATTGAACAAACAATAACAATTTGGAACAAAAGTTATGAGAAAGCTAAGAAATATAATTGGGCAGGGATAAATAAACTAACAGGTCCAAGCCATTTTGGCCAGATGGCGCTTTGCAATTTTGGAAATATCTGAACTTCTCACAAATGTCACAGGGTGTGAGAATTGAAAACATTTCCATCTGCCCAAACTAAAAGAACTATTGCTCCTCAGTCATGCAAATGATAATCCCATGCTGTTCTCCCAGTTATTAAGACTGGCCGCTTGAGAAGAAAAATTGTCTATTCTTCCCCTGAAAGGGTAATTCTAACGCCACTTAGATAAATGGCTGAGTGACAAAGCAAATAAAAAATTAATACCTCTGAGACAGTTGCTGGAAATAGTCTCTTCTTAACTACTCTGCTTATGATAGAGGAAAATATCCATGAGACACAGTACAGAATTTGGGTGATAAAATAACGTGAGAATCATGGAATAATATGCCTTTTTACAATTGAAAAATGTATGGCTACTCGGTGGCAGAGCCAGGCCTAGCACCGAGATCTACTAATTGCAATGGTCTCTACCCTGTCTGTATATTCTGGTATGGTTGAGAAGTGAAGAAAAGTAAAAGAGAGATAAGTAACATTAGCTCAGCTATTTTTTTTTTTCTGGTATTACCACCACATTCCATACCTGTACTACTAATACTTAATTTTAAAGTCTTAGATATAATTTACTTGCTTAGAAATAATACTATAAAGAATTAGAATTTACTTCCCTTACACCCCTTCACATTTTCTCTCTCCAATCTTTCCTTAAAATGTAAGTTCAAAAATTTTTAGTAAATCAACATTTATATATACGTTATTATGAATATTAGAGCTGAGCCACATAGTATACTATCATTACATTCTTTTTTTTGTGCAATTTTGTATTCTCTACAGATAACCACTGCCTTGTATCTATCTTTTTTTCACTTGCTTAATTATCTATGTACCTACAACAATTCATACCCAAATTCTCCACAGAACTATAAATCTGCACACGTCTCTTCTCCACTACAGTATCCTTCTCATTGTCTTTATCATTATGGGTTTGTGGGGATTTTTTTTTATTCCTTAGTGGCATTTTAGTGACATCTAAAGGAGAGCAGATAAACATATGTCTTCAATCCACCATACTGGAATAGTAGCTAGAGAACAATTTTTACTACCTATATGCAAGACAGAAACATTAACAGATCTTAAATGCTAAATGTCATGAAACAGAGTATCATCACAGTGAGTAGATGTGGAAGAATTTATCAATTACAAGTGAGTTTTGATTGTTGAGGAAAATAACAGATCAAAAAATAAGCCATCATTTTCATATTCACTTTTTCAAGTAAACGGTTTGGATTTACTGGAAGTCTCTCTCATTACCTCCAAATTCTATAATTTTAATATACATACAACTTGGCTGAGGAGCTTGTTAAACTACAGATAATGATTAAGTCATTTCTAACAAGCACCTAGGTGATACCAATGATTTGGGTCTAAGAACTACAGTTTGAGTAGCAAGGCTTCAGAGCAGCATATTTGCTTTGTTATAAAAACTGTGTAAACTGGGGGAGACCTACTCAAACTTGGCAAATAAACTTAGGATACACCGTAAGTTTTACAGTCTATGATTTGAACACAAGTTCCTCACTAGATAAAGCAAAATACCACCCAAAAGGAGAGAAATAGGCATCGCAAGTCAATTCTCTACAAACAATTCATGGACTACGTTACTCACAATTGACCAGCTTCACTACCAAATTAGCTATCAACAAAAAGGTCACAGAGTACTGGGGAGCTGTGATGCAACTATATTCCAATGCTTCTATTCTGACACTAATCCCACCTGGTATTCTGCAATATATTTCAATCTTGATGCCAACTACACAGAGTTAGTACAGACTGCACAAGTTAAGGACTGAGTCTTTCACTTCAGAAGCCAGCCTCAAATGAGTTCCTCAAGCCACCAGAATTTCTGATCACATGTTTACAAATTTGGGGGCTTCCAAGACCACACTTGAGTTTGATAATTCAATAGAATGGTTCACAGAACTCAGAAAAGTGCTATAATTAAGATTATAATTTTATTATAAAGAATACCAACTAGATCAACCAAATAAAAATCTCATAGGATGAGATTTTGGAGGGTCCCAAATACAGAGCTTGTGTGCCTTCTCCTCATAAATAAAGGTATGGCCTCCTTCCAGCACATCAATGTGTTCCCCAACCAGGACGCTCTACTGAGCTTCAGTATTCAGAGTTTTTATTGGAGTTTTGGTTACACGATAGAACTCAACGTCCAGCCCACTATTCTCTTTTAGCTGTCAAGAGATTGGCTGATACCATGTGGCTCAAAGCCCCAGAACTCTAATCACAAGGTTGTTCTTTCCAACATGACTAGCCCTTATCCTGATGCTATCAACAAGCCACCATGAGTCACCTTGTTAACATAATCTCAGATGTCAATCAAGAGGTTCATGAGTAACAAAGACATTGCCAGGAACCCAGGAAAAAGATTAGACGAAATGTTTATTACATAGCAGTTTCCATCTATTCTATTTGGTGAATTTCACTGGTTTTTCTCATACTTGAACAGAAAAAAAAAAAATCCTTACTAAGGATACATTCAGAGAGGTAGAGGTCACCAAAGACAAGTAGTAAAACTTAAAACTTGTCTGGATCTTAAGAAAATTGGAAAAATGTATGTGATGAATTACTGTATCTTGCTGGGGTTTAGTTTACTCTCTTGTATTAGTAAGAGATTGGATTGGATGATCTCATTAGTACTTTCTGGCTCTAACATCCTATAATTCTACAAGTTCAGAAAAATCTACATTAATCATTTGCTCAATTATAGAGTGATTTTTGTCAGTTGCAAAAATTATTACCTCTTGATTGGTAAAAATGAGGACTATAACAAACATCCTTGTGGTAATTGCAGGAATGTGATAATCCAACCACTGTCAAATGATTTCTTTTGAATAATAGTTATAATATCAGCTTGTCCTGAGGTGCATATTTTGCTAAACTCTTTTCCCTAAATTCTCTTTTTCACTGATTTTAAAAGCTAAATATTTTGGGACTTTTTGATAAATACAATTCTCACTGCATTTATGTGATATCTCATCGTGATTTTGATTTGCATTTAACTGATGATTAGAGATGTTGAGCATTTTTTCATTTTTTTTTTTGGCCATTAGCCTAGTCTTCTTTTGAAAAGTTTCTGTTCATATCCTTTGCCCACTTATTAATGGAGCTGTTTGATTTTTTTTCTTGTTGATTTTCCTGAGTTCTATATAGATTCTAATTATTAGCTCTTTATTGGATATATAAGCATGCGAATATTTTCTCCCATTCTGTAGGTTGTCTATTTTACTCTACTGATAGTTTCCTTGGCTGTGCAGAAGCTTTTTAATTTGATAAGGTCCCGTTTATTTTTGTTGTTGCTGCGATTGCAGATGCAAAGGCAATATACGTAACTAACGCGTTTGTACCCCTGTAATATGCTGAAATTAAAAAAAAACAAATATTAAATCAATCTATTAATTATGCAGGTTTTTAGAATGTATTTATCACTTTCTAGGACTTTCCTACAGAAATTAGGAATTTGGAGTTAAATTTAGATTCTATACTCATCTATGTCAAGGAAGGCAAAACACTATGAGAATGTTTAACCCACCGTAAATTAAGGACATAAAACAGGACAGAGCCCTCTGAACCTAATCATCAGTTATCCTTCATCTGCCTTTCTCATTTCAGCTCTACTAATTATTTGAACAAACAGTTTATTACTTGAAATAATAAACTCATGTATTATCTGTACTATCAGAAGCATGACAAAGCAGCCTGCATAATTCCCCATAAATGGGATCATTTCATACATACACATGTTGAAGAAATCAGAAAAGGAGCAACAAGCAGGGTTCATTTTGATATTTTTCTTTCCTGAATAGGACAAGCAGATCACTACAATTAACATCTATTGTGAATTTACAGCAATTTAGTTAGAAAATAATTCATGTTACACAGAGGTTTCCAACATCATTAACAGAGACTGAGAAAGTGGGCCAGTAAGCATGAGAGCATAAATCATAGAGGTCATGTGTGTTAATGAGAAAAAGAGTATTTATTAGCTTGCAATTTAAATATAAAGCACTTCTCCCTCAATGTCTTAAAATGGAGCAATATCCTATACCTGAGGACAGGAGAAGGCAGTGCCCTCAATTATATGAACAACTCTCCTGGCCCCAAAACTTCTATTGTTGTCATTGAAATTCATCATTCTGATTTTATTTTTAGATTGTGGTATCTTTTATGTTACAGACAGAAAACTTGTGAACATAACCTGTCCTGTATTACCGCCTACACTGGAGAGTTGTGTACTTTTTTCGTAACTTTAAGAGACACATGTATTCACTTTTATGCAATAGCCAAAATGGCATTATTTTTTAACTTTTGTGTGAGCTCCAATCAATGTTTCATATTTGTATGTTTGTTCTGAGAACAAAAAAAGACAAAAATGTTTGCAAACAAAAGGGAAAAAATCAGCATGTCATTAAAAAGTCAAAGATACCCATCATGGGAAACTGCTATCTTATTATGCAAATAAAAAGGAAACAAAAGCATTTATTTCAAAAAGATGTGACATATCATGTAATTATGATGCCATACAACTACTAAGAAATAACTTACTTTTCTGATATGTGTTTAAGGAAACCAACCCCCACACACCCCAATCCTGTGCTAGGCTAAACAAGAGGGGTAAACACTCCTGGCACCAGGCCTTGCAATATTCACTATTGGGACAAAAATTCCAAGAATTTTTGGATGGATTTCCATGACAACATGAGTTATTTTAAAAGTACTGAGATGTTCCCTGTGGAAGGCAATTTTTGGATTTTTTTAAGAGAATAAAAATGCTCTATCCACATACATTTTTCTTTAAAAAAACACCATGGATCATTTTATAAATATTTATTTATTAGCAAATTATTTTCTTTTTCTTACAAATTTCCTGTTTCACTGATTTGAAATGAAAGCATTCTTTACAGACACTACTTACTGATGCCAAGAGATGCAATAATAATGATAATAATAATGAAGAGGGCTCTTACTGTGGAAGGTCACAAAAAATAAATTTAAACCAGAGCCAGTGAGTGATCAGGGTCATATGAGACTCAGGACATCTACTGTGCTGTCCACTGTGGGAAAATGCATTCTCATTTTCAATGATAACAATAGTCATCTCTTTGTGCCTTAGAGCAAAACCAACCCAGACACTGTATGTTCAATCAAAGCTACCCATATACACAAATCAGTGATCTAACCAAGGCTTTAAAACAGTTGTTTTTTTGTTGTTTTTTTTTTTTTTAAATCATTTCTCATCCTGCCCTGTTTTGAAAAACTTTAAAAAATATATTATTTCCATTTTTGTGTCATAGCTAATACATTACAACCTTGTCAAATGACAAGATTTAGTTTCCGGACTAATAAAATATCCATATTATAAGACGATTTTACTTGCAAGGTAATCCCACCATGTTATTGATGAAATCTGTATTTACTAGAGAAAAGCAGTCAAAACAATGAGCACAAATATTTCTCTATGCTTCCCCATTACTTGACATTAGTGACATAATGTACAAAATCCTTCTGAATAACTACTTATTCCTTTTCCTATTAATACAATACTTCTAAGTCAGTACACAATACAGCCATATTCAGTTAAAATTTTAAGTCAGCCATTATCTATTTGGTGCCTATTTGCCACCCAAAGTAGTAAGTTCTAGGGACACAGCAGCTAGCAAGACAGATCTTGTGCATTTAGAGTTGATAAGCCACATAAGTTGGGAGTCAGATATCCTTGGACAGTTTGTTAAGGGAGAACTCAGACCTTCCGTAGAGAAGTTGATCATAACGCTGATTGGTTGAGTAGCTCTAATACAACTTGCCCAGCCCTCAGAGCTCCAGGATCACCCTTTCCCTTATACTCCCATAGTTTTTACTTCTTTTTCCCCTTTCTCACTGTCCAAAACGCATACTGTTACTTATTTGAGTGTTGCTGAAGTAAAATACGATAAACCCACAGAGGGTGGGCATTCTGGGGGACTGGCCATATAAAGATACAGCAGACAACAAAGACACAATTGAAAGGGATACTATGAAAGAAAATATTAAAAATACAGTTACCATATGACCCAGCCGTCCCAATTCCTAGGTACAAGCCTAAGAGAAATGAAAGCACATGTCTATGCAAAAACCTCTACACCTGTGTTCATGGCAGCATTTTTCGTAACAGGCCTCCATCAGCTGATGAATGGATGAATAAACGGAGAACTCTATACAATGAAATTTTATTTGGCAATAAAAAGAAATTAAGTTCTGACACATGCTATAACATTGAGGAACCCGGAAAATATGCTGAGTGAAAGAAGCCAGTCATAATAGGGTAAATATTGTATGACTCCATTTATATGAAATTGCAACAATAGGCCAATCCATAGAAACAAAGTAAAAACAGGTAAGTGCTCACTAGGGCTGGGGTAGAGGAAGGAATGATGGCTAGGGGGTACGGGGTTTCTTTCTGGGGGGATGAAAAATATTCTGAAATCCCATAGTGGTGATAACTGTAGAGCTCTGTGAATATACTAAAACCTACTGAATTATATATATTAAAAGTGAACTTTATAGTATATGAATTATATCTCAATGAAGTTGTTTTAAACAATGTTTCAGTAGATGACAGTTTTCACCTGGGGCAAAAATACTTAAAGAAGCCATATTAACATGAAACAGCTGCAAAAATTTCTGTATATTTGCCTTTACAGTGGTGACTTACCAGATTTATTTGTTCCCATCTTTATTCATTCTAAAATTACTTCTGGGAGTATGTCCTCACATTTGCAAGAAGTGGATGGCACGTGTGTATATATGTATTTGTGTGTGTGTGAGAGAGTATATAGAGTGCTATTTATTAAAAAAATGCTTATTTAATTTCAAATGCTTAAACTTATTTAAGAAACACTTAAACAGTTGTTCTAAGTGCTCCACATTGCAAAACTCATTGAATTCTCAAAACTACTCTGTGAGGTTGGTACTATTATTAACCCAAGAGAAAAAAAACTAAAACGGAGATGAGGAGGCCAAGGTCACAGATGTAGCAAGTTAAATTTGAATCTAGACAGACTGGCTCCAGAGCCTGTGCTTTTAACCACATGCTATGCTGCTGTGGTAACAAAAATTTTTAAAGAGCACCTTAAAAGTAACACAGTAAGTATCTATCTTGAAGACATCACAAGTAGTTACCACAAGGAGAGGAAAAAAACCAAAACAGAAACAAAATAATTTCCTAATATTCTGAAAATAAGTTCTTATAGCAAGGAATGTAATTCTAGTTATATCATCATGTTGGAAGTCAGTTTAGGAAAACGAAGGTGTGCTCTCAAGTACCATTAAATGACTCAAAAAGTGGTTGTAGTAATGAAATACACTGACATTGAAGATGCACGTAAAAAACCAAAAGATTCTTCGCTGAAGTGGAAGAGCAGAAAAAGCAATGCAGTGAACCTTGAACAACACGAGGCTTAGGGGAACCTACCCCAGTGCTGTCAAAAATTCAGATGTAACTTTTAACTCCCCCAAAACTTTACTACCAGCAGCCTGCTGTTGACTGGAAGCCTTGCCAATAACAAACAGTTGATTAACACAAATACATAAATAGACCAGCATCTATAATATTTATGCATTTATTACATACCTAACTTTTTCTTATTTCTTTGTGTGATATTTCTAGGCTATGTGGTTCATCTGCAAATTTTTTTAAACTGCTGCAAATCTCCCCCAAATTTTCTAATATATTCATTGAAAAAACAATTTATGCAGTTCAAACTGTATAAATTGTTGTATAAAATGATCTATTGTTCAAGGGTCAAACGTATAATAAATATATGTGATTTTAAATGATTATAACAAAATTAATAAAATGAAATGTTAAATAGATACTAGAGTTATCAACAATTATGTCTATGAAAAAACAGGGGATCACCTTTTGTTCAAAATTACCTTTCTTTGGGGAATATATGACATATACAACTACTCAATTTTCTATTAAAAGTATCCAAAAAATAACTCCTAGCTATTCTTATACCTCATGAATTAACACATTTGCAGTTCACCAGTAAATTTGAATTATGCCAGGAAGTCAAACCTTAGCAGAATTCTATTTTACTTTTTATTTTTGTACTCCTTTGTTTTCATTGACTTGGTCATACCTGTATTTACCATGCAGTGACCTGTAAGAAAACTTAAAACCTCAACCATGACATAAAAACCAAAAGGAAAACAATGATCTCTTTGCAGGTTTAATAGTGTATTGTAATTTGGTATAGGGGTTGATAAAACCCACCAAAGATACATGCTTTCGCGCTTTTTTTTATTTTCAAATAAACCCTGTCATCATATGTTCAAATAATTCCTTATTTCCCCAACTATCTCCAAGATTCACCGTACTCTGATCCCCAGGCTGTCAGTCACGGGGGACCCTGTTCTGCCTCCCTGACCAAGCTGATCCCTCTCCACCACAAATGAACTTCCTGGTATTAAAGAGCACATTACCTGCTATTACCTTTAAGATCATTTCATAACCACTCATCTTGACAGTACAAACTTAGACCAAGCCGAGTCCCCGGGACTGAGCCGGACAGACCTTTGCTTTAATTGGCTGTGCCACTGAGCTGGTTTTGCATTTCAAACATGAAACAAAACCAACAAAGGAGAAGCAAGGTTGGGATATTTTCTGTGCTTTGCTTTTCCACTGAGCACTCAAAATATTCATTTGTAAGTAATTTTGCAATCTTGAAATAAAAACAATACCCATATACATTTGTATGTGTGTCTACAGATATACATATGTGTATACCCATTTTCTTGCTATTCTTTTCCCAGAGAAATAATCATATTCCTTTAAATCACTCCGCTCATCTTTTTTGAGCTTGATTTTCTCTTTGGTCTCCTAGCTGATTACTTCAGGTTACCTGCTCATGTGCATGGCTTCCATATGACCAACTGTGCCATTTCATTAGCTACAGTCCATTCCTGGTGCCTGAAGAGATTGTAAGCACTGAAGGGTTTTACTCCTCAGGAAAAGCTGTTTCCCACCAGAGAGCTGCTGCCTGCCTGTGTTAGGGTCAAGATGTTACAGAGAAAACTGTCCCAGGGATTCTGGAGCAAGGTGGCAGGTGTGTCTCCTGCGTAACAGGAAACTATTGTAAGCTCTTGCATATAGATGCTGAATTTTACTGATCTGCTTAACACTAGCCACCTACCAGAGAATCTGAACATACAGAAGGTTCAATCAGCATTTACTGAACTTAAATAGTAATTGAGAAAGAGAAAGCCTCAGTTCTAGTGATACCCATTTGGATATCCAGTTAATTTTTCATTCTTCTTTCCAGATCTTTAAAATGTATAGAAAAGATCCAATGACAAGCTTACATGAAATATAGGGCACAGAGAGATAGATTCAATCACATTATAGACATTTAATCAGCAAAATCCAACATGCGGGAAACACTCTCTACTGCACAACTAACCTGGGTTTATTTAATAAATAATTGTCTTAAGAGGGGGGAGAGGGAGGCGGAAAACAGAGAGAGAGAGAGAGAGAGAGAGAGAGACTGATTTACGGACTTTAAAACATATTTAAAAGACATAACCAAAATACAAAATGTGGACCTGATCTGAACAAACCAAATGTAAAAAAATGAGCATTTATGAGGCAATCATGAAAATTTGAACACAATATTTGATATTAAGGAATTATTGGGCAGGTGCTGGTGGCTCACACCTGTAATCTCAAGCACTTTGAGAGAACGAGGCAGGAGAATTGTTTGAGGCCAGGAGTTCGAGACCAGCCTGGGCAAAATACTTGTGATTGCACCACTGGACTCCAGCCTGGGCGACAGAGTGAGACTGTCACACACACACACACACACAAATCCACAAGATTACTGTCAAAGTTTTAGCTGTGACAATGGTGTGACAACAATGTTGTCAAGACCTTATCTTTTCTAGACATTGATGGAAATATTTACAGATAAAATACTATCATGTCTAGGATTTGCTTTAAAATAATCTTGGAAGAAAGAAAGTAGGTGGGGTTATTGAAGCTTGGAGATACGTACATCGTGTTTTACTAGACTCTTCACTACAATTTAGTGTATGTTTGAAATTTTAATATGTAATAGTTGTTGCTATACAATTTATTATAATTAAAAGTTTTTAAATGCTTCAAGGCTATAGATTTTCCTCTTTTTGACTACTTCATGCTACTACCACATTGTGTTTATTTATACTACCTTGCCTTTTATTAATATGTATTATACAACTTTTCCTTAGACTCAAGCCAGCAAAATTGTGGTGCTCATTCTTCTCACTGTATCCTGCACACATCTCTATTTTTGCACACATCACATTTTAGCACTGTGTTTGTTTGTTTCTCACATTGGGAACTTCTTCAGTAGAAAATATTTTGCAGAAGTAAATCTTAATTTACTTGGCCCAGTATAATAAAAAACAAGCTACATATACCCCAAGTTATTCTTTTGTCACCTTCCCTAATAAATGAGATTACTTGTTTAAGCTTCAACTTGGCCCATAAAACTGTAGCAGAACATAACAGATGCTAGCAACATGTTGTTTACTTCATCCACAACTCAGCTCTTCCTCATTAAGAGAAAAAAAGCCATTATTTCATCTTTTCCAAGAATTTACTACAAAAATCATCTATTCCTATTTTTTCTAACCCCATCTCCTCAATTTCTTTTTAAATTATTATCTCTTTGTAGTGGATTGTGAGCTGACACTTAGGAACCGATACTAATATTCTTCTTAGTAATCCAAAATTTAGCACAGTGCAAGGTAAATAGTGGATAGTATAAAAAAAATGGGAATTATGGGTGGATAATATACAGGTCCAAAGTAATATTTTTTGATTTTTCTCAGTTAAATATAAATGCAAAAAACTGAAGTTTTAGTGTAAAGAATTCTAAAGGCCTTTAGGTATGCCAAAAGAGAATATATTACAGCATGAGTGTAAAGGAAGTATATCTCTTTAAAATAGCATTTTGTCTGTTTTGGGAGTACTGCCTTATGGCAAATAGCTAGGTATTCATTTTTTTTAAAAGCTCTTATCAAAGTAATATTTAAAAATCATCATGACTTTGGAAGTTTTAAAGTAGATTTACATGTACCCAAACTTCCCTGTCATTAAAATATCAATGCAAGACATTATACCAAGTTCTTTGTTTTACAGATTGAGACATACTCTAACAATAAATACGTGCCCCCATATAGAATTACTATAGTGTTGTAGTTTGATTTACGACATACTCAATAAATAGTGTAACTTTCTGTTAGTCAAGATGAGTAATCTTGACTTTGGAACCTTTCGAACTGCTAAAGGATATTTTGATTTACAAAATAAACTAAACAATGCCTAGCCTCTCTTGCTAAGGATAAAAATTGGCCAGTTTACGCATAAACCTACTCATGACTAACAGAAATCAGAATACTCTGGAGCCATTATTTTTCTTTACTTACACTCTTTTTAAAAACATAGTAAGAGTGTCTAAAATTGCAAATGAAAAATGATTAAACTCTTAACACATATATATCAAGAATAGAAAAACCTCACCTTTTAATGAGAACTATGTATTTTCCTTATGGAACTTGCACAATAAGCACACAAATCTCCAAAAGTTACCTAGTCTAGGACATTATAAAATCAATTTTTCATTGAGTGAATGCTCATATCCATTCAGCATGAATTATTGCCTTAGTAAGTATCAGAGACTTTTCTTCCTAACTGCACATCCCATTGTACCAAATCTAGGTAGATGAAGCAGAAACAAATTCATATTTCCTAACACTTATTCAAAGTCTTTGGACTAAAAACTGCACTGCAGAGAGTCTTCACATTTCATCAAATTATTCTCAGTCAGGTTCATACTAACAAGGCTCTCATGTATCAGTGCTTTTTTCTTTTTGTGAAAAAGAAAGGGATCCTCACTAATTTCACAGTACAATGATTCATTCATACTCAATCTTGTTTCTTAGTCTATTAAAATTAAAGATTCATATGCCCTATTGAGCCATGCTATTATATTCAATAGTTAGCTAAAAAAATGTTAAAAATAAAATTAAAACTACTCTAAAATACCTTTCGTGGACATTTCTAAAACCCTACTGTCTTATTTTTTCTGATTTATACTGTACTGACTGGCTGACTGCTTATTTCTTAGATTTTAAAAGTTCTGCTACGAACAAATAATACTAGGTAGGTAGGCATTATCGTTATTATCCACCATGTATATATTTTCCCAGTGAGAATTAGGAGTACCACATTAGCAAATAAAATTTTCTTTTTAAAGTACAATCAGAAAAATAGCACGAATAAAACCCAAACATCCACATGAAAAAAAATCCTTTTTATCACTAAAATTGTTTTATCTGAATTTCAAATTAATTTCAAAAAGGAGTAAAATGGTAGTGGTGAACCAATACTGGTAACACTATTTGAAAGAAGGGATTTTAATTGGAATGTAGAGCCTCATTACTCGGAATCTTAATTGCTGTGAACTAGAAATAATCAATAAACTCCTAAGTAGCAGTTTGAGTTTCCATTTCACACAGAAGATTGCTGCAATATAAAATCACTGTACATTGGTTATTATTAAAACTCTGCTGGTGGAGGAGAGATTCAGAGATGTGTGAGTGATAATTCTGCCTTTTTCCCCAGGATCAAGATGAATTATGGCCGTCTCTGAATTTGTCTTAAGAAACAGAAGGGCACAAAGTTTGTAATTCTTCCTTAAGCAGAGTGCAGACATCATGAGAGTAGTCTGTATGTTGACTTTGAAGATGGTGATGCAAGCTCTGAGGGTAACAGGGCAGTGGCAAAGCAGAGTCATAACTTTCAACTCTGGATGGCTCTGCTTATGGACAGAATGTCACTGGCAACTGCTTTTCCACTAGGGAACCAAGGGGCTAAGAAATTATTTAGATCTGCTCTGGATAGGCATTTTCCTTCTGTGAAGTTTGAACTTTGGTTAAATAAATTAAGACAACCAATCTCTAACCCACCTGAAATGCCGAAGTGGTCAATGAGAATCCTTTCCTGTCTGCCTCTCTGTGTATGTATACAATTGCATATAATTTTCCGTTACAATGCATGCATTTTTCTATTGAACTAAAATAATATCAACTTTTTAAAACTTTTCATTGTTGTGTAACATAAATATTGCGAAATGCACAAATTTTAAGCACAGCTGGACATCCTAATAGTTTTACAAAGGAAGGGAACACGTTTACGTCCGCCATCCCAGGAAGTCTCCCTCATGCCTCATCCCAGTCACTGCCCCTCTTTTAAGGTAATAAAAATTTAAACTCTACTACCACCTCAGGTCAACTTCGCCTGTCTTTGAAATCATATTGATGGAAATATATACTATGCATCTTTTGGGTGTCACTTCTTTCTTCCAGATTATACCTGTGAGATTTTCCATGTTGTTTGTGTTGTAACCGTTTCTTTTTGTTGCTCTACAGAATTTAATTTTATATACCCAAGTTATTTGTTGTTTCTATTGCTGACAGTTATTTGTTTCCAGCTTGGGGTTACTTAATGCTGTTATGAACACTTTTGTACGGACTGTTTGGTGTCCTTACCTACATCTTTCTGTTAGGCATGTATCTAGGACTGGGATAGCTGAATCACAGGGAATCTTTATGTTCAGCTTTAGAATAGACTGCTGAGAGTTTTCCAAAGTTGTTACACCAACTCACTTTGCCACCAGTACCTTAGAAGTTCTAGTTGCTCTTTATCTTCCCTCCCCAACACATGGTATTTTAAATTATTTTTAAAATTTTAGCCATACTGGTGGTAGTGTAGCATCTCTTGTGGTTTTAATTTACAATTTCCTGAGGAATAAAGCTGTTATCTCTACACATAGTAATTTACCATTTGGATAAATTTTTTGTCAAATGCCAAGTATTATTCCCGCTTTAATAATATTATCTTTTTCTCATGGATTCGTAGTTCTTTATTTATTCTGGACGAGTTATTTTCAGGTATGTACCACTGTGACATGTATTTCCATTATTTATCCCACACTCCACCACAGCAACACTCTGTCAATAAATCAGGTGGTCATAAACAAGTGAGTCTGTATTTGGACTCTTTGTTTTGCTCCACTGACCTCTTTTACATACTTAAACCACTACTACACTCTATTACTGTAACATTATAATACATTTCGTTATCGGGTAGTGTTAGTCCTTGAAATTTATTCATCAATATTGACTTGGTTATTCTTGGGCCTTTGCATTTCCATAAGCATTTCAGAATCAGCTTGTCAATTTCCCCCACAAAATCCCACTGGGTTTTTAATTGGTATTGCACCGACTCTACAATCAGTTTGCAGAGTTGATCTTGACACAATCCATAAACACATGGTATATCACTCCATTTACTTAAGTTTCATTTAGTTTTGAAATGCTGTGCATGCAGGTTTTGCAAATCTTTTGTTAGATTTTTTCTCCCTAGGTATATAATGATTTTGATGCTATTTTTAATTTCGTCTTTTTAAAATTTCACTTTCTAATTGTTTCAAGCTAGCACACAGAAATACAATCGATCTTGTGTACTGACCTTGTCTCTAGTACTTTTTTTAACATATTTGGAAGAATTCATTCGTGAAGTCTTCTGGGCCTAACATTTTTTCTGTGAGGTTTTTATATATGGACTTTATTTAACAGACATGAGTGTTCATATTTTCTATTCCTCCCTGTGTAAGTTGTCAGAAGTGGAGGTTTTCAAGACGTTTTTCTATTTCACTCAAATGTTTAAATCCTTTTATCTTTTAATATTTTTTAAATCTTTAGTGTTGTCTTCTTTTAAAATTACTCATATTGGTAATTTGTACCTTTTCTCTTATCCTCTTTATCTTGTCTTACTAAAGCGTTATAAATTTTATTTATCTTTTCAAAGAACTTTTTTTGCTTTCTTATTATTTGTATGATGTACATTTATTTCTGTTTCATTGTTTTTAACTCTTCCATCTAATTTCTTTGCATTTAATTTGTGGTTTCTTTCCTTCTTTCTTTTTTGGTTCTAGAATTTCCATCTGAGGATTTTTCCAGATTCTAGCTTTTTGGTGACATAATCAATATTTTCATCTATTTTCTTGATCATTTTAACCATAGTTATTTGAAAGTCTGGGTTTGGTATTCCTAACATCTGGATCATCTTTTGCTTGCATTTTACTGTTATTTGTTCTTATTAAATGTGCATTACTGGCAATTTTTCAATGACTATTAGATAATTAACTACAAAAAACTGTAGAGACTTTGCGTGATATTATCTTCCTGCAGAGAAGATATATTTCTGTGGCAGAGAGAAGATATAAAGAGAGATAAAAGATGACCCAGGATCCATCTGCGGCCAATGCATTTCTGATTTGCCTTTATCCCCAAGGCAAAGCCCTTGGACTCCCTGAAAAGCCCAGGGTGTTAGTTAGGACCCCCTCCTCCTTGCTGATCCTGAAATCTAATTTTTATTTCCTAAGAAACAGCATGAGCTCTGCTTGGTTTCTGGAAGTCTAACCCCTCCTCCCCCAATACGTGCACTGAGAAGCGAGTAAATATCACAAAAAGAAACTATAAGCTAAACACTGGGCTCACTTCCTCTGTGGTTTTTGTCTTCCCCTGTAGCTTTTTTTCTAAGACCTTTGGGTTCTGGCTGTCTGGGAACCCTATACCTCAGTTTTTTGCTGGCCAAGTAGGCATTGCTTCTATTCAGCCACCCTGGTCTATGATGAGAATTCCTAAATGTCCTGAGAAAAAAAGCAGCTGAGAGGGCAGTGTTCATACTGATACCCTACACTACTTTCTCCACAATGTTGGGTATCTTGGTTTCCTTCCAATGCCTTCAAATAGCTTCTTTTTCTTATTTATCCTGTAATTTTTGGCTCTTCAAGGCAAGAAGGAGAGACTAGTACCAGCTCCTTCATCATAGCTGATAATGGAATTTCCCTCCAAATGTATTTAATGACAAGGAAATATAAATCAAATAGACTATCACAATTTTAAGTCTGTATGAGCACTAATTGGTGTAAGTATATGAGAAAGTCAGATGATTCTTTCCTTAAAGCCCAATGTAGCCACTATTTACTGTGTGATTTTAGGAAAGAACCTCTGGAGCAGAATTTACCCATGTGCGAAATAGAGAATTCTTGTATTTATTCACATATTTCATCAAATTCAGTAAGAAAGTGACTTGTCTGGATCTTGTCCCTTTATGATCCATCATTTACAATTAACCTTAGAAATACATAGTCATTTCATATAAAAACTTTTGTCTATTAATATATTTGTCACTATTTACTTCTACATTATCTGTAAAGAGAAGATAACGTGAGATGGTAACAATTATCTGTGGTATCGCTATAATAAATATCTGGAAAAATTAAAAATTCACTTTTAATTTTTCTTTTGTTTTCATGAAAAAAAGAAAAGCCTGTGGCCTTAGGGTTCTACCTTAATTATCTTTGTATCTTCCTCAGGCATGACATACTATGGGGAAATAATAATTCCTAAAAAAAAAAAGAGGATATAAATGTGCTTTATGAAAAATAAAGAGGAAGCAGAGACTTGCAATTTAAGATCCTTAACCTTTCAGAAATTCGAGGAGCAGCAAGATGGTTGACTGGAGACACCAGCTGCCAGAGCATATCAGTAAGAAGAAATTTTAGATGAAACAGAAAAAATGACCAGACAGATATAGATCAGATGTGGGTCTGAAAGAAGGGTGCCAGAGCCCCCAGGAGACTCCACAGGAAGAAGTTGCAGTGCAGAACAAGAAGGAGCAAGGTACTGGCAAAGATCAACCCCCAAGAGGCTTGGAGTCCAGCAAGAAGGGTCAGTGGAGCGGTTTGTTTCTCCTTCCCTCACATCTTTGATAGGCGGTGGGTTCCTGAGCTGCTGGAGAGACTTTCTGGCCACATGAGCCCAGAGACTGCCACCAGTGAGCTGGGAACTCACTGTGGACAGGGCACCAGGTTCCCAGCCTGCCAAGCATACTTCCCGCCCCCACAGACCCGAGCTCAGAAAGCAGGTGCCTCCCAAGTGGTTTCATCCTGCTCATTCCCACACAGACATTTCCCAATTCTGGCCCAAACTGTAGGAGACATTGAGGTCCAGTGGGTCCCAGGTGATCTGTGTGATTCCAGAGCCTAGACACCCTGGGCAGACTGCATCCAGCAAAGAGGGTTGGAGACGACCAGAGTTCCAGCAATCCCCCATACAGACTCTTTTCCTCCACTTCCCCTCCCCCACTCCCACTAGTGGCTGCTGTGAGACAACTGAGCCACCACACTGAGGCTGCCATAGAGAGTGGGGCTCAAGCCCTTCCTCTTGGCATCCTGCAGCAAACTGAGGGGTGCTCAGACTGTCAGCTCCCTGCTCACCAGCCCTCCCTGGTGCTTCTTGCCTGGTGGCTCCATCAGAGGAGGGCATGCTCCTAGACACAGTGACATAGATCCCGCTTGGGCCCCCTGTGGGTGACTCAGGACCAATGTGCTTCTCCCTAGCATGGTCAGGGATTGATCTTCTTGGTATCAGGAGCTGAGGGAGCCCACGTGGGCAGATCTGGGGGGAGAGTGCAGTGTGGATCCTAGCTGTGGCATGCTCATGGGGTAACCCTTCCCCCACATGAGGGCCACATTGTCAGATCAGGCCAGGATCCTGGACAAGGAACCTCCTGGCCCACACCACAGTCATGAGGGAGCTCGGTTGGCTTGGGCTCCTGCCCACTGGCTGATGCCAGGAGAAAACTGTGGAGCAGAGAAGGAGAGAGAGGAACAAGGCCCACCGCAGACTGCCAGTTTGTGAATCTCAGAGAGACCTGCCTCTACAAGCAGACTTTCTGGTTGGATTCAGCCCCTTACTGGCAGCTCTGCCCAAAAACTGGTAGGAGACTTTTGAACCCTGACAAAATGGCTACCTTGCCAACTTTTGTGGAGCCTGAAGTCAAGCTCACCCAACCGAGCCACACACTCCACCCACGTCTGCTGTAGCAGAGAATAAGGATTCACCTGGAAGTTCCAGGGGCCAGTCTACCACCTGGGGCATTCAAGTGCTTCTCCTAAGGGACTAGAACTAGTCACAGGACCCCAGAACAACATTGCAGCTTGTTCCTTCCAGAAAGCGGCACCTACTGGCAGGCAGATCAACTTGCAGGCCCTTTACAGCATTTACTGACTCAATTTTATGGTGTGTGTGGTGTCTAAGGAATGGCCATTTGGGGGAGTGCCTAGCCCTC
Organism: Varecia variegata; assembly: GCA_028533085.1. Classification (NCBI taxonomy): domain Eukaryota; kingdom Metazoa; phylum Chordata; class Mammalia; order Primates; family Lemuridae; genus Varecia; species Varecia variegata. The sequence continues at coordinate 154,046,178 of CM052437.1, forward strand.
CCCACAGAAACACTGTGCTACTGGATAAGGGCAGAAAGAACCCAGCCTGGGGCCTTAGCATACAAGCATTTAGGCCCCTCCCCCTTGAACAGCCCTCCTGGTTTGGAGAGCTTATCCTGACCCTCCTACGAGTGGCTTCCCTTAGTGGCCAGAAAAGCAACTTCTGAGCCTTGCTGAGGCTTTGCAAAGCCTTTCAGATTCCCAAAACCTAACCACCAGCTGCCTTGCTCCTCCCCCAACCTTGGTGGTGGTACAGATCAAAAAACTCCTGGGAGCTACAGGGTCCCTCCTATAGCTTGGATCATTCAACTATTCCACCTGGGGGACCACAGTCTACCACAGACACAAAAGAACACCTTGGCATCTGGCTCTATCACACAAACATCAACCAATGACAGGGAGATGAACAATATAGTTCATCATAGCGTCTTCCAACTCAAGCAAACCAGTGTGGCTGATTCACACTCACAAGCACCACCCACCATCACCCAGAGTAAGTTGGGTGACATAACTCACTACACAGTGTTGGGGAAAGGTGTAGACAGCAGGACAGAGGTAACCCAAGAGGTACACCAGGCCTACTAGAACACCCCATAAGGCAACTCAGGACCAGCACTTCTCACCATGGCATGCTCAGGGATTGATCTTTGGGAACTCAGAGACAGGCCTGTAAGCCAGAGCTAGCACTCTCAGGTCTCGATTGAGAGGCCAGATGAGAAGGAACCAGAAAAAGAATTCCAGAAACATGAAAAATCAGAATGACAGGACACCCCCAAAAGAAAACAATAACTACTTACCAAGGGATACCAACCAAAATGAAAAGACTGAAATGACAAATGAAGAATTTTGAATATGGATTGTAACAAAGCTCAGTGAAATTCAAGATAAAATAGAAATCCAACAAAAAGAAACAAAAATAATGCAGAAAAATGAAAAATTTACTAAGGAAATAGAATTATTAAAAAATAGGATTATTAAAAAAATGAAACAGAACTTCAGGAAATGAAAAATTCATTCAAGGAAACACAAAACATAGGGGAAAGCCTTAAGAATAGGCAAGATCAGGCAGTAGAAAGAATCTCAGAACTTGAAGATAGTATCTTTCAGTTAAATAATTCAGTCAAAGAGAAAGAACTAAGAAACAAGAGGAACAAACAAAATCTACAAGAAATATGGAATTATGTAAAGAGGCCTAACAGAAGAATCATAGGCATATCTGAAGGTGAAGAAGAAAATACACAGGGTTGGAAAATCTATTTAAGGAAATAATTAAGGAAAATTTCCCTTGCCTTTCTAGAAATATACATATCCAGGTACAAGAAGCTCAAAGAACCCCTGGGAGATTCATCACAAAGAGGCAATCACCATAATACATAATCATCAGACTGGACAAAGTAAATATGAAAAAGGCACTCCTATGAGCCATAATGCAAAAGAAGCAGATAACTTACAAAGGAAAACCCATCAGACTAACTATAGACATCTCAACTGAGACCTTACAAGCCAGAAGGGATTGGGGCCCCATTCTCAGTCTTCTGAAACCAGATTAATGGCCAGCCTAGAATTTGGTATCCTGTAAAACTAGATTTTTTTATATGAAGGAAAAAGAAAGATTTTGGAAGGTAAGCTAAACTGAGGGAATTTGTCAAGATGAGACCTGCCCTGCAGGAAGTAATAAAAACTGGACCAGCACAATAGACACCTACCAGTGTAAAATCACCAGAACCCAGATACCACAATGGCTTAAGAGGTAAAACAAAGCAATAAAGTTTTACTTAACAGGATGGATGTTCTGTTGAATAGAAATCCACCCCACTTATCAATTCTTTCAAAAAATGTGAATGCCTTAAACTCCCCACTCAAGAGACATAAGCTGGCTGCATGGAAAAAAAATACAAGCCAAGTATGTACTGTTCTCCAGAAAACACATCTAACCCACAAGGATGCATTCAGACTCAAGGTAAAAGGATGGAAAACAATATTTCATGCAAATGGAAACCAAAAGAAAGTTGCTGTAGCCGATCTCCTATCAGATAACATAGACTTCAAATCAGTAAAAGTAAAGAAAGACAAAGATGGTCATTATATAATGGTGAAGGGAACAATTCAACAAGAAGGTCTAACAATTCTAAATATTCATGTACCTAACAGAGGTGTGCCCAGATTCATAAAGCAAACCTTACTTGATCTAAACAAAATGATAAACAGCAGCATCATAATAGCCAGGGACTTCAACAACCCAGTGACAGAACGGAACAGATATTCCAAGCAGAAAATAAGCAAAGAAATGATAGACTTAAATGGAACTCAAGAACAAATGGGCCTAACAGACATTTACAGAACATTCTACCCCAAACCACTGAATAAAATATTCTTCTAATCAGCTCATGAAACATTCTCTTACATCAATCACATTCTATGCCACAAAACATGTCTCAACAAATTAAAAAAAATAGAAATTATACCATGTGCCATCTCAGACCACAGTGGAATAAAATTAGAAATCAATTCCAATAGAAACACTCAACTCTACACAAAGTCATGGAAATTAAACAATGTACTACTGAATAGTTTTTGGTTCAAGGGGAAAATTAAGATGGAAATCAAAAGATTCTTCAAATTAAATGACAAAGGGGACACAAGTTATCAAAATCTGTGTGAATCACCAAAAGCAGTCACAAGAGGAAAATTCCCTACCATAAGTGCCTACATCCAAAAGACAGAAAGATCACAAATCAACAATCTCATGAATCATCTCAACGAATTGGAACAGGAAGAGCAAACCAAACCCAAACCCAGCAGAAGAAAGGCAATACCTAAGGTCAGAGTAGAATTAAATGAAATTGATAACAAAAGAATTACACAGAAGATTAATGGAACAAAAAGATGGTTCTTTGAAAAGATGAACAAAATCAATAGGCCTCTTGCTATATTAACCAGAAACAGAAAAAAAGGACCCTAATAAACTCAACCATCATTCACAAAAATTAATTCATGATGGATAACAGACTCAAACCTAAGGCAAGAAATTGTAAGAATTCTAGAAGAAAAGGTTGGAAAAACTCTTGTCAGTATCAGCCTAAGCAAAGAATTTATGAAGAAGACCCCAAAGACAATCACAGCAACAATGAAAATAAATAAATGGAACCTGATTAAATTAAAAAGCTTCCGCACAGTCACAGAAACAATCGATAAAGTGAATATACAACCTACAAAATGGGAGAGAATATTTTTGTGCTATATATCCAGTAAAAGGCTAATAACCAGCATCTACAAACAAATCAAGCAAATGAGCAAGAAAACATCAAACCACTCCATTAAAAATAGACAAAAGACATGAACAGAAGCTTTTCAAAAGATAGACTAATTGGCCAATTAAAATGGCCAATAACCATATGAAAAAATGCTCAACATCTCTAATAATCAGAAAAATGCAAATCAAAACCACAATGAGATATCACTTAACTCCAGTGAGAATGGCTTTTATCAAAAAGTCCCAAAACACCAGATGCTAGCATGGATGCTGAGAGAAAGGAACTTATACACTGTTGGTGGGACTTCAAACTAGTTCAACTCCTATGGAAAGTAGTATGGAAATACCTCAAAGAACTAAAAGTAGACCTACCATTTGATCAAACAACCCCACTACTTTGCATTTACCCAAAGGAAAAAAAGACATTTTATAAAAAAGACACTTGCACTCCAATGTTTATAGCAGCACAATTCACAATTGCAAAGATGTGGAAACAACCCAAGTGCCCATCAAACCGTGAGTGGATTAATAAAATGTTGTATATGTATACCATGGAGCATTACTCAGCCATAAAAAATGGTGAAGTAATACCTTTTTTAACAACCTGGATGGAACTGGAGACCATCCTAAGTGAAATACCGCAAGAATGGAAAAACACACACCACATAGACTGCCTGTTACATTGGAACTAAATGATCAAAACTCATGTGTACATATGGTAGTAAAATTCAACAGAAATCAAGCAGCTGGGGAGGGGAGGAGGAGGTGGGTTGATTCACACATAACAAGTACAATGCACACTATCTGGGTAATGGACACATTCATAACTTTGACTCAAACTGTACAAAAGTAATTCATGTAACCAAAACGTTATTACCCCTGTAAAATTCTGAAATTAAAAAGGAGAAAAGAAATTCAACATAATATGGAGAGGAATCCTCTTTTCATCATGAAAGGCTAAGGCCACTCAGTTGCCTGTTGACTGACACTGAAATGCAAAGGCAACACACCCTAGTAGGACTTTTGGTTTGTGACATTAATATTTACAGTAATTTATTCTAATTAGAGATATAATTCATATTCCTTCTAAACAAAATTTGAAAAATACTTAAAAGTCCAAACAAGAAAAATATTAGGCATACTCCTATCCCCTAAAGATAACATATTCAACGTTAAGACTGGATAATTAAGATACTTTTGGTATAATTTTTTCTCATGTAAAATTGACAGCATATAGGACAAAGTTATGGTAAGATTTTATTTTATATACTTAGCATTATACCATTTAAAAAAATATTCATTGTTCAAAAGGACAGCATTAAACAGCTACATAGTAATTACATCAGATACGTTGTAATTAAAAAAATCAATCACCACATTTTTCTGTGGGTTTTATTGTATCCAACATTTTGTTATTAGAAATAAATGCAATATAAACATTCTTACAGAGTAATCTTTGTAAATATCTTTATTTGTATAAAATAAATTTCTAGCAGTCAGTAGTACTCTTCATGCATATTGCTAAACTCCTTTCTAGAACAATTGCACCAATTTATTCTCTCTAGCTGAAGAATGTTAAAAAGAAGTCGTCTCGAAATCAAGCATTATGGTTTAAAGTTCAGAAGATGAAATTACGGTAATACTTTGCATATTTTGGATATTCTAATCACAAAAACGTTTTCATTCACCTGAAGGGTTGATTTCATGGATCCCAGATATATGAAAGAAGAAAATATCAAACATTTTGTGCTATACTAATTCAGCCCCACAGCACTAAAAATATAAAAAGACTAATATGTGCAAATAATTTAATCTTTTATAGTTATACAATATATCATAGAAGGATGTAAAATCATTTCTTTGTCATTATAAGTAATAAAACAAGTATTTCCTTGCTTTCATACATCACTAAATAACATTCAATGACAACAAATTTATCTTCTGCAACATCTACCTTTTCATATTCAAAATGATTCTGAAATATACTGGGATGTCTACAGAGTTTTGAATACTAAAATTTATTATTTATAAGAGCTATACAATTGCAATTCCTAGAAATAATTCAGAGTGGGCAGAACACAATTTTCCCTATTTGAATTCTCTGCTCTGGGGGGAAGGGTGGGCTATGGTTGTAGAAGGCTATGATTCTAAACAAATTAGTCAAAAGCACCCGTGTTACTGAATTCTGACCAATGATTTTGTAATTTACTATAGGTATCTCCTAGAGCAAACTGTTTTAAACTTTATTACTAATAACCTTAAGCACCTATTAATGAAAATTGACTTTTCCTGTGTGGCAGAACACACTCCACAAAGAAAGATAAGATAAAAGTATAGAAAGTGACAGATGTTTACCTTCCGGTTTTAAAACTGCATTATGTTATAGAATTATAAGCTCCAATAAAAGAAGAAAAACACAATTAAATAGTAAACACATTTGCTGGATACTATTGTTTATTACACAATTATATTAACTTATTCTGCTACATAGAAGCACAAACAGGGCAAATCTGGCCACAATGATGACATCATTAAGAGGCACTACTGTCAGCACTACTTGTCAGAATCTTTATTACAGTTTTCTAGCATATGAGTGTTCTCTGATAACATACTCTATTTACATAAAGAATATTTTCTTCTATATTTTTACTAGTCAAGAAGCAACACATTTTGGCATAGAATCAGAAAATTATAAAATGAGATTTCTGCATTTTTTACATGTTAAAGAAAATTTATTCTAGTATTTAACTCTTCAAAGTACTCTCATTATAGATAAATATAGGTAGTTAGATATAGAAGCACACAGAGAGAAACAATCTCTAAACAATGTTGCATACAAAATAAACCCAACACCAATAACAGTCAACACATAATTCATAAGGGTGAGATTTTTAAATTGTATAATATAATCCATTATAGCGCTTGCAACTAAACACTATTCACTTCATACAGAAAGTAGGGGCAAGGAAGCTTCAAGGTAATTATGTGCTTTTACAATTGCTATGAATAATTTCAGAATGAAAAACTGTTATGAAATGCAAATTTAACTCCCATCCAAAATGCTAGTTTTTCAAATCAGAGTTTTCAGTTATTTTAGGACACTGCCATTTTCACAGGTGCTATGATACTGTTTCTAAACAGGTAAGAAGTTATACTTGTATACACATTTCTCAAAGATCCACAAATATGCATTTTTTAAAATAATGTAGATAATAGGGTTATTTATCCCAGTTTTATAGAATTATCAAACTGAAGAAAAAAGAATTTCTTCTGTAGAATAAATTCTAAGCTTCCATTCCAAACTATTCAGCCCACAGATAACACAAAATCTGACTGGAAATCAGGGACTGGTCTAACCTTTCTCCAATAGATGCCTTATGCTTCCACCTAAATTAGAGTATCAATGAAATGGCATGACTAAAATGAAATAGACAGTCTTCTCTTCTTTTACAAGCATATGCTTAATATCTAGATGCTTATTCCACCAAATGTCATAACATACCTTTAAAAATTCTGAACTAGGTCACTGAAAATTTTAAGTGTTTTGAAATTTAAAATGTTTCTGGCAGTATTCCACTAAGAAAGGGTACTGTCCATTCAGCTTCGTGCTCACAATGTTTATAATTTAAACCTTTTATCTGGTTCATATGTTTTGCTTAAGAAACAACACCCTTTCCTGTGGTATTTTGTAACTTCAAATTAAGAGAACACTCAGCCAGCAAAAAGAAACTCACTAAACTAAACAAACGGGAACAAAAGAAAATAAATTGCTTTTGAAATAAGCCAAGTGCCTTCGACAGGGAATCAGTATATTGTGGTTTGCTGGTAAGGTTTTCAGAGAGGCTTTGTTATGAAGGCTTACAGGAAGAAATAAACTCTTACACCAGCATTGCCCTATAGAAATGTAAGGTGAGCCATATATGTAATTTTAAGTTTTCTAATTGCCACATTAAAGAAGTAAAAAAAAAAAAAAAAAGCTGAAATTTTGATAGCATATTTTTTCATCCAGTACATCCAAAATGTTATCAATCCAACATGTAATCAATATAGGAATTATTAATAAGGTGTTATACTTTTTATATCACTAAGTCATCAAAATCTAATGTGTATTTTACACATAGGGCACATCTCAATTTGGACTAGCTGCATGTCAAGTGCTCCATAGCTAGTGGTGCCAAAGTGCACAGTCCAGCTTTAGACTTTCGGTTCTTCACTCACTGAATGATAGAATTTGTAGAGAGTATTTTAGTGTTTGGTTTGTAAAACTCTAATTCTGGCTAAAACTAATCAATGATAATATGATGCTAAATTCTTCTTCATTTCATAAATATGAGAAAATAGAATAAATCAGTATTAAATATCTCCACATACAATGAAAAAAAATAAAGGCAAACGACTTACATTCATGAAATTGTATAATTATGTTTACATTGTAAAGTTATTTGAAAATTTTAAAAAATTATAATAAAATGGTGATTAGAATTGCCATACATAGGACAGATGATAAATCTCACTAAAACTTCTGAGCAATGTTTTTGTTTGGATTTATACATATTAGAGTAGTCTACTATAATTTCTACATTTCCAAGTTGTTGTTAAAAGAAGTTTGTAGTGATACTCAAATTTAAACTATATGTTTTAAGTCTGATATGGTGAATAAGTCACTTTGCTTATAGAAGTCTATAAATTTATGAGCTAAGTATGCTACTGAGGACATTACACAATGAAAAATAAAGCAAAAATAAAGATAACTGAAGGTGATAATAAAGATATGGCCAAAAATTAAGGAAACAGAAAATGAAGATTAAACAAGGAATAGCAAAGCCCAAAGTTTTTACAATTTTTTGAAAAAACTAAGAATTCAGATAAACATCTGGTGAGTTTGAAAAACTTAAAATAGAAAAGAGAGAAAAGGAGATGCAAATAAATATTAGAAATGAAAAAGGCAATATATCACAGATATAATAGAATAAAAATATATTAAGAGAATTAAATGAATAATTTTAGGCTAAAAAACTTTTAAATTTTCATTATATAGAAATATCTTTATGAAACTACAGCCAATCTCAATAAAGAATAAAAATACAAAGAAATCTACAACTTTTAAAGAAATGGAATAATTAGCTTAAGATCTTTCCATGAGTACAACAGTATAAGAGATTTTTAGATGCAAGTTTTATCAGACTTTCAGTAAACAAAGCATTTCAATCTCATACTTCTCCACAGTATGTGAAAAAAAGGTGGTGGAAGAGTGGAGTGAATTATTCCTCAACTCTATGAAGTTGATATAACCTTGACAACAAAACAAGAAAATGAGAACAGAAAATAATATGCCCTCTCTCTCATGAAGTATATATAGAAATCCTGAACAAAATGTTTAAAAAATCAAATCCAGTGATACATAAAAACATCTCTACTGTTTGACTAAGTTCAATTTTTATAACTACAAGGGAGATTATAATGAAAAAATCTATAAATGTCATTCACCACATGAACATGCTAAAAGGGATAATTATAATTATCTCAATACCCAGTTATGATAAAAACTATTAGTAAACTAGGAAAAGAAAAAGGTACCTACAAAAAACTTTCAGGAAAGCTGTTAATGATAAATTGTTAGATACCCTATCATGGTATATTCAGATTTCACAAATACTTAAGAATATACTCCTTAAGAATTCAAGGATCCAAATAACTAGTATTTTAAACAAGAGCATAGTATGGATAAACAACCAATTTGCTTGAAAGAGTGGCAGAGAGATTTCAGGACATTCATTATCTACAAAGTTTGTTTTTATTATAATGAATAAAATATTTGCTGTCTTTTGATAGCAAAGAAGCAACTCATTCATTTTAGTTGTAAATACTTTTATCAGTAGGTTTTTTTTTTTTTTTTTTTTTTTTTTGAATTTCAGAGTATTACAGGGGTACCAATGCTTTGGTTACGTAAGTCGCCTTTGCACCACCGAAGTCAAAGCTACAAGCGTGCCCCACCCCCAGACAGCATGTACCACATGGGTTAGTTGTGAAGTTACCCATACTCTACTCCCCCCTCACACCTGCCCAACACCCTATAAAAATTACTTCCCATATACCTTGACAAAATAAAGTGTCTCTACTTCAAGTAAAAGACCCAATATTTTTAAATTTTTATGTTAGAATACTGCTTTAAACACAATTCTGGGCCTGAATCTCCACAATATTTGAGTATGTGCGAGTTACCACTTGCATTCAATAACTATTACATATCCAACATTAATCCAAAGGATGGTCTGATGCTCTAGTTAGGACACTTAAATTGCTTATATCAAAATCTTAAAATCAATGATCGCCAGCCAAGAATAAGGTCATACCAGTTTTACATTTATCATTAAACAAATTGTTGATTACTAAAATTTTGTTAAATATTATGTTTTCTAAATCTCCCTAAATGCATACATGTACATGTTTCTGGGGAGTTTTACAAATGTCCATGACCAAGAAATTTGAGAGAAACTTGAAAAATTGAATAAGTACTGAAATTTGATTACAACTGCATTGGAATTCGTTCCTCAAGTCATCTCAAGGGGCAATGACCTCAAGTAAACATGCACTCTTAAAGTCATATAAGGCAAAAAAAGAAAGCTGATTAAAAAGGGAAAAGGTGACATGTTAAAATTTAAATATAATACAAATATGCTAATGTTTATAAAAGTATATATTAAAGTCGCCCAATGTAGTCATCTACTCAGCTCAGAGAGGGCACATCCCCCACAGAGATCCATCTACTATCCATTTTAAAATTGATTTTTACCTTTATGATAGTCATGTTTGTAAATGAAGGAAAATTCCAGATCTTTAGCTATCAGTTCTTTTTCTTACCCAAGATGGGTGATCCCTCAGCTCCGATGCTAGATAAAAATCCCAGCTAGGAAGGTATGTTCTTGGCAAAGACTTTCTCTTGACCAAACTATAGTCAGTCTCCTCTGAGCCCTCTTCTTGACTAAGCCTCAAATTTGTCCTGTAAAAACTGAAAACTCTAAGCACCAATGATTTCTTCTAGACCTCCACTCCCAATGTAAATACTAAGAGACTTGAACAAACGCTATTTCAAAGCCACACTCCTAGGATGTCCCTCCCCCCTTCACAGTGCTTTTATGAAAACAGCTCAGTGGTACTAGAATTCATTGTTTGTTCCAGCCTAAATCCTGATGATAAGCAGATAGACCCCTGAACCACCTTCACACAGTAGTTGCTTTAGAAGCTTGAGAGTATCCTCAAGTCAAATTGCAGCTCTACCTCTTACCATTCTAATTCAAAACATCTGGAAAGTTGTCAGGATTGTAGCACATTCTCAATAAATATAGGTTGCAGTAATGACAAAAACGATTGCTCTCAGCCAATCAGCAAAGATTCAGACTGAAATTTGTCATAAGACAGTAGTATATTCATTCCCCCCAAAATCTCAAGAACCCAACAAACATTATATTATTTTATCCTTTCTAGAAATATTCAGTCTCTTAATTATAATTTTTAAATGATAAGAAAAAAGTAGCAATTATTATTTACCTTAGATAGGTAACTTGCCTGGCTAACTGAGGAAATTCAATACACAGAAAAATGTAAACTCTACAGATTTCAATTCTAGCTAATCAAAATCTAGTCCTTAAACTATCTATAAAGTTCTTACCCAGAGGTACAATCATTTTACCAAGAAACTAGGATTCTTCCTGCCCAGCTCTGCTTGAAAATATAATTTATTATATTATCTTATATCCTATTAAACGATATCCTGTTAAACTACATAAAAACAGAGACAGTTATCCTTTAACAATCAAGGAGTTCCTAGGCCTCTACCACCTCTAGGCAGCGCAAATTGCAGAATCTTTGAGTTGGGTCATTCATGCCCCACGGGTACAGTATTAGCTTCCTAGGACTGCTGCAACAAAGTACCACAAACTGAGTGGCTTACAACAGAGATTTATTCTCTCACAGTTCTGGAGGCCAGAAGTCTGAATTCAAGGTGTCCTCAGGGCCACATTTCCTCCAAAGGCTCTAGGGAAGAATTTTTCTTGTCTAACTTCTCCTGGCTCCAGGCATTCTTTGGCTTGTGGCCCCATCACTCCAATCTCTGCCTTTATCTTCACAAGGCCTTCACCTCTTCTCTGTGTATCTCTTGTCTCTTTTATAAAGACACTTGTCACTTGATTTAGGGCCCACCTGGATACTCCAGGATGATCTCATCTTGAGAGTCTTTACATTATATCTATAAAAACTCCTTGTCCAAATAAGATACATTCACAGGTTCTAAGACATAGATACATCTTTTGGGGGCCACCAGTCAACCCACTACACCATGGAAAAACCAAACACTATCACAGGCCCACATGAAGCTATAATATTGAATAGCATTTGATAACATTTTACCATTTACTCTGATCTCTAACTTATTTACCACTGAACTATTTTACCATCTGAGGGGCCTGATCTGACCATATCACAAACCACATCTGCCCTCCTCACAGCCTGCCTTCAGGTGTTTCCTCTGATTATGTCTAACAATGTGGAATTTCAGCTACTTTTGACTGGCTCTCATCTAACTCATTATCACCATGCTCTGTTTCAGACTTTCTTCATTGGCTACCCTGTTGACTGCACTCATGAATCACAAATCAAAAACATTTTTCTTTCCCCACTATGAAGAACTTGTCTGCTCTGCCTAGAACCTTGCCAGTTCACCTGATTTTTCAGCCCACTTCAGGCTCAAAATTATATGGACACCCTAACTCTGGTGTACCTCATCTTCAACCCAAATAGTATCAGAAGGTCAACAACTGGAATATTACTCCAAACTTCTCCCCCCAAAAAATGGGTTGTTGCAGTTTCTTACTTTTACTGTGTTGAGGAGCACACTTCCCAATGACTGAGTATCTTTCCCAGGGTAAGATAAAGGGAGAATCAAGTATTAGGGTTACTCTCTAATAGCCTTCTAAGCATTTAGTATCATGTGCCTACAAAAGAGCTGGCCCTGAGAAATTAACAAGAGCCTATGGGTTCTGTAATACCCCACTCAAAATGAGCAGTAAAATAATGTTGAGAAAGAGAAAATGCTGCTGGCTGTGGTGATTAACATTCAAGACTTGGTTTCTGGGCTACTGGGTATATGCACTAGGAATTCTTTCATAAATTGGAACAATACCTTTTCTATCAACTACCCCACCTCTGCTTATTTATTATTTTTTTTATTATTTTGCAGATCTTCTGCCTGCCACACTGTTTTTATCTTTACACTAGAAAGAAGACATTTCTACTTATTTCATTAAAGCAGTAAAAGCTTTGCATATTAATAGAAATAGTTTTCAATCTTAATAATTTAGGTATATTTAAAAAAACACTGGACGTGTATACCTTTGTGGTGAAATTTGAAACCTGGTTTTCTGTTGGATATGTTTTCTGTAAAAATGTATTTAATTTTCAGTGTGAAAATCATTTATGAATATCGAACTATTGAAAAAAAATTGAAAAAATGATTTTCCAAAATGATCTAATTATTTTTGATTAGTTTTTTCTTGTGGGCTTTTTAATGATTTTTTTTTAACCTGAGTCTTTGCTTTTATTTGAACATTCTAAACTCATTTAGCTGGAAAACCAATTCCCTGTGGTCCCATTAAGTATGTTGCTAAGCAAACCATCTAGCAGCATCTATAAACCGGAGGTTTGGATGTGAGCCAGTCTTCTCAGTTGACAGTAGGTCAGTGCATTTTAAACCAGCACATCATTAAAAAAGAAAGGTGTCTTACTTCTAAGCCAGTTTATATTTCTTTTTGGGCAAATATATACATTTATTGACCTATGCTAAATTTATTTTGCTTTTTTACCCCTACCTTTGAAGCACCTTCCATATTGCTATATAGATTTTACTTAACAAGGACTTCCTTCATTTGAAAAACAGATCTCATCTTAAAGACCTACTTGTATCCCTTTCAAGTAAGGTTAAGTAACATATTCTAGCCTTTCCCTACATTCTTTCTATGGGAAATAATTTGTGATGAGTAAATAATCCAGCCTTTAAAACTGACCCTAAAAGTAAAGTTGCAATGGCTTTTTATATGGATATTAGATCATCTGTCATCAAATTTAATTGGTACCAGTTTGCTAGGACTGCTGTAACAAAGTGCTACAAACTGGGTAGTTTAAACAACAAAAATTTTTGTCGCATAGTCCAGAGACTAGAAGTCCAAAATCAAGGTATCTTCAACGTTGCTTTCTTCTGAAGGTTATAAGGGAAAATATGTCCCATACCTCTCTCCCCTTGGTGGTTTGCTAGCAATGATACTCTTTGGTGTTCCTTGGCTTATGGTAGCACAATTCCAGTCTTCACATGGCATTCTCTCTGGGTCTCTATGTCCAAATTTCCCCATTATATGAGGACATAGTCATACTGGGCAAGGGCTCACCTTAATGAGCTCATCTTAACTTGATAATCTGCTAAGATCTTTCCAAATAAGGTCACATTCACAGGTACTAAACGTTCGGACTTCAACGTCTTTCAGGGGGACATAATCCAATCCATAACAAAATTCATTCATAAAGAAGTGCTGCAAATTACGCTGCCACATTAGTATTTCCACATTTCCATCAGATCCAGTGGTGCTATTCTTTTGTCATCTCCTTTTGTTGTTCATGATGGTATTTTCGTATTTTAACTTTCTATATTAGATTTTAGAAGAACCTAAGTTAATTAAGGTTCATAAAAGAGATATATAGATATAAAAAGTGATATGTGATAACATATATACTGCTGATGAAATATATTCATAAGCCATTTTGTTCTATATATATGCACACATTCAGAATTTATTTCAAAAAGTAACAGGCTTTAACAGGTGAAACTGCTGAAACTGAGTCAATGTATTTCGGCACATATTATGGATCAGCATTTGTAAGAAGAAAAAAAAAAAAAAAATTCCTAGAATTCTTTCCTAAAAAGAAAATAAGGTTTTTTTTCTTTCTCAGTCTGTGTTAGTTCTTATACCCTCAAGAGCCCCAACAACTAAGTTGAGAAATCAAGGCAACCTTCAAACCAAGGAACCAGGATGTACAGCTAACAGATGGTTTGGCAAGAAGATAAAGCCCAGATTAAGAACCGAATTAATTTCTTCTGCAGTAACGCCAGATGATCATGTCAGGGGCAAAAGTCCAAAACAACTGGCAAGAACATAAAGTCCAGAAACACGGTTATTTAAAAAAAGACTGAGGCCAGAAGAGGATCCCATAATACAACAGTTTAGGCTAATACTCTTTTTAAGACTAGTCAAGTGCAGTAGTGAGAAGGGTGGAAAGTAGTAGAATAAGGAGTTCCATTTATAACTGACTGTGAACAATCAAGCGAGATAACTCACCACCTTTGGACCAGCCTAGGCTAATATTCTTAAGAACTAAAGCCCATGTCAGTCATTTCCAGAAGAAACTGATAGCACTGGAAGTAGATCTAGACAGGCAGACAATGTGATCTAAAGGACAAGGTACCTCAAAAAAAAAAAAAAATCCTACAAATCTACCCATTTAGTAGCACGTCAAAATAACAAGGTCTAAGGTTTCCTATCGTCATCTCCCTAGCTCCTAGTTCACCAAAGGTACCATGTCACCTACATTTTTTTTCCCTGTACTTGGAAAGATTCTTAAAACAGAAGCATTCTTAAAACATGAAGCTTGAGATACATGATCATAGTATAAGAAAACAGTGATTTTACCCTATAATTCGGTTATACTAAGTAGTTCTAATCACTCAAAAAGAGAAAATTCTGATTGTGTGTTTGTATTTCATTGGTTCATTTTTATCTCTGAGAAATCAGTATAAAAACCTAAAATTTTCTGAAGTATAAAGCAATTAATGCAACCAGCTTTTTTTCACGAGCACTTCTACAGCCCTTTTCCTAAAAAGAAAAGTATGCATGGAAGACGCGCGCGCACACACACACACACACATACACACAGTACATGGTGCATGCCATATGGCATACATTTAGATTTAAAATTATCATGAATTAAATTTTCCCATGAGGCCTTCTTAATATTGTGCTACCTTGAAATTATTAGAAATTCACTAGGGTAGTATAAAACCAATCTTTTGAAACACTGACCTCAAGGAAAATAATATTTGAGACTCTTAGTTTCATAAATATCACAACAACCATTTAAATATTTGCCTTAAAAGCCCAGAGAGACAGCCCAGAGAGAACAACCTGTAGAACATAAATCATTTAAAGCTTTCTCACCTCCATGCCAAAGATTCAAGATTCTTCTGCCTCCAAAGAAAGCATGGTCAAACATTTACGAAAAAAATCTATCACGTAGAGTTAGATATTTAAAGACATCATGTTTACAGTAAAAGAATCTGGAGGGAAAAGATCTAAAATCCTGAAGGAAATTTACCAACATCCTGATCAGACTGGGATTTGCTTTGCACATGTTTTAGGATGCTCCTTATACAAAAAAAGCAACATGAAGAATTTTTCTTTTAAATTATAACTCTGCTGCCTCTAAAAGAAAATGAGGTAGCTTATACTAAAAACATACAGAAACGTAACTAAAGGGCCAAGTAACAAGGTAAGGCTATGGGTCAGAAAAGGAACACGGATGTAGTACCTAGAAGAAAAGAATGAGTAAAATATTGTGGGCTTAGTGAAAAATAGGGGCTTGGTGAAAAATAGGGCATAGGCATTTCATAATTTCTTCTGTGATTTAACAGAACAGTGATAATCTCAATCAAAAAAGTAATATATGCCCAGAAGAATTTCTTCAATACTACAGAGATATGTATGGTTGAGGCTGTATTTTGAAGATAAGGAAATCATATATGTCACTTGGTAAACCTGTTTGCTAAATGCTATGAAATGGAAGGGACATTCATAATACAAATACGCATCACCGTGCTGGTTCTTAAGCAGATTCCATTCAACTTTGAGTTCTTTAGAGACATGAGAAAGGAAACTTAGAAGCTTTATTTATCACTGATATTATATTCAATATTAAATTTAATCTACAAAGTAGAGGATTCTGTGATGAGATTTCTTTTTTTGCTTTCATTATTATTTTCAATTGACACATAATTGTACATATTTGTGGGATACAGTGTGACATTTTGATACACATTCAGGAGAGTTAGCATATCCATCATCTCAAACATTTATCATTTCTTTGTGTTTGAAACATTCAACATCTGCTTTTCTAGCTATTTGAAAATATAGAATAAATTGCTGCTAATTATAGTCACCCTATAGTGCTATAGAACACAAGAACGTATTCCTTCTGTACTTTTGCATCTGTTAACCAACCTTTGGCAAGCCTCTCCTTTTCCCGACCCTTCTCTGCCTCTATTCAACTCTCTACTTCTGTGAGATCAACTTTTTTAGCTTCCATATACAAGAAGAACATGGAGTATTTATCTTTCTGTGCCTGGCTTATTTCACTTAACATAATGTGCTCCAAGCCCATGGGGACTTGTATATGTCATATTATAAAAGCATTTTTAAAAAGCAATATACCATTAAATTAATTAAAATCAACTTGAAATTGACAAAATGGCAGAGAACGCACGGTAAAATGTTCGGAAAACCACTGTGCTGATAATCTATGTAAGCAATGGGACTACTGTTTTCTGTATGGAGAGAGAGAAATGTAACCTGCTGAGGGACTGTTATTGCACCACATGCTACAGACAAATGAACAATACATGAAGTCAAGAAGAATTCCAGCTAAGAATAACTGAGAGTTTAGGTCATAAAAGCTCCAGGAGATTATAATTTCCTAGAAGTAGTGCTTTCTCTCAAAGCATTAACATCACCACCAAAGTTCTGTACTCATAAAAAGAATTTTAATAACTTGACTTTTCTGTTTTCATAATTTACCATAATTAAGTGATGGCATCTAAAACTCAGTTTATCTGTAAACAACATACAGCTCATCAGGTATTGCATTTTTCTGATAAATTAATGTCTTAGTGGTTTTTAAAAAAGCATTTCTAAAATAACTTTCTATACGAATAAAAATGTAAGTATTAACAACACACAAAATTAATAACCTAAATCATTTAACTACTTGCCCACATTTGTCCTCTTATACCTATTCTAACACACTGCTTGTGAGATACTTAGTAAACTTCCTAAAGATGCCGAGAATGCCGAGTCAGTGTCTCCACAGCAGAAGAGAAACACTGTTGGGAGCATGTATGATTTTTATATATTGCCTATATCACTTGTGACAACCACAATGGGTCGGGGACCTATACACTCATTCTTTTTCCAATGTTTAGTGAATAGCTAACTATAATTTGTATATTCACTCTCAGAGAACAACAGTGAATGCATTTCTGAAGTAACAGTATTACTCTTCCAATCCCGAGTGGAATGGCAGATATAACCTGCCTTCTGGGATATTTATCATATTATCAGAAGAACAAGCCAGGACTGAAAAGGAATCCCTGTGTTAAATAGGAATAAGATGAGTTGGAGATTAATCCATTACAGGAGATATCTAGAAAATGTAGGTCAAATATGAGGAGAGTAACATGTTTATAAGACTATTATAAAATTTAAGAGACCTACCAGTAATAGTCTGTCATTCTCTGTTCTAGCATTTCATGTTCTTTTCATTTCTTAAAAAAAGGAAACAAATCTAAATTTCAAACGATTGTTCTAAAAATATCTTCCTTATAGTTAGGTTACATATATTAATGTAACAGTGCTTACTTAGTACTTTAAATGTCTCTTAAAGTGGATTATAAACATCAACTTTTCTCATACAGATGAACCTCCCACGGGCCTCCATTTGTATGGAACATCATCCTTCAATTTTCATTACCTGCCTAATATCATAAAGGAAAATTATGCACATACACATACTCATGTAAGAATATATTTTTTTAAAACCCTGGGGCCTTGGCCACAGTACCATTAGAATACTACAATCAACAGTGAACTGGCTATAAACACACAGACTTATCATAATACTATATTCCAATTAAACTCTAAAATTTTCAGTCCTCTAATATAGTTGCTCTTATTGCATACTTACAAATGAGACAGACAAAGCAGATATTACACATCAGAAAACTGAGGCAGATAGAGGTTTAATGAGTTCCTACAGATGGTGAATGCCAAAACATAGTCTTTTGACTCCTAATTCAATGCACATTATCACGCATACACACAGGCATATTTACATGCCTTCTGCCTAGAGCCACAATCTACATTATATGTTTTATTTTTTGCAGATACTACCTCACTCAATGTAAAACCATATTGGTGAATTTCAAAGTGCAGAGTACTTACAGGAAATATACAGCCTAAATCTTTTGGCCCTTGTTTGCTTATTTTTAAATTTCACGATTACATTCTCTCTGCTTCAAAAAATTCTATTACAGTATGAAAAACTATTAACCAGC
This sequence comes from Varecia variegata, assembly GCA_028533085.1. Lineage (NCBI taxonomy): Eukaryota > Metazoa > Chordata > Mammalia > Primates > Lemuridae > Varecia > Varecia variegata. Next base: position 154,064,855 of record CM052437.1, read on the forward strand.
CTCCTATTGACTCTAGTAAAACAATTATTGAAAAGAGAACATAGCCCCATAAAGCATGTGCATGGAAACGAATATAATCCCTTCCTGGCATGGATACACAAACTCAAATTGCCGAGAAAGAATCTGAAAGATATTTTGAAATCAATACTTGTGCAGTAAATGGTCGAAGAGAAATATGAAAGGCAGTGGAAGTATACATATATAAAGCTCAGCATTAAAAGAATTCCTTTACGTGAGCTAGACTTTCCAATAAAGAATAAAAAGCCAATAAATCAAAGATAAGTAAGTCCCCGGATAGAATACTGTGCATACAGTAGGCACTTAATAATTTCTTACTGCCACAAAGAACCTTTATATTTTATAAAAGCATATACTGAACTCTATTAAATTGAAAATGATTTCTTTTGAAATGTATCAGAAATTAAGTGAAAAATCAGAAGAAAGTACTGCCTTCGTTTCAGAGTCCTCATTGCATTATTTATTCTGGCTTTATGCAGGAGGATTAGGATTAACTACACAGCACCCTAGTTACTGCCTTGCTTCCATTTCTGACTCATTCAGAATGTGGGTCAGCAGATGGTCAAGGAAAAGGTTTTACTATAGCAGCCAACATATTCTCCATCCTACCTTAGCTATATTAAAGAAACCAAAAAATCCTGCAGTACCTATTCACTCTCTCCATTCCTAACTACAAACTTTCCTCACCTGCTCAAAGAGAAGGCAAATTAGCTTCTGTAAGAGCTGTATGTAGGTTCAGAGTGAACTAACACTGATTATCTGGCTTCTAGCAGAAAAACCATCACCCATATTTAAAACACTAAAAATGTTGCTTTAACAAGGAAAAGGAATAAATAGCTTTCCTAATTTTGAATTGAAAAAATTAAACTTAAAAATCCAATTTTCACCTGAGGAGATAGAGCTTGTATTGGAGGTTCCAGCCAGAATAATTAGGTAAGAAAAAGAAAAATCATCTACATTGAAAAGGAAGAAGGGAAACTAACTATTTGCAAATGATATGATCTTTTATATAAAAAAATCCTAAGGAATCCACCTCAAAACTATTAGGATTAATTTAAATGTTTAGTTAGGTTTCAGGATACAAAATCATTGTATTTCTATACACTTGCATGAACAATCTGAAAAACAAATTAGTGAAACAATTCCCTTTACAGTAGCTTAAAAAATACTTAAAAATAAATTTGCAAAAGAAATGTAAAATTTACACTCTGAAAACTACAAAACATGTTGAAAGAAACTAAAGATCTAAATGAATGGAAACCTCTCCATTCGTTGTTTGAAACACCTTACACTGTTAAGATGGAAATATTCTGCAAACTGTTCTACAGAGTCTACGAAATTCCCATCAGAAACCAAACTAATTTCTGTGTAGAAATTGAGAAGCTAATTCCAAAATTCATATGGAATTGCAAGGGACCCAGACTAGCCAAAACAATATTAAAAACCAAAAACAAAGTAGGAGGGTACACACTTCTTGATTTTAAACCTATTACAAAGCAACAGTAATAAAGACAACATGGTGCTGTCACAAGGATAGACATAGCTCAATGGCATAGAATTAAGAGTCCAGAAATAAGCCCATGTATCTATGGTTAACTGATTTTCAACAAAATTCTTTCCTCATGAGGATGGTGCTGGGGAAACAATCGTCCTTTCAACAAATGGTCCTAGGACAAATGGATAGCCACCTGCATAAGAACAAAGTTGGTCCAGATACATAATTAACTGTTACAATTCTTTATCCAATACAGACAAATAACCCAATTTAAAAATGCATCAAGGAATAAACATTTCTCCAAAGAGGACAAATGGCCAATAAGCACATGAAAAAATGTTCAACATCCTTAATCATCAGAGAAATGCAAATAAAAACCACAATAAAATACCACTTTAACACCCACTAGGATTTCCATAATCAAAGAGACAGATAATAAAAAGTGTATTATTAGTCAGCTAGAGCTACCGTAACAAAATAGCATAGACTGTGTGGCTTCCACAACAAAAATTTATTTCTCATAGTTCTAAAGGCTAGTAAGTTCAAGATCAAAGTGCCAGCCAATGTGGGTGATGGTAAGGGCTCTCTTCCTGGCTAGTGGACAGCCACTGTGTTCACGTGGCCTTTCACTGGTGCATGTAAGTGGGGGTGCAGGGGAAGCAAGTTCTTTGGTGCCTTTTCTGATACTGGCACTAATCCCATCATGAGGGCCCCACCCCCATGACCTTATCTAACTCCTAAGTACTTCCCAAAGGCCCCATCTCCAATGCCATTACATTGGGGGTTAAGTCTTCAATGTACGAATTTAGGGGAATACAAACATTCAGTTCATAACATGGAGAAACTGAAAGACTGCTCTATTACTTGTGGGAACGTAAAATGGTGCTTCCATTTTGGAAAACAGTTTCTCAAACAATTAAACAGAGTTACCATATGAACCAGAAATTCTACTCATAAATATGTCCCCAGGAGAACTGAATATACATATCCACAAAAAAAACCTATATACCAATGTTCACAGCAGTATTAATCATAGTAGCCACAAGGTAGAAACAAGCCAAATGTCCATCAACAGATGAATGATAAGCAAATTGTGAAATATCTATATAATAGATTATTCTGCCATATAAAATACTAATGCATGCTACGACATGAATGAACCTTGAATACATTACACTAAGTGAAAAAGTCAGTCACAAAGGACCACATATTATATGATTCTATTTATATAAAATGTTCAGAACAAGAGAATACAGACAAAAAGAATAATGGTTGCCTAGGGCTGAGGGAGGGGGACAGGCAGATAGAAGGGTGAAAGCTAACAGAGACGGTTCTTTTTGAGGTGATGAAAATGTTCCAAAATGGACTGTAGTGATGGCTGCACATATCTGTGAATATACTAAAAAACACTGAACTGTACACATTAAAGGAGTAAATTGTATGTGTGTACTGTATCTCAATAAAGCTGTTGGTTAATATAAAGTGAACATAAATGGCAAAACAAAGCACTCTGAGTAACCCTTTCCTCACATAATGATCATCACTGCATTATCCCGAGAATCTATGCTGTATTAACTTATAGTTATTTCAAAATCCTTTCATGGGGTTTCTTTTCCTACTGCATAGATTGTAAACTCACTGAAGTGGGACTAGATTGTCCATTCTTTTATTTCAATTCCTAAGTTATACAATATGCATAACATAAGTGATAATATAACATGGAGAGTAGAAGAGAAATACATACAGACTATTCTAGGTTTGTTGTCAAGAGGAATCTATAATCTGTTTATGCAAAAATTCATAATACATTAGAAATAACAGGGTTCATAACATAAGAAATTGTTTGGAGACATGGAGAATGTATCTGAGATGTGGAGCTTTAAAAACAAAAGTACATAAAGTAAATAAGGAAGAATTTTTTTAAGTTTAAGAAACATATATTTTCTTTTCTGAAAAGCAGAATGTTTGATTTTCTATCAGGAAATATATTTCTAAACGGGTCAGAAGGAGAAATGTATTTGCTTCATCATTTAAAAGTATCTTTTATTTCTCAAGTATCATGTATGTGCTATATTTGAAATGAAGGGTTTGAAAAATTTAGTTTTGGCAAACTGATGTCATTTGTTAAATTTATAGCATAGCATAAATCTACTCATAAATATAGACCAACAAAAAGTCATCAAACGTTCCTTTTTTCACTCATGAAAATTAAAATATGCTACTTAAAAATATTATAAAAATCATTTAAACCCTTGCAAACAATTAACAAAATTGAATGATCTCTAGTGTCGATTTCCTTATTACTTATGGCTTTTCAATGATCTTCCAGTTATGAAACACTATTTACTTATTCTAATTTATTTTCTACACAGTCAAAATTAGAAAGAACAGAGACTCTGCATCTCTTAATAGCCGTCCTTCACTCAGGTAATACTTTTCTTTCTGAATATGCACTTCATTGGATGAATACCTATCCTAAAATTCACTGGTGAATATGGATTCAAAAATTTAGGAAAAATGTGGAATCTTGAAAAGTACATTATAAAAAATTCATAACAAAATAGTCAAGGAAAGTTTATCATCAGCACAACAAAAACTTAACTTAATTATTGAGTTTAACCCTGCCCTTTTTTTGTTTAAATTTCAGACTATTATGGGGGTATAAACATTTTGGTTACATATAATGCCTTTGCCCCGCCCAAGCCAGAGCCTCTCTAATCATCAGAGAAATGCAAATCAAAACCACAATGAGATATCACCAAACTCCAGTGAGAATGGCTTTTATCAAAAAGTCCTGCTTTTTGAAAATTTGTTCTTTTTGTTGTCCTTAATGTCTTAACGTAAGACAGCAATGAAGGTTTTCCCCATTGACTGACTCTTTCTTTGGAGAAAGAATCTGTCTCATGTGGCAATGTTTGATAGCATTTGACCCACTATAGAACTTCTTTCAAAATTGGAGTCAGTCCTCTCAAATCCTACCACTGCTTTATCAACTAAGATAATGGAATATTCTAAATACTTTGTTGTCATTTCAACAATGTTCACAGCATTTTCACCATGAGTAGATTCTATGTTAAGAAAACATTTCTTCACTCCTACATAAGAAGCAACTCCTCATCCATCCAGGTTCTATCATAAAGATCACAGCAATTCAGTCACATCTTCAGTCTCACTTCTAAGTCTAGTTCTCTTGCTGTTTCCACCACATGTGCAGTTACTTCTCCCACTGAAGTCTTGAACCCTTCTAAGTCATCCATGAGGGTTGGAATCAACTTCTTCAAAACTCCTGTTTGTGGCGATATTTTGACCTCTTCCTATGAATCAATCATGTTCTTAGTGACATCTAGATGGACAGATATTTTTCAATTAACTTTGCCCATATCACTGTCCATGGCAGCTATAACCTTACAAAATTTATTTGTTAAATAATAAGACTTGAAAGTCAAAATTACTCGTGATCCATGGGCTACAGAATGGATGTTGTGTTAGCAGCCATGAAAGCAACATTAATCTCCCTTGTACATGTCCATCAGAGCTCTTGGGTGACCAGGTGCATTGTCAATGAACAGTAATTTTGAAAGGATTTTTTTTTTCTAAGCAGTAAATGTCAACATCAGGCTTAAAATACTCGGTAAATCATACTGTGAAAATCCAGGCTTTGTTGTTACATTTCTAGAACATAGGCAGAATAGAATTAGCATAATCCTTAAGGGCCCTAGGATTTTCAAAATGGTCAATAAGCGCTGGCTTCATCATAAGGTCATCAGCTCCATTAGCTCCTAACGAGAATCGGCTTGTCCGTTGAAGCTTTGGCCAGGCATTGACTTCTCTCTAGCTAGCAGAGTCCCACATGGCATCTTTTTCCAATACAAGGCTGTTTCCCCTCATTGAGTCTCTGTTGTTTAATTAGCCACCTTCATCAATGAGCTTAGCTAGATCTTCTGGATAACTTGTTGCAGCTTCTGCACCAGCACTTGCTGCTTCACCTTGCACTTTTATGTTACGAAACCAGCTTCTTTCCTTAAATTCCATGAACCAACCTCCAACTTTTTTCCTGCAGCTTCCTCACCTTTCTCCACCTTCATAAAATTGAACAGAGTTATGACCTCATTCTAAATTGGGCTTTGGCTTGAGGGAATGTTCTGGATGGCTTGATTTTTCTATCCAGACCATTAAAACTTTCTCCACATCAGCAATAAGTCTGTTTCACTCTCCTATCATTCATGTATTCACTGACGTAGTGTTTTTAATTTCCTTCAAGAAATTTTCCTTTGCATTCAAAATGTGGCTGTTTGGTGTAAGAGGCTTAGCTTTCAGCCCATCTAGGATTTTGTCTTAATTAATCTAAGCTTAATCATATCTAGCTTTTGATTTAAAGTGAGAAATGTGTGACTCCTCCTTTCACTTGAAAACTCAGAGGCCACTGTAGGGTTATTAACTGGCCTAATTTCAATACTGTTGTTTCTCAGAAACAGGGAGGTCCCAAGGAAAGGGGGAGACATGGTGGAATGGCCAGTTGGTGAAGAAGTCAGAGCACATATATTTATTAAGTTTGCCATCTTACATGGGCATGGTTCATGGCACCCCAAAACAATTACAACAGTAACATCAAAAATCACTGAACACAGATCACCATAATTGATGTAATAATGATGGAAGAGTTTGAAACATTGTGAGAATTACCAAACTGTGACACAGAGACATGAAGTGAGCACATGCTGTTGGAAAAATGGTGCCAATAGACTTACTTGTTGCAGGGTTAGCACATTCAATATGTGAAAAACACAATATCTGCACAGTGTAATAAAGTTATCGAAGCACTATTCAAAACAACAAAGATATGAAATCAAACTAAGTATCCATCAATGGATAAATGGGTAAAGAAAATGTGGTATATATATACAATAGAATACTATTCAGACATAAAAAGGAATGAAATTATGTCATTTGCAGCAACATGAATGGAAGTGGAGGTTGTTACCATAAGTGGAATAAACCAGGCACAAAAAGACAAATATCCCTTGTTCTCCCTTACATATGTGAGCTAAAAAATGTGAACACATGAAGGTAGAGAGTGGAAAAGTAGGTAACAGAGACTGGGTAGTGTGAGTCAAGGGTAGGTGAAAGGAGGGGAGGAGGAAGAGAAGTGGGTTAAAGGGTACAGACATATGGTGAGATAGAACGAATAAATGCAATGTTTGATAACAGAGTAAGATGACTATACTTAGCAAAAATGTGTTGTATTTGGGTGATGGACACTCTAAATAGCCTGACTTGATCACTACACATTATATATATGTGACAAAATTTCTCGGGTACCCCATAAATTTGTACAAAACGAAAATAAAATGAAGCACAAACAAAACAAGCTATCCCTGTAATAAAATTGTGCTGAAATGAACATACTAATTATTTTGATTCAATTATGCACACATTAACAATGCCTCTTTTATTTTTTTCATTTTAGCTCTAGATGGGATATGTGCTTCATTTTATAAATTGAAGATAATTTTTACATGCTGTGTGTTAGGTTTCTATGCTATTTCCTGGATAGAACAATGTTACTCCTTAAAGTAAATGTAGCAAATTAAAATAACATATATTATGTTTAGTTGATGTTAAGATAATTTTTACATGTTGTGTGTTAGGTTTCCATGCTATTTCCTGGATAGAAAAATGTTATTCCTTAAAGTAAATGTAGCAAATTAAAATAACATATATTATGTTTAGTTGACGTTACTGGAATATTAACTTTTATAAGCACCAAATATTTTACCATTATTTCTATGCTATCTTACCATTATACCATTATTACCATGTTATCTTACCAGTATTATCGCTATATGTAGGCCTATTTCAATATAATTAGGAGTCTACATTACCTGGTGTCCTTATTACCATACTATTTTTGTTGCCAGTAGACAATCTGCATATATGCTTAAGATCCCCATAATAGGAATGCTTTAAGATCACTGAGCCCAATTTCCCCCTGCTGTAGTTGGCTGGAGAATAAATTAAGCAGTATCTTCATGTGGCTTTCCAAATTAGGAATGAGTAATATTTCCCTTAACCACACATACCATGAAGATGCTTCTAAGGAATAGTCCTTACTTGTGTTATATTTAACCACTATCCAGAAATTTTCTTATTTATATGTGTTTAATAGAACATAACATCCATGAATAGAGCTCTTATGTGTCTTTTTCATCATTACATAACTCAATGCTCTAAATAATGCCCGATACGTAACTGCTCAGTAAGTATATTTAATAAGTAAGTAAATCCTGTATGGAAGCCTCTGCCTTGATGCATAGGCCCTGGTCCCACATACTCAGCTACTAATTGGAAGCACAGCAGTGAGTCCGAACACAGGTGATCAATAAGAGGTATAAAGGAAGGCTCTGTTGCCCTCAAACACACAAAATTGAACTTTCCAATTTTGACAGTGGATATTTACATAAATGCACAGGTTTTTATAATCCTAAACAAATGACCAGCATTATCTAATCTAGTTGTAAGACACAAACAATAACGAAATATTGCCCATAACTCTTCAGTGGCATGATAAAAGCTAACCCAAGAATAAAGCACACTAAGGGCTTCTTATCATTGCTTCCACACTACCGATGACTTCTCAGAGCTAAAACCAATAGCTATAAATTTTGTAGCTCGTTCATCTGTCACTTTAGATATGCTCAAAACTTGCTTACATATATAACAAATATTGAATAAAATTCTTTGGCTTTAAAAATAAACATTTCAATACCTACAGCCATTTCTTACTTCAATAAAAAGAAATAAGCATAAAAATAAATAAAACACATAAAAAACAGATTTTTAAATTCTCTCCCCTAAGTATCAGAAGAAGGAATGAGTGTGGAATTGATATACAAAATGAAAAACCTTTTCTTCTCCCTGGCCCTATTCTCAGTACAGTCAATTCTGTTTAACCGCGCATCACTTTTACACTTGCAGGACTCAGCTGCTCAGTATGCGCAACAGAACTCTGGGACAGGACTGCCACCGACCAGGCTAATAATGGCACTAATGAAACTAAATCTGTAGTTTGTTTTCTATAATAGTTTCCGCTATCATCAGGTATTCTACTACCACCATGTCTTCTTTGGTCCCATTAGAACTAAGGAAGTCAGAAGCTGTCCTAAGATCTCAACAGGACTCAATTTCAAAGGAGCCAGGCTGTCTATGAGCCTAGACCCCCCCCAAACTCCATGATGCATTCCATTCAAAGGAACCCTCAGACCTCTGAAAACTCAAGAAAGCAGTCAACTTGGAGTCCAGATGGTTTCTCAGTTTATTTATCAACTGAGAGAAAAAAAAGGAAGCCAGTAAGTCTGAAAAACGAGAATTAGGAAATAGCACACAAAGTACCCCTAGAGATTTAAAAGAAGAAAACAAGGTATCAGCATTAAGACACTAAGGAAAATCAACTGTGTTCCTCTGAGAAAATAGCCCTGGAGGGGAAGGTGGAAGTAAGAGTACGGTATGAAATCTAGAACAGTCATGATTTCAAGAATGAATTCAGTTGCAAATAAGACAAAAAATAAATAAAAAAAGGATCCTACAGATGTATCCAATGGACATACAAGCAGAGGTATTCAAAAGAAAACAAGAGAACTCAGGCTAGTTTTTAAATAGTTCAGATTCTTTCAAGTGCTTATATAAACTGAAATATGTGTGGAAGTCGGCAATCACTGATCAAATCAGCCTTATTTGTACTATGGCTCAAATGCTACATCTCACAGATATGGACTGACAGTTTTCTCTTAAATTGGTGCCTTGCTAGATTACATAAACTTTTATATTAACAATTATTTTATACCAAAATTTAAATTATCATTTATATAAAGCATGTAAGATGTATTAAGTATTAATACATGCATTTTAAATGTTTATTTTGTGGCTGGGTCTAAACCAAAAAGATAAAGAAAAACCATTATGTTCTGCTTAACCCCACGCTGCCTGCAAACTGAAGTGATATTTCAAATAAGTGATAATGTATAAACACTGTGTTTTCATGAAATGCATGTTAAAATTATGTCAATAAAATATCTCCATCCTAGAAGGGAAGTAAACCATTTTGATGTATGCTAATGTAAGCCTTTATAAGGGATATTAGTCATATACTCAAATTTAGTTCTGATTACAAAACAAAAATATGCTGGAAAGTCCATAAAGATCAAACTAATTAAGGTACTTAATTGCCTCTGACTAATTATGGAAATTGGCAAGCTCAGTAAGGAAACAGGCTTTTTAAAAGAGTTTATATTTTAGGCCATGGCTTCCCTCAGCTTCTTATTACTGGGAGTCACTTGTATCATTTCAGATCTGATATTGCAAACTCTGTCCATAGAGAGTTATAAAGGGAAATGACTACATATGCATTCAGAACTTAACTGGGACAAGCACAGCTATATTCTCATACTTACAGCCAGAAGTTTGGGTTGGCACTTTCCTAGACATCTATGTTGTACACTGTTTGTCATTAGCATGACTTCTCTCATTTACAATTTTTTTTTTTTAGTTGGGAGAGTCTTCCACAAGACATATTTGTAGATCATTGAGGCCCTTATAACTCAAAGGGGCAAAAAGCCTCAATCAAGTAACTGCAAATCTCTGTGAAATATTTGCCACAGAACAAAAGACTAGAATTTCAGGCACAAAAGGAAGAAGATGGACTCCATAATTCAACTGATAATGTTTTTTTTAAAAGCCATTTCTGCCACTTAATAGTTTTGTCTGTAAGAAGTTGGGAAGTTACTTAATTTCTCTTGGTCTCATTTTCTGGATTTATAAAATGGAAATAACAACACCTATTTGCACTGTTGTCACAATAATAGGGAAAAATATAAGGTGACTAGCTCATTTATGGAAATAAAAGGCGCCCATAATTGGTAGTTAGTATACTTTATATTCAATGAAATACAGTTTTTTATATGATGACTCACCACTTATTATAGGTGTATGAGCAGTTATGAAGAATCCTAGAGTACTCTGGGGTCTTCCTATGACAAACTGTAATTCTGCCTTAGGAATCTCAGAGAAATAGAGAAGAAAACAATGGAAATAAATCAATAAGTAAATGTTCTTCTACATTCTTTAATCTTTACCTTAAATTACTTGAGGTGCCAATTTCCATATAAAATGACACCCTCAAAGGTACTATTCTTTACAAAAGTTATCTCGTACAAAATTATCTATATATTCCAAAGTACATATATATCAATAATTTGAAGACACTTATGGAATTATAAATATTCAATTTCTCCATATTGTATTAAACAAGGATGAAATCTATTTTCTCTCTCAAGCATTGAAAAGAACTTCCCATACCTTTTCCTTCTCTAGAGCTCTTAGTCTCACGACTGCTACACAGACCATGAGGAGCAGTTGTAGCAAGCAGTTCTTCCCAACCTGTCTCAAAGTTGGGGTAACAACACTGTGAAGAGGAAAGTTGCTGTTCTAACTAACGTTAGAACCACAATAACAGCCTGATTTCCAGTGTTCCATTCAGCAAACCCCAGACGCTGCCACTCAAAGGGTATGCCACCATTCAAAACTACCCACAGACATGTAAAAAATGTGAGTGTGTGGGGATGTGTGTGTGTATATGTTAGGAAGACCTAAAGCCTGCATTCAGGAGTATTCAGTGGAATACTTCTGGACACCACTATGGCCATACCCACTCCCCCCAAAAAATTACCCCACAATGGTATTTTTATGAATTTTGTATAATAAGTCAGTAAGTATAAAAAAGTTTTGAATCCAATAAAGATACTGCTAACAAAGATGTTCTCCTTTAGGCCGTATCAATAAGTATATATTAAAGTAAGAAGTCTCTGTCGAGATGATTACTGTTTTGTTTTTAAGTAGCTTCATTGTGGATCTGTACAGGAACGCCATCACTGAATGCCATCGGTGAAGCAGTCCACGAGACTCCCATCACTCCCGCTAGAAGAGGAAGCTTCAATAAATCTCTAAAGCTATGGCAGTGGTCCAGTCCCTGTGCCATATGGCATTCCACCTGTCCCAAGAAGTTTTATTAATGTCTTTTAAGCTCCAAATAAAAATACTGAGACATAAACAATCAAGCCTGCTTTGCAGTTGGATTTTTTGAGCTATGTGTGATAGTTGCAAAAATTCGCCATGCTGTGCGTGTTAATGAGACCCTCCATAGGCACCAATGATACATAAAAGCAATCACCCATAGCTCACAGGCCTTTTCTTTCTGACTGTGTCTGACTATATTCACTGCATTTGGCAACTGGAAATAAAATCTACCAAGAGAAATCAGTCTGGATGTCAGGAGGCATGATGACTGAAGATCTGAAAGTAACAGCAAAATAAGAAAATATATAAGTTTTAGGCATATTTCCTCCAAGGATTTATTTCTAAAGGAAACAAGCACTTAAACACAAAACATTATTAAGTTCAATATATGTAAGTAAACAATTACCGAAACTGAAAACTCACTTTGAATATGTTCATATAGATTAGAATAGTATTAATAATAGAAGATTAGAATTTCTATAACCTAATGAAAAGAACAGCAAGGAAATTAGAGCTATTTGCCACATCCTTTTTCAAAGTCCAACCACTTTGTCATTCAATTCTTTATTTCAATGGATCTAAGCATTTTAGAAGAAATAACATGAGAAGTATAAACAGAAATGATTAGTTTGCTTAGCTTTTGGACATGCAGGGAAATACACTTTATTCTAAATCCCATGACTTGGTCCCCAATGGAAATCTTATGTTTTTTCATATCATATTCCCATTGTTTTATGTATCTTGAAATATTTTTTACTTTAAACACTTCTTTGAAATTATGATTGTTTTCAGAGCCAGTGACAGATCACATAGATTAATACCATTGTGAAGAAACACCTTTATAGTACATCACAAACTTTGAAATATTTTGCTAAATGTATTCAACGAAACTGGTTTCCTTCTTAATTCTATGTATTTCTATTTTATGCATTTAAAAATGTATTCTGAGAAGATGTCTATAGGCTACAGTAGATTCACACCAAAGGAGTCCATGCTGCAAAGAAGAGTTACAGTTAGCTTTTCTAAAGGAAATACCACACAGACACACAGACTGTGATGTCAAAGTATGTGCTTCTGGCACATGATTGTCACATCTACACTTATAGCCGTGGGACTGCTTACATTCTCCTGCCTACTCTGGTCTTCTTTATTCCTCTTTTCTGCCTAATATATATGTGACTATCATTCCACTCAATTGTTTTAAGCATCAAGGGCCATATGTCAACTTTCCTCAGGCAGGTTGATGAGGAAATCAATTTCAATATACAACCTGAGAATGGTTCTTACTACCCAGTTAGTTCTTCAAGAATCTCTTGGGTTTGTGAATCAAGGACAAGGTCAGATCAAGGCAACACTGAGAAGAGGCCACATTTGTTTTTTGAAAACTCTCTCCCTACAATTTTCTGTAACCTTTCCCTCGTTTTTCACTTTTAATATCGTCTTATCTCCCCGACACAGTATAAACTAGCCTACCTACTAGGTAGTTCTGGGAGTAGAATTAGTAGTATTCTTTTTTTTCCCGCTAAATGAATATACCTTTCCACAGAGAAAAAAGACCTCAAAAGTATGAGTAAAATAAAATTAAGCATTAATGTCATCTAGGATCACTGCACACGTGCAGTGCCTGTTATAAAGTGGAGTAAGAGAAGCAGGTAAGGTGGTGTTTAGGAATTTAGCACCTTCCTCTTCTGGTCAAGGGGGTCTTAACCCTTCTAACAGTGGATCTGGGGAAGCAGAGTAACTGCTCAGATAAGGGATAAGCTCTGCTGTCTGCGGATAGGGCCCCAGGGCTCTCCCCATCAGGACCAGCTAACTGTAATCCTGGTACTCTGGAAGAGTAACCAGACCTTCAGGGACAGTATTACCAAAGCCCAAGTCACACACCTAACCCTCTAAAATAAATAGCTAGAAGCCAATCACATTCTTATATTTCAAACTCAGTACTGCAGCAGGAATTTAAACAGCTATATTCCAGATAGGTTCTGGCCTTATAGTATAGAGCCTGTTGGAAATGAAACAGATCGAATACTGTGCCTAGCACGTAGTATGTTCTTAATAAATATTTTTTGAATGAATGAATGCTGTCAACAAAATTATATTTTGAGTAATAATCATTATCATAGCAACTACTTAAAAGGAGCTTATCATATAGCAGATAATGTTTTAAGTGCATTACAAATACTAACTCAATTAATCCTCTACAAGGCCCACATGGATTATTTACAGAAGCAGCAACTGAAGCTCAGACACCTTGAATCATCTGCCCCAAATCACTTAGGCAGTAATTGTAGATCTGGGAATCAAATCCAGGCACTCTGGCTCCAAAGTCTGAGGCCTTAAACACTTCATCATCCTGCCAAGTCACGGTGAAGTTTATATCTGTATTGGTGACATTGTCTCTAAAGGGAAAATGAAAGTATTTTTAAAAAGTGGGCCAGGGGAGGGAGAAAGCTAGGCTGACTTAGGACACGTCGGAGGAGGAGAAGCATTACTTGCAATGGTCCCTCGATTTGCCCAGGCGGCACAGGCACTGGCCATGGTCCCGCAATGCACCCACCCAGTTCAGCAACCCCCTGGCCACCAACTGCAGTCCTGTGATGGGCCTAGGAGCCCCATAAAATCCTGCCATCCGCCCTGCCACTGGCTGCAGTCTCATGGCATATCCAGGTACCTACCAAGGTCCCACAACCCTCACAGGAGCTGGCCAAGGTCACACCACCTTCCTCCATGGAGAGGGACTTTCCAGCTCACTGCCCAAGCTTCCAACAGTGGCCTGGGGACCAAACCAATCTGAATGAACATTCTTGAGCATAGGCTTGGACTGTGACAATAATAGGGGATTGAGACAATGCAGGAGAACAGCTTAGTTACAGGTTCTTGGGGCATCCACCCATCTCCCACCAGGTCAGTCCTCTGGAGTAAGAAACAAAAGGGTTATCTAGGGATCTCTCCTCCTTCTGATTAAGGAGGAGAGTTCCCAGCAAAGGAGAACAGGTGCACTGCAAACCTGTCAGCTCTGAGCTGAAAGAAAAGGTTTCAGATGAGAAGAAACCAGCAAAACAATTCCGGCAACATGAAAAATAAAGCTAGTATGACAAGCCCAAAGGATCACAATAGATCCACAGCAAAAGATCCCAATCAAGAGGAAATTGTTGAAATGTTGGAACTGGTATTCAGAATATGGATGGCAAACAAGATGAATGGGATTGAGGAGAAAGTTGAAAACTGACACAAACCAATAGTGTTTCAGGACATGAATGAAAAAAATGAAAAACTACCTAAACAGATAGATAACATAAGAAAGGGTATAACAGAACTTGAAGAAATGAAAGAAGCACTTAGGAAATCACAAAATACAGCACAAATCTTCAACAACAGGCTAGACCTTGCAGAAGAGTCTCAGAGCTTGAAGATACGACTTTCAAACTAACCCAAAGATGCCAAAAAAAGAATGAATAATCACTCAAAGAAATAGGGTACTTTGTGAAATGAACCAATATATAAATTATGGGTATCTGGAGAGAAAAGAAGAAAAGGCAAAAAGAATGGAAAACCTATTTGAGGGAATTATTGAGGAAAATTTCCCTGGTATCACCAGAGATTCGGATATCCAGATACAAGACAGGCGTGGAACACTGGGAAGAATCATAGCAAAGAGGACATCTCCAAGTCACATAGTCCTCCACTTGGTCAAAGTCAAAATGAAGGAGAAAATTCTACAAGATATATGACGAAAGCAACACTAACCTACAAAGGAAATCCCATCAGGCTAACAGCAGACTTCTTAGCAGAGACCTTATAAGCAAGGAGGGATTGGGGCGCAATTCTTAATATTCTTAAACAGAATAACCACCTGCCAAGAATTTTGTATCCTGCAAAACTAAGTTTCATAAATGATGGCGAAATAAAGTCTTTTTCAGACAAGCAAACACTAAAGGTATCTGTCACTACTAGACCTGCTCTATAGGAACTGCTTACTAGTACATTATACATGCAACAGCACAACAGATACCCACCAGTGTAAAAACATCCAGAAGTTATAGCTCACAGCTCTTATAAAACAATAGCACAAGAAGGAAAACAAAACAATAACGAATCATCCAACATGATGAACAGAACAGCATCCCACATACCAATACAAACACTCAACATGAACAGTCTGAATGCCCACTTAAAAACTTAAACTGGCTGAATGGATGAAAAAATAGAATCCAATTATTTTGCATATTCAAAAAACATATCTAAACCACAAGGACTCACACAGACTCAAGGTTAAGGGATGGAAAAAAAAAATTCCATGCAAATAGAAACCAAAAGTGAGCAGATATAGCCATTCTCATATATGATAAAATAGACTTTAAATCAACGTCTTTAAAAAGAAAAAAAGACAAAGATGGTAACTATAGAATGGTAATGGGAGCAATTCAACAAGACATAACAATCCTAAATATACAAGCACGTAACACAGGAGCTCCCAGTTTCATAAAACAAATTATTCTAGATTTAAGCAAAGAAATAAACAGTAGCATCTTAATTGCAAGTGATTTCAATACTACAATAACACAGCCTCATTAAAAAGTGGGCAAAAGATATGAACAGTTTTTCAAATGAAGACAGATAAATGACCAACAAATATATAAATATGAATAAAATGCTCAACATCACTAATCATCAGGGAAATGCAAATTAAAACTACAATGAGATACCACCTTACTCCTATCAGAATGCTCATTAAAAAGTCAAAAAAAAAACCCAATAGACACTGGCATGGATGTAGAGACAAAGGAATGCTTGTACACTGTTGATAGGACTGAAAATTATTACAACCTCTATGGAAAACAGTATGGAGATTCCTCATGTAAATAAATGTAGACTTACCATTCGATCCAACAATCCCACTGCTGGGTATTTATGCAAAGGAATTCAAGTCATTTTATATTAATAAAAAAGATACCTTCACTCAAATGTTTACCACAGTGTAATTCACAACTGCAAAGATGTGGAATCAACCTAAATGTCCATCAATTCATGAGTGGATAAAGAAAATGTAGTGTATATATATGTATACATATATACGTGTATATACAGACAGACAGACACACACACATAATTGTACCTCCTTAATTAATATTGTGAAATAAAAACAATTTTTTTAAATAAATGAAAAAAATAATGGCACATGTTACCCCCTGTAAATATGGAAGAAACCATGGCATCTTTCAGCGAAGAACTAGGGGAAAGATGAAGAGAATGATATTTCTAATAATGAAAAGTTTCAAAGAATTGTAATTCTTCATAGCTCTTAGGATCTTTAACTGATTTAGCTTAAGGTGCATTCTCCACCCCCAAACCACCCCAGGAATGGGGAATAAAAGAACTGGGCGGTCAGGGGTGGAAAAAGAAAGCTTACTATGTCTTTTAAGAGAGAAGGATGCCTTTCCCACTCTAAATGCTTGTTCAGAGAAACTGCTACCATAAATTAGCCTTAACATATCAAACTCTGTGTGATTATAATAAGGTATTGTTTACAGGACAATTTTAAGTATGTTTGGGTGGGGTGTGTTGATATGTATGTTGATGAGATCATTTCAGTTGTATTACCAGTGGAAATTAACATGGCCAGTTGTCAGTATATCAAAATAAATAATAAGGCAAAAAGTGTCTGCTGACATATGTTTTCAAGCATCACCTCACACCATTTTTTACACTAAATTAAATGTCTGGCCAATAGCTAAAATCACTGATCACTGAGATTGTAGATATATGCTTTATCATTTCCTTTTATTTCCCTGGCAGCATGATGGTTATTATTTTTTATTCCTCTAAGCTTTCTAACTACTTGCTCTATTTTTCATGCTCAAGGTAAACAATGACACTTAAGTAAAAACAAGGTTTTCTCTGATTCTACTAGTCCTTCAGGCTTAAGTGTAAAATTAAATGTAGCATTACAAAAATGCCAAATGTGGATTATAGAGGTTTTTCATCTATCATCAAATATACTTTTAGACTTGCCAAATGTGAAAATTATTTTTGTTTTGCATAAAATATATGCTATATATATAAAATATAAAATGCAAGTTTGAAAGAAATATTTCCCTCCTTTATGTGCAAATAGAACAAACAGAAAAGTAGGGTAGAGAAAAGTGGTTGCAAGTACCTGAAAGAATGGGAGTTGGAGTCCACCATACTTGGGTTAAAATCCTTTTACTATATATATGTCAGTAACAATATGTGACCTTGGGCAGGTGACAATCTCTGGAGATTTAGTTTCCTCAAGTAGTCTGTCCTAAAAAGCCACTCTCTTCACTACTGCAGGTGTATTGCTTCTCTATATAAAACAGCATTATTAATATGTATGTACGTAGGTAAGTAGGCATTTACATGTAACATCATGTGATGTAAATAAATGCTATTGTCATTTTGACTAGGCAGTTGACTAGATGGAGTCTGGAGCTGCGGAAAGAGAGCTGGTGTCACAAGCTTGACAGTCATCTCAATGAGAATAGATGTAAAACAGCTAATACAAAGTCTGACACATGGCAAACATAAATAACGCTACTTCCTTTTTCCTTTGTGCAGGGTTCAATCAGTAGAAATGCACTCACCACTGAGTACCTGCACTGGCAGGTAAGAAGGCATCGCAGAGATGGTCAAGGTGAGCCAGCAGCAAAGGCAGCCTGCTTTGCTCAAAACTCTTTCCAGGGCCAGCCTGGCTTCCGAGACTTCAATCTAATGCATTCATAGTTACAAGACTTAATACAAGTTATAGTACATTACTTTGTATTTTGAATGATATTCTTTTTAAAACGATATTCTTTGCAATATCCATCCCTGAAACTGCAGGTAAGAAAACCAAGGCAAAAGTAGACTATTTTAGTTTGCTTCACAGAGCAATTTAACATCACAGTCACATTTGCTAACAGAATACTTACAGAAACATAGTTTAAATCTCCAGCAAGGTAAAATCTGCTATTCAAACACACACACACACACACACACACACACACACACACACACACACATGCATACACCCCATTGACGTGCCTTTACTTCTAACAAACCACCTTGACTGGGATTGACTTTTAATGCACTCTCATAAGCAAACATTCTAAAGGCAAATACCTGTATATTCCTTCCTCCGGACTTGGAAGTATTTTAGGTCAGTAGCACAATCCAGCTTCTAAGGTAAGAAGATGCTAGCATCTTTTACTCTTAAGCCTATCTTAAGTCCCGTTAGGACCTTTAGAAATGAAGTCAGGCCAAAGAGTTGATCTCTGAGCTAAGCAAGAAAACACTTTTTTAAAAGGGCATTTCACATTTCACCCTCTTTTTATACACATCCCTTCACCTTACCATCCTATTCTAATTGTCCACTGCTGCTTACGGATAAATCTATTTATTCTGCAAAAGAAGGCTATTTGGTTCTATTTCTACAGCAGGAACCATGTAGCAAAAACAGGGAAAGAGGATCGTTGACAGAAGCAGAAGCTAAGTGAGAGGGGCCACGTGGAAATCTGGTTATCAGGATCTGGCAAAAGATAAGGGGAGCAAACAGAAGTTGCACTTGTACAGAGCAACCTGTAGGTTGCCACTGTTACTCATCAGGTATCACTTAGAGCTTGCCTGGTCAACTATGGCTGCAAGTGGAAGAAGAAATTTTCTCTCAGACTTACCCAGAAGCCAACAAAAGGAGACTACAACAATAAATTTGTATAATGCTCATCAACTATGATCAGATTATCTTATGTCCTAAAAATATTATGAGGTCCCATACCTCCACATATTAATAATATTTAACATCAAGTCCAAATATATCTTAAAATAAAACTACACCATGATATAAGCATAAGGAACTCAAATACAATCTTTTGTTTCCTACTGTGACTTTTAAAAATATCATATGTAAATTTCTTTCAGAGAAATTTGATTTGTATTTCCTGCAATACTCGTACCCTAAATTTGTGTTTAGTCTGCAAAGTGAGCAATCCAGTAGTGCCACCAACCATAATTCCTTTTTTGTTTCACTTCTTCCAATAAAACTTAATAAAATACTTAATCTTTAATAAATGTAAGTGACATTTATTTTGAATGAGAGAAGTCTCAATTCTAGTTTACAACAGATATAAATCAATATGAGGTTTGGAAGATACCAAGTTTGGAGGGCCTGATCCATCCAGACGAAGCCACGACGCTGGAGCTCAGGAGAAACCTGGACAGGAGCTCTAGATTTGGGAGGCACATGGGCAATTTTAATCAAGGAAAGTGGGTGATAGCCCAAAAGCGTGCAAAGTGTACAAAGAGAAGATCAAATACAGAACTAAAGCAAACAGTCACAGTCACAAGGATAAGGACAGATGAAACCAGGAAGACTGAAAACAAGTCACAGTGCAAGAGGATGGAATGGTAGCTGAGGGAGGAGTTGAGAGAGGGGATGGACGACCTTGTAGACTGTGCAGTGATGAAGCACCTGAGGAGAGTCTGAGTTTGACAGTTGGGAAGCCCTGGGCAACCTTAGGGAGCTCCGCTTCAGCAGAATGGATGATTTGGGCAGACACCGGACTTCAGTAAATAGAGAATTAATAGGAAATGCAGAAATGGCGAAATTGAGTAAAAGCTACTGTTTAAAGATTGAAGAGAGAGAAAGGAGAAGTTTGAGGGGATATTAATGTGAGAGATTTCCTCTTCCGTTTGTTCATTTCTTTTCTTTTTTGAAGGATGTGGGGATTTAGCCTGTTTGAGAGCTAAGGGAAAGAAATTAAAAAACAAAAGAAAATCGATCAGTGATTACTGTGTTAGCTCTTGCAGGAAACAGGGGGTAACAGGGTAAGAGCACAGGTGGAAGCTTTGCTCTTGGAAGTGAGTTCAGATGCTGCTTCCCCCCACTCTGAGAATGAGTTAGGTAAGAATGGATGAATGGCTAAACACGCTTAAAGATGCAGTAAAAATAAAATTGAAGGAATTTATGTCCAATGGTGAGAAAGTACAGTAAGCGTTTGGAATGAAGACCTAGAAACAGTCCTAAAAGTGATTATTTGGGATTAAGGAGGGAGGGGGGCTAATTACAGTCCTCTGAATGGGAAATCTTCAACATCCAGAAATTCTGACCAGAGAGTATTGGGGCCAAATTGGAAAATGCCTCCTCATTTGAGTGTGAAAAACTTAGAAATCAATAAGGGATCGTCTCTTGATATGCCTGGTTAAGAGATTCTAGCTAGGTTAGCCATGGTATTTTTAGAAAGCATAATTTAGATCCCTTTTGATAGTGCTTGTTTGGACCTATTATTTACAACATTTATTTTGGTAATGCTATGGGTAAACTTCCCATAATTTAAACTGTATCCTACCTAGTAATTGAAATTATGTCTCAAGACTATGTCATGTGTGTTTTTAAAATATTAGTGATTTCTTACAATTTCTCTTCCTTCTATGCCAGTCCATTTTTAACTCAGTACTCCAGAGGCCAAATAGCTTATAAAGTCACAGCTGTCTTTTTGGGATTTAGCAGTTATACCATGGCCTGGTCGGATGGCATGAAGTTTCCATACCACCTTTACTCAACTTCTGCCTTGGGGCTTGGTTCTTTGTGCATACACATCTGGCTCCTGCAGGACTAAGAGCAAGGACCAGACCTTGACAGCTTTCTAGTTCCTCAGTAGCTAGAACAGGGACTTGTCTACTATAGCTCTTCAATAAACATTTGATGAACTGAGCATTGTTCTCCTTCTGTATTCAGTATATTTTTTATTATTAGAGTAAATGTTTACCTAATGGCCAGTCTACCTATGACAAACATTACTATTTGGCCATGTCTATACTCTCATTTATCCTGCTTCAAGTGCAGCCTCTGAATGATTCCTGAGATCCCCAGCCGAATCAATCCTCTCTCTGCACCACCACACCTGTTTACAGTATTTGTTACTATGTACCATATTATTTGTTTTTAATTCCTCCTCTCCTTCAATAACTATAAGTTTCATCAATGTAAGAAGAACCGCACCTTATTTATCACTAGAGCCACTCCCTGGCACAATGCCTAGTATCTAGCACTCAATGGATGTTTGTGAATGAATAGTTATTTATCTCTTCACAATCCAATAAACATATGTAGTTCATAAAAATATTAATCAGTATTTGTTTCTAAATAAGAGAGTAACATTTAAAACATAGTATTTATTTTATAAAATTTCTTTTATAAATTTTTCTCACTAACTCTGTGAGGCAGGATTTCCAACCTTATATTACAAATCACAAAATCATTTACCAAGAACAAATCTGCCTAGCTCCAGCCAGTATCAACTTCTATAAACACATTTAGCATGCAGACACTAAGTTTCCAGTTTATTTTGCTATGTATATACTTAAAATATGCAAAAAGATTGCAGTAAAACAATTTTTATTCATCATTTTCATAGATGCTTTTCCAGAAGGAGAAATATGTTATTTTTGTAGATATAAGCTTTGAATAATGTATTTCAGAAAATAGTTGAAAAAAGCTAAATTATTTTAATCTAACGCAATTAAAACTGCCAACATTTGGTTTATTATTTCACGTTAGTCCTTAAAGATACAGCACGCACTACAGGAAACTTACATTGTAAAGTGTATGAAAGAAGAATGAAGTAATAGATTTTTGGCTTCCATTTATACTTATATAGAATTATAAAGATTTTATTAAATCTGTTGGATTAATACCATTTAAAGTAATTTAAACTTAAAATAATAAGGACAATAGAAACCTAAATCCCATTAATATTTTTGGAAGACAGATGAGAAGCTAGAAACTATTTTTTTGTAAACTTATCAGTTCTGTTTCAACTGATGCCAGTTTATATGATCTCAGTACAAACTGTACTGACATTATCAGTTGCTTCTGAAGACTAATTTAATAAAAGCATAAAGTTTCAAGGAATAAAAATGAGACAGGCCACAAGAATATAAGAGATAACACTACAGGGAGAAGTCAATACATTCAAAACAAAGGGTCAAAATTCAGTGAAAATTTTCAAATGCTTCTCTTCTCTCAATTGCCACATTACCTTTTTTATTGTGTAGAAGCTTTATTATGAAAAATGTATATATGTATTTATTTTTGTTTGTTTATTTGAGACAGGGCCTCACTCTGCTGCCCAGGCTGGAGTACAGTAACGTCATCATAGCTCACTGCCACCTGGAACTCCTGACCTCAAGTGATCCTCGTGCCTCAGCCTCCCAAGTAGCTGGGACTACAGGTGTGCACCACTAGGCCTGGCTAATTTTTCTATTTTTTGTAGAGACAGGGTCTCGCTCTTGCTCAGGCTGGTCCCAATCTCCTAGCCTTAAGTGATCTTCCGTTTGGGCCTCCCAAAGTGCTAGCTAGCATTAACAGGCATGAGCCACCATGCTTGGCTAGAGTTTTTATTTTTAAAAACAAACACATATAGATATTTTTTTTTTTTTTTTTTGAGACAGAGTCTCACTCTGTTGCCTGGGCTAGAGTGCCATGGTGTCAGCCTAGCTCACAGCAACCTCAAACTCCTGGGCTCAAGCAATCCTACTGCCTCAGCCTCCCGAGTAGCTGGGACTACAGGCATGCGCCACCATGCCCGGCTTTTTTTTTATATATATATTTTTAGTTGTCCAGCTAATTTCTTTCTATTTTTTAGTGGAGACGGAGTCTCGCTCTTGCTCAGGCTGGTCTCGAACTCCTGAGCTCAAAGGATCTACCCCTCCTCAGCCTCCCAGAGTGCTAGGATTACAGGCGTGAGCCACCGGCCATATAGACATTTTTACTGAAGTTCTATTATGGACCAAGTCCTTCCTCAGGGTGCTTTAGATATGTGATCTCATTTATTTTCATTTTAACTGTGCTATGTGTACATTTTTCCAAGTCTAAATGATTCCAAACTCCACGTTCTTTCCAGAACATTATGGCTTTAATTTGTATAAATTATCAGAAAACATAAAATTCATTAAAACCAACATATACGAAAGTTTATCTGGGGTGTCTCCAAGCCTATAAATTTAACTTCAGCAATATGAATAAAATTCTGGAATGTATAATGAAATTTAATTTTTTAAACCAAGTTTATTTTTGGCCTTACAAAAGGTAAGTAATCAAAATAATTAATCTTTTGGAATGAAGTGAAAGATTATATTGTCCTCCCAAAGAAGTAAAATGTAGGCAGTCCCAGGTTACGGACAACCCAACTTATGGAGTTCAGTACTTACGAACTGAAGGCTCCTCATAATCTATAATGAAATAATTAAATTAATAATTTGGGACCTAGTTTCCTCTGTGCATGTAAACAAACCCGCATGGCATAAGCAGCTGGTTGGCACATCATCTTTACGCTAGCAGGTAGTCTCATTGTCTATATGGTCGCTTAGGCACAGTATAACATTCATTTTCACTTTTTATTTGATTTTGTGAGTCTATGTTTAGCCTTATTACCATGCCTCCAAAGTGAAAGTCCACTGCAAAACCAGGAGAGTCTGCAGTGAAAAGAAAGGTGATTACAATGGAAATGAAAATAGAAGTAATCATTCATTGGGAAAGCATCAGTCACGCAACTATCGGAACAATTATAAGGGATAAAGTGAGAATAATGCAACATGTAACAGGCAGTGCTGCAATGAAAGCATCAATTATTACAAGGTAGCACAGAGGATTAATTATTGAAATGAAAAGATTATTAACTAATTTGGTTAGAAGATCAAAATAAATATAACATTCTATTAGCCTAGCATTGTTACTACTTTAGATGAGTAACTTTTAATATTCTTTTTTGAAATTTCTCTTATCTCCTGGGCAAACTTTTTGCATGAGTTTGTTTTCATTTTCTGTTTGCTTGAATTAAAAGAAAGAGCACAACAGTTTTTGTAACTTATTACAGTACAGGCGTATTATTATTTTTATTATTACAGTGTTACACTGTATTATTACCACATATAAGCCATTATAGTGTGGTTATTATTAGTAGTAGTAGTACTACCATATATGTGCTGTTCATCAGGAATCCAAGTTACATA
>CM052437.1:154089943-154109425 GCA_028533085.1 Varecia variegata
AAAAAACTAAAGTTCAGTAAAATAATAAATAAAAACATGAGAATGCAAATCCTTATTTTCCTATTTCTTTCCCCAGAAGTAACCATTGTTAATGGTTCCTTAGAAATCTTCTAAAATTTTTATTTGTACATGTTTATTATTTATGTATCTGTATAGTTTTATCTTGACATAAACGCTCTCATACTATTTGAGGTTTTATATGTTACTTTTTTTTTACTTAAAAATATATCTTAGGCATCTCTATCAGTACGTAAAAAATTTGCTTGCTGGTTTTCATCGCTTTGTAGTATTTTACTGAATGAGTGTATCAAATTTATTTTACCCTTATTGAGGTTGACTTGAGGTACTTCCAGTTTTCCCTATTAAAAAAGTTCCCCTGAGCTGGGTGTGATGGCTCACGCCTGCAATCCTAGCATTTTGGGAGGCTGAGATAGGAGGATACCTTCAACCTAGAAGTTTGAGGTTACAGTAAGGTATGATGATGCCAATTCACTCTAGCTTGAGAAGGAGGAGAAGGAGGAGGAGGAGGAGGAGGAAAGAGGAAGAAAGAAGAAGAAGAAGAACAAGAAGAAAGAAAAAAGAAGTTGCCCTAAATGTCCATGAATTCCTTTGAATCATCTTGAATCCACAAAGACATCTTGAAATAATGATATATTATTTTACATAACATGAGGCCCAGGAAATAGTGAGTATGTTGAAGAAATACAGCAACTCTCACAAAGCCAACCCAATTACTTTGAATATGAACCAAGTATTTACACGACAGAAAAGCAATCGTTTTCCATGCAAAATAATCATAGTAGTAGGCTGTAGATAAAATAATCGTAGAATTAGGCTTCAAAAGACCAAAGAAGAACACCATCAGTTAAAAATAAAAAAATAAACTTCTTAAATATGAATGCTAATTCCAAAAAACCTTAAAGGTAGTATAAGTGGGAAGAGTGAGGAATATAATCATCATATTTAAAAATCCAGAACTAGTATACCATGTGGTAGCCTTCAATGTGCTAACTCAATACTATTACATTCTATCAAATGATAAATTTGTCTCATTATAAGGACTACAACTGCAGTTTCAAATGTTTAAAATAATTTTGTTTCTCTAACAATTGCACTTGATGCCAAGCAATTACTTTGAAATTAAAAGGTTCTTCATATTTACAACTTTCTTAGGGATTTAGAGGCAAAGACCTGCCTTATAGTAACCAACAAGAAGGAAAAAACACTGATTAAATATAATTTAGAAATTAGTAGAGAGATGATATTGTACAGAGGAATGGAGATTACATAGACAAGCCAAATTTAAAGATGTTTAGGTTTTAATTATAATTTTTCTTCAAGGATTCCAAGGATGGTATTTTGAAGCCAAATGTTCTTTTCCTGTTTGCCAGGACATAAGAATGCAATTACTAATGGGAAAATGAGAAGCCCTTTCTTCTACTCATTTTGAAAATAGGAAGACAATGTTCTCTCTAGTGGGCATAAACTGGCTGAAGTTTCAACCTGACGTGATGATTCCTCTAAATATGGCTCCAGACCTGCCCTTAGAATCATATAATACAGTGAGTAAGAACACAGGGCAGCAAGGCCTGGGTTCACGTCCCCAGCTCAACCATTCAATAGTACAGTGATTTTAGGAAAGTTCTGAGTTTTTTTTTCCCAACCTGTACAAAGAGTTATTTTTATCTCATGGGCTGCTGGGTGGATTAATTGAGATAATGAACTCAAAGTGCCTAACACTATCAGTGTCAGGTCACTCTGGTTAACCAAAGCTCATTATGAAACAGTGATTCATACGTTCCAGTGTATATCTCATGCTACAATCAAACTGGAACCCATAACTGTTCTGTGAACGTCCTCTGATTATTTTCTGCCTTGATTCATGCTATTTCCTCTATAATTGATGTCTTCTTCCTCCATCATTAGCTACTGAAATCTTATCCTTCTTTAAATAGTTTTGCAAATGTTACTCCCTTTATGAAGCCTTTTTTTCCCTAATCCTCATCTGTTGTCAGAACCCCTACACTGTGGGACGTCATGTTCCCATAATCTGGCCTTGGAGTTGTATATTCTTGTCATATCTTTCTCTTTAGATTATAAGTTCCTAAAAAGAACACTCTTACTTATCTTTGTAACCTCTTCAATATTTACCACAGTGAACACAAAACTACCTATTGAATGTTTGAGCAGAGAATATGTGCATTTTCAAAGGTACATACAGATGGGTAGAGACCTGGCAAAGTATGTTTCGACTGTCAGTATCCTCCCTCAGTGTGATCCATATTCCACTGAATTTGACACACGTTAGTCATCGTTTTTTTTGTTTTTTTTTTTTGAGACAGAGTCTCGCTTTGTTGCCCAGGCTAGAGTGAGTGCCGTGGCGTCAGCCTAGCTCACAGCAACCTCAAACTCCTGGGCTTAAGCGATCCTCCTGCCTCAGCCTCCCGAGTAGCTGGGACTACAGGCATGCGCCACCATGCCCAGCTAATTTTTTCTATATATATTTTAGTTGGCCAGATAATTTCTTTCTATTTTTAGTAGAGACGGGGTCTCACTCTTGCTCAGGCTGGGCTCGAACTCCTGACCTTGAGCGATCCACCCGCCTCGGCCTCCCAGAGTGCTGGGATTACAGGCGTGAGCCACCACGCCCGGCCAGTCATTGTGTTTTGATGTTAGTCATTGTGTTTTGTTATTATTTTCCAGTTTGGCTGTTGATATAATTTGTACCCATTATTTTCTTGTTCATTTGCATTATTTGTGGGGTATCAAGAAAGGGATTGGAATAAAAACACTTTTATTCTGTCATTATCTACCAGAAACTCTGCCTTATTTCGGGGATAAATCACTACAACCTATGTATAATGCATATTAACTCAAATAATTCAATTCTCTCATTTAAACATGCAAGTATTTCTATTTAAAGTTACTTGATTCTAAAAGTAAGAGTAACTGAATAACCTGTCACTTCACTGTAATTTCCTTTTGTACCTTCAAACACATGAGCACTACAAGCATAGTAAGTTAAAATATTAAAATATGGATATGGAATATGTAAATAGTATCAATTATAGAATATGGAAAAGTTCAAAACACTGAAAAGCCAAACTAAAAGAAAATGATTCTTCTTTGACCCATTAAAAATAGTGCTTTATCTGAAGGAAAAAAGGCCAACGGTAGTCACTAGAAAATTATCTCGTAACAATGTTAATCTATATAATTTGACTTGAGTAAGAAGTTTACAAAATGATAGTATGATGTAACAGACTAATTAAAAGAAGCATAAGCTTTATCTTTCACTATTATTCTGTTTTTTGAAGGAGCTTCGAGTAGTAAATGATTTACTATTGTCATTAACCTGATCTGGGTATGTTATTATCAAAAGCTGCAAACTCTGCTAAAGTAAAAATTCTAATCTTATAACATGAATGGATGCCCATTAGGGATCATGTTAAAACCACCAACCTCATTTCAGTAGATATCTTATCTCACATAAAGTATGGTGCTAGACATAAAGTGTCACTGGTTTACCTCTAAATGATCCAGTCCCTTCAGGAAACTGGGTGTAGTTTTAATAAAATGGGACTCATAAGTTTTTATTACATTTATAATGAATGCTTTTCAGTTTTATAGGCTTTTTGAAGGAGCAATTTAGTTTCTCTATTAAAACATGACTTTATATCCTTCACAACTCTCAGGTTTCAATTTTATGTTGCTACCACTCTAAATATAAATGAAGATATTGAAGTTTTAATAAAGGTATAGAGTTATTTTTACTAGTGTGTATGGGATGCAGGTTTATAAAATTGCAGGGAAAAATACAGAATATTAAAGTCTTTTTCTATTCTGATTCATTCTATATCCTTTCCATCATACAAAACTAATGAATGGTTATATCAAGGTATATAACATATTTAGGTATTAATAAGGCAGGATTCATGATATGCCTTTTCCAGAATAAAGTATAATAAAATCTTTTTAAAATGTCTTAGTGGCACAGTGGAGAGTGTAATACTGTTTAATTTAACTTGGTGAATCTTTAATCAGTCTCTTTATTGTATCTAGTGCAACCATATAAAATTTTCAGACAGACTGGCTTTGTTCACACCATCAAAGTCTAATTCAAGCCCAACAGCAGGGATTATTACAAATGAACTAAAGTTAGCTACAGGACACTTTCTGTGTTTACTTTCCCAACAAAAGAACCTATTTAAGGAGCTGATATCTAAGAGTGACTAAGGCACTATCTCTGCCCATGAAGAACTCACTATCTGCTGGGGAAGAGAGAAAGAGACACATAAATAATTATAATATATTGTGAGATGGCTATAATAAATAATAGATATAATAAATATCTATATTCATGAAACAGTAAGGGGGCCACAGGCAAAACAATAATGGCAGCAACTAACTCTGCCTAGCAGAGAAAGGGATACTTCATGACGATCTAGTTTCATCTAGAACTTGGGGAATAACAAGGAGCACACCAAATAGATCAAAGATGAAAAGGCATTGATTGCAAACACTAGGAAGAAATCATATATATAATTGCTAATAAAAATTTAGTACTTTGGAATAATTACTTTTTTCATTGCAATTTACTTTATTCAACAACAATCGCAACAAAATTATAGAGTTATAGTGAAAAACAAAAGGACTTTTCCCCGTGGGAAGTTCTTTTAGATTAAGTCCTGCACAAAGACAAAATCAGATCCTATTCATATAATCCTGATTCCCATCTTGGCTTGCTTGGATTTTTAGGAACAATTCTTATATTCTTCTAAGAAACACATTTGAAAAATCTAGTATCACACACATATGCTTGGAGGGTTCCAAAAACATCATTTCAACACCAACAATCCAAAGCAGATATGCAGAGCATGCCTATATCCTACAAATATATAATGAAAATCAATGTGTTGCTCCCCAATCAACATTGATCTTATCAAACCCACAGGCAACTGCTTCAATTTCAGTAATGCAATCTTTATACAATTTTTGGAGAACTGTAATATACCCACTATGGTCTGTGTTTATAACCCCCCAAAATTTCTATGTTGAAACCTAATCCACATTATGATTAGGTCATGAGGACTCTGCTGTCATGAATGAAATTAGTGTCCTTATAAGGGAACTTGCTTGTCCCTTCCACCATGTGAGGACACAATGAGAAGGTGTCATCTATAAAACAGGCCCTTACCAAAGAGGCCAAGGGAGCTTGTTTGCCTCTTCTACCATGCCAGGGCATTGCTAGAAAGTACTATCTACATGGAAGGAGCCCTGAATCCCCTGGCATCTTGATCTTGATGCCAGATACTGAGATACTAAGATACTGATCAATCCACATGAAAAACTAGACACCAGTCTCAAAGCACATTTTTTTAAGAAGCAGCTTCTTTATTTGACTAAACATGCTTCTAGTTTTATAATAAACACATTGGTCCTAGGATAAAGAAGAATTGTCATTGAGAAACGATCAGAAGCCAAATGAAGAATTTATTTCCTTTGATATCATGTTATTAACTTCCATGATTCCCACTCTTGGCAGAAAAAGTCAGTGCAATTAAAATTCATGAATGGAACTTAAATTTGTCTGGAAAAGGGAGCTGTTAACTGGAGTGCTGGCCCCTAAGTCAAGCTTGCTAACAATCCCCTGATGACAAGTCTCGAGAATAAATTTAACTGTAGTTGTCCTGCACTCACAGCTTCCTGTCATATAGAATTCATTGCTATGGAAGTGTCTTCCTTTCTCCCATGGAGGCCTATCATTTAAAATTATCTACTCCAAATAAACCCAACGGGGCAAAGATGAGTGTCCTCACAGTTAGTTTCACTCATGAACCCAGCCAGCAATTCAAGTGCCTCTACTTTGTTCTAGGTTGCTGCACTCTAATGATCGACAGTAAAGAGGATATGTAGAATTGACTCTTCACAGAGACTGGCTGAAACAGTGCTAAAATATAACATCAAAGGAAAACATTATCCGAGCAAGAAGGGAGTTTGGGGAAATGGACTACTTCTCTTTAGGAAAGGGATAAAGAGATAATAAGCGATTTTACTCCATAAACTCTAGTTGACCTTATACTGATGGATTAGTAGAGTAGAAACGGAGTTGAGTGTGCATGGTATATTGTGAATTTGTAGACAGCTGGACTCTTGAAATCCATTTTGGAAAATGGTGGATAGAAATAAGCAAGCAAGCAAACAAAGAAATCCACAGGTGTCCACCATACTGGGAGACCATGCTTAGTAAAGATGACTTCAACACTGGTATCTTGCCCCAAACTATAAACATTAATAGGGTAAGTAACCTAGCCCTCTGCAAACAGGCCATGTGCTATCTAGAAAATCAGAAGTGAATACTAAAACTTCCCAAACCAGTAGTATCTATTCACATACAAATACGAGGAAAAGGAAAAGGGCTAATGTTCAAAGAGATGATATTTCCTTTGAGATAAATTGGTTCTTAAATGCTACCATAAAAAGAACTCAATCATCTTAATAGGCAAGGCATTTTGTTTTGTTTATTTTACCACATTCATTCAATAAATATTTATTGAGAGTATTCTAAGTGCCAGTCACTATTCTTGGCACTGGGATACAGCAAGAAACAAAACAGATACCAGTCCCAGCCCTTGTGGAGTTTTTATTCTAATGAAGGATATCAGATTGCAGTAAGTGCTTTGAAGAAAATGAAGAAGAAAAGAGAGAGTACTGGGGAAGGTGTTATTTTAAATAAGGTAGTCAGGGAATGTAAGACAACTTTTTTAAAGGAAAATAAAAGGTAATCTTTTGGAAGATTAGGCTAGGATTATATTACATTAAAAGAAATCATGGTGTTTTTTTTTTCTTTTTTTTTAATTAAAACTTGAGGACCAAAGACATCCAGTGGATTAGATTCATAATGCTACCTGTTCTGCTACTCTGTCATCACCAAATTAGGTAAAATAATTTATCTTAAGTTCCTCTTTTCTATTTTCTGGAAGAAGGAACATAGGTTTGATACGAAGGACCATTAAAACTAAAAAGATCCTCAGGATATCATGTAGGGCAATCAGTAGCAGAGCAATGTGATTCCAAAAAGATAGCTCCCAAATATTTGACAAAAAAATCACTGAAATCGAAAACTTCTCTTGGAAATAATTTCCATGTCTTGGGACCATTGCATTGGTTACTACTGTCAGAACTTTTTTAGGAATAGTTTGAAATGGTTACTTTAATACAAAAGCTCTCTCACTATGGAACTGCTGAATAGACTCAGATCACTCATTCTCTTAAAGTCTAACCAGCCCAATCTTCACTCAGAAAGGAAATAAATCTCACTTTAGAAAAATCATTAATCACCTTTTACAGGATTCTACATTTTAAAATATTATTCTAAAATAATATAATTTATCTAGTGGATGAGAAATTATCATGTCCTGCCTAAGAATTTTCAATGACTGAAGACAAATCCTGCTGTGAGTAGTTGTGAAATTACTTTCAAAACCCACATTGCTCAATGATGCAAACGTCTCATCAGAGGGTTCTACTTTTAATACACAACTTACAATACCCTTCTGTTAAAAATAAATTACAATGTGAACCACAAGGCATAAAACAAAAAAACTCATTTTAGTTTATAATAAAACCCAGAGCATATAATCACCTCTGCATTCCAATACACATGAAAAATATCTCTGATTAAAATATAATATGTACAATTTTCCATGTATACTAAGTATCAAATAATGCTGACTGAATGATCTATATTATGTATATTAGCACATAAACATAAAGTAGATATATATGATGGTATTATCTGATCTATAAACTCTCTTTTCCCATGATAATTCTACACTATACTTTGCTAGATTACAAATAACACATTAAAAAAAAAAACTTCTTGTTCACAACCTACATTTTTGAGGTACTTTCATACTTAAATATCATGTTTTGTACTTTCACATAATAAATAAATCATTAGTCTTTACAACAGCCTGTGAGTATGTTTTGTTATCTCCATTTTAATAGATGAACTATGCCTTAGGGAAGTTAACCGGCCTACTCAAGATCACAGAGTAAGAAGATAGGATTCAAATGCCTTTTATTTGGGAAAGAATGTGTACTCATTACTTAAACATTGTTGGAGGGTGGATTTGGGTGTAAGGTGTGGCTATTCAGTAATGACACTGAATTCTTTTTCAGAAATATATCAGATCTCATACTTTGGCTTAGTCCATTCTTGCTGCTGTAAGAAAATAACAGACTGAGTAATTTATAAAGAATAGAAATTTATTTCTTACAATTCTGGAGGCAGGGAAGTCCAAGATCAAGTACTGGGTGTCTGGTGAGGGTCTTCTTGCTGCATCCTCACACGCTGGGAGGGGTGAAACAGGCAAAAGGGACAACACTGTGTCCTCACAGGGCAGACGCACAGGGCAAAAAAAGCCAGAGGACACACCCTTTAACCTCTTATATGAGGTCACTAATCCCATTCATAAGAGCTCTGGCCTTAGGAATTAATCACTTTCTAAAGGCCCCACCTCTTAATACTACCCCATTGGTGATTAAGTTGCAACAAATAAATTTTAGGGACACATTCAGATGACAGCATTCACCAAATGAGTCCAATTCTTTAAAGTGTTTTCACTTGATTGGCTATATATTTATTTCAAGGGCATTGTCATTGCTACAATCACAGAACTTCTCTATGGGGACTGTCACAGAGCCAATTTACCAACTAATCAAGAAAATCGGTTCCATCAAATGTCACAGGACATTACATAGGTCTAAGGTTTCTTCTGCTACCTAAATACATATGTATTTTTTCCCTCCTTCCATCTTTACGTCTTTGAATTGATTTAAAGAATGAAATTTATAAACTAACCATATCACTATAAAAAATAATTAACATTAAATTACAATAAATAAAAAATAGAGGAGTTTTGCACATTTTAAAAAAGATTAAATCAGGAACTGTGGGCCATGCCATTTTGCTCCAGCTCTGCTCTCTCTTAGCTGCCACTTTGGAGCCGAGGAGCCCATGGGAACAAGCTGAGGCTGCTGATGAGGGGGACCTTGTTTGATTTACATCAGGAATGAAACTAGTTAGGGCGAGTTCATTTATGCCCTGCTTGCATTAAGTACCATTACATAATAACATGGGTGAAACTGGCCGCAAGCATTTCTCCATCATTTTTAAGTACAATCACTCTAAGTAGAGGACTGGCTGCACAGCTCCAAACTCAAGTTCACACAATTAAAACATACAGCACACACAGTGTAAAAACCCCAAAGACAGCCCAACGACATCAAATCTATTTTCTTAATGCCGCACAAGATTGCTTGAAAACACCTCAAATACTATCTTACTCTTACACACTAGTGATTTTCAAAAAGCTATAAATTCCTTCAGATATCACCATTAGTAAAGACTTGAGATTTTTCATTATATCTATCTTAGAGCACTAGATTCTACTTGCTTTAACTTAAGACTATTTCCTATCTACCCAGAGGAACCAAACAAAAACATGTTTCTTTTAATACCCCTTTATGCAAGTAAGTCCCCTTTAGCTTTCCAGCTCTAAGCTACGTAAGTCCAGAGTTACTAGGCAATTTTCCAGCCTTTTGATTAGTTCCCCAAAATCAGCATCTCAAACTGCAGTAAAGGCAGGGTGTGTGCTTATGTTATTGTTGGTGCATGGTGACCAAATGAGTGACTGGGCTCTTCAGATATTTAAAGTGAGAGTGCAGACTGAGAAGCTCATTCTCATTTCCCAAGCAAGAGAATTAAAAAAATAGAACAAAATAAATAACAATGAGCCTCATTAGGGCAGAATATTTTGTCTTAGGCTCCAGATAAGCACACCAAATATGTATTTCAAATAAGTAGACAAACCAACAGTCTCATTCAGGACATGAATGAAAAATTCACTAAAAAGATGGATATTTTTTAAAAAAAACAGAACTTCTAGAAATGAAAGAGTCATTTGGAGAATTTCAAAATACAGTGGAAAGTCTTAACAACAGACTAAACCAAGCTGAAGAAAGAAATTCAGAGCTTGAAGACAAGGATTTCGAATTAACCCAGTCAGTAAAAAAATTTAAGACAAAAAAAAAAAAAGAATCCAGAGAAATGAACAAAGTCTCCAAGAAATATGGCCATTATGTAAAACACCCAAACAAGTATATATATCCCTGAGGAAGAAGTAGAAAAAGCAAAAGTCATGGAAAACCTATGTGAGTGAATAATGGAGGAAAACATCCCTGTTATCACTAGAGATTTAGACATCCAAATACAGAAGATCAAGGAACTACTGGAAGATTTATTGCAAATAGGACATCACCAAGTCACATGGTCATGAGTCTGGCCAAAGTCAAAGTAAAGGAGAAAATCCTACATGCTGGGAGATGAAAGTATCAAGTAAATTACAAAGGAAAAACGCATCAGACCAACAGCATATTCTCAGCAGAAACCTTAGAAACAAGAGAGGATTGGGGTCCCATCTCTAGTTTTCTTAAGAAGAGTAACTGTTAGCCAAGAATTCTGTATGGGTCAAAACTAAAGTTCATAAATGGAGAAATAAAATCTTTCCCAGACAAGCAAACATTAATTTGTCATCACTAGACCTGCCCTAAAAGATATGCTCAAAAATGTTCTGAACACCGAAAAGAATAATACTCAAAGTCCAAATACTCA
Organism: Varecia variegata; assembly: GCA_028533085.1. NCBI lineage: Eukaryota > Metazoa > Chordata > Mammalia > Primates > Lemuridae > Varecia > Varecia variegata. Next base: position 154,100,622 of record CM052437.1, read on the forward strand.
AAAATACTCAAAAGTCAAAACTCACCATAAAACTCACTTGTAAAACGGTAACACAAAAAGGAGAATACAAAGCAACTAGGTAACAGAAACAATCAACATGATGACTGGAACAGTATCTCACTTATCAATATTAACACTGAATGTGAATGGTCTAAATTTCCCACTTAAAAGATATAGGATGGGCCGGGCACGGTGGCTCACGCCTGTAATCCTAGCTAGCACTCTGCGAGGCCAAGGTGGGCACATCTTTTGAGCTCAGGAGTTCAAGACCAGCCTGAGCAAAAGCGAGACCCCGTCTCTACTAAAAAAAACACAAAGAAACTATACGGGCAACTAAAAAAAAAAAAAAAAATATATATATATATATATATATATATATATATATACATATATAGAAAAAATTAGCTGGGCATGGTGGCGCATGCCTGTAGTCCCAGCTACTCGGGAGGCTGAGGCAGGAGGACTGCTTGAGCCCAGGAGTTTGAGGTTGCTGTGAGCTAGGCTGATGCCACAGCACTCTAGCCTGGGCAACAGAGTGAGACTCTCTCTCAAAAAAAGAAATATATATATATATAAGATGATGGAATGGATTAAAAAAAACATAACTCAAGTATCTGCTGTCTCAAAGAAACCCAGTGAACTTGTAAAGAGTAGCATAGACTCAAGGTAAAGAATTGGGAAAGAAATTCCAGATAAAACAGACTTTTAATTAATAACAGTAAAAAAAGACAAAGATGATCATTACCCAATGCTAAAGGGATCAATTTAACAAAAAGATATAACAATCCTAAATATGGAGGCACATAATACCAGAGCTCCCAGATTGATAAAACAAATGCTACTACACCTAAGAAATGGAATAAACAGCAACATTAATAGTGGTGGGGGACTTTACTACTCCACTGACAGAACTGGACAACATCAAGACAAAAAAATCAACAAAGAAATACTGGACTTAAACAGGACTCTAGAAAAAAATGGACTTAACAGACATTTATGGAATATTCTACCCAAAAGTTGCAGAATACATTAGGCCACAACATAAGTCTCAGCAAATTTTAAAAACTAAAATAATACCATGTATCTTCTCAGACCACAGTGGAATAAAACTAGAAATCAATTCCAAGAGGAATTCTCAAATACACAGAAATTAAATAATCTGCAGCTGAACCATCTTTGGATCAAGGACAAAATCAAGATGGAAATGAAAAAATTTTTGAACTGAATGACAATGGTGACACAAACTACCAAAATATCTAGGATACAGGAAAAGCAGCGCTAAGAAGGAAACTCATAGCACTAAATGCCTACATAAAAAAGACAGAAAGATTGCAAATCAACAGCCTAATGTCACACCTGAGGGAGTTAGAAAAATAAGAACAAACCAAACCCAAAGCTAGCAGAAGACAAGAAATAACAAACATCAGAGTGGAACTGAATGAAATTGAAACAAACAAACAAAAAAAAGAATCAATGAAATGAAAAGTTGGTTATTTGAAAAGATAAACAAAATCGACAGACCACTACCTAGATTAACCAAGAAGAGAAAGGATTCAAATAAGCTGAAACAGAAATGAAAAAAGACATATTACCACCGATACCACAGAAATACAAACAATCCAATGAGACTATTATCAATATCTCTATGCACACAAACTAGAATATCTAGAGGAAACGGATAAATTTGGGGTAACACACAACCTCCCAAGCTTGAATCTGGAAGAAATAGAAATCCTGAAAAGACCAATAGTGAGTAGTAAGATTGAATCAGTATTAATAATCTCCCAACAACAACAAAAAAGCCCAGGACCAGAGCAGATGGAGTCACAGCCCAATTTTTCCAGACCTACACAGAAGAACAGGGACCTACCCTACCGAAACTGTTCTAATGAGATATACCACTTTACCCATGTCAGAATAGCCATTATTAAAAAGTCAAAAAACAATAGATGATGGGGCAGATGGTGTGACAAGTGAACACTTACACACTGTTGGTGGGAATGTGAATTAGTACAACTCTATGGGAAACAGTATGGCAATTCTTCAAAGAACTGAAAGTAGCCCTACTATTCAATCCAACAATCTGACTGCTGGGTATCTACCCAACGGAAAAGAAGTCATTGTATCAAAAAGACATATGGACACCTGTGTTTATTGCAGCACAATTCACAATTGCAAAGATAGGTAATCAACCTAAGTGCCCTTCTACAGATGAATGGATACAGAAAATGTGACACAGACACACACACACATACACACACACACAATATGGAATACTACTCACCATAAAAAAGAGAAATAATGCCTTTTGCAACAACTTGGATGGAACTGGAGGCTATTATCCTAAGTGAAGTATGTCAGGAATGAGAAAACAAATACTGCATGTACTCACTTATGAATGCATGCTAAGCAGTGGGTATACATAACCATATACAGTGGCATAATGGACTTTGGAGACTCAGGAGCAGGGAGGGGAAAGGCAGGTGAAGAATCAAAAATTACCTGTCAGGTACAATACATACTATTCAGGTGATGGGTATACTAAAAGCCCTGACTGCACCACTAACTATTCACCCATGTAGTAAAAAAACCCACTTATACCCCCTAAATTTATTGAAATTAAAAAGAAAAAAAAAAAAGACGAGCAACTGTCATTTACTACTCTTCAATTTTTTTGAATAAAAAATTTTTACTAAAAATATTTTTAAGATTTTCAAGAAAATTGATTCTATGATATAACCTCAGGAATGTCTCTGCCACAGCTTTGAGATATATTGTACACTGTGATACTTTCTACAGAGTCCCCTGTCCCTCACCTAACGATAGCCATTTGAAAACTATCATTAACATACAGTCCTGAGAAGAAATGTACTTAAAGCATCATCATTAATAAAATATACCTTCAAGGTGATATAGAAAGGTAGCCAAGCACTGGGCTTTGGAATTGGGCTGCCTAGGTTAATTATCTCAGCTCAGCTACTAGTAAAGTAATCTTTGTGCCTCAGTTTCCTCATGGATCTATTTCAGAGGGACATAAGATGAATTGAGATGGTAGACATAAAGCACGGTGGTTCTTGGAACAAAGTAAGAGCTCAATTACTGCTAGTCATTATTATATTGACTACTAAGTCATTGCTCACCCTCACCAAATATATCTTAAAAGATGTAAAAACAACCAATTAATTCCTAGCAAAAGATAGGACCTGTCTATTCTAAAAGATTAATTATACTCTACCAGCTTTCTGATTTGTCCTCAACATTAACTTTTCATTCTTTGGTGTTCCAAGAGCTAGCACTAGTTAATGCACCCTCACTGTACCCTATCATTACAGTACTCCCCACATTACACATTTGTCTTCCTCCTACTACTTTCAGCTCTAGGGACCCCCTACTAAACAAACTATGATTAGCTTCTAAGACTGAAATCTTGCTGTTTTTTTCAGTCTTCAATCAGGAAATAATGGCCTCAAACAGAGTCCATCATAAAGTTTTATATATTCCTTGTATCACTCAGGTTTGGTTTTAAAGGCTCACAGCAAACAATTATTTTGACCATATCCAATTTGTTGATATTTTAACAAGGTTCTCTCAGGTGATTAATCATTCAGGAAAAGAACAATGAAGTAAAATTTTCATTGTTATGGTTTAATATTTTTAATAGAACAAGTAATGAGAATGGTGAAAGCGAAAACCATATGTATGTTCATCCATATCACACATAACTCATTACTGATTAGAATTCCAAAATCAAAGAACACCCTTAATTAATAACCCCTTTAAATTATTTTATTTTGTGGCTTAATTACCACAGTGATACTTATTCATTTAATTATGCCTTGGCCCAGAGAGCTGACATTTTACTGGCAGGTTATGAAATGTTTGCTAAAGCTGTGAAGTCTAATTACAAAAGATTTCTTTCAGAGGCTCACAAAGGGTGGGGAACAGGTAGAAAATTATCTCCCCGGTGCCAAAGGAAGAGTTATGAAACAAATGAAAACAAATAAAGAGACATCAGATGAATGATCCAAGTGTAAGTGGTGAAGAGTACATTCCAGTGGGAGGCTGGGTATAGAATACAGAGCAGAAAATGAAAAGATTGGTCTTGTGTCACCCTTAGGGTCTTTGTAGAAAATATCATTAATGTATTTACTTTTTTTTTCTTTCATGGGATTGGCTGTGACTGGAGTTCCACGGTTGCTAATATGTTATCATTACTCAAATAATTAGACATGGAAGCAATAGATTTTTTTAATTAGCTATCTCAAAGAAAGTACCATTATAATCATCTAATTATCCGTTGAGGCAGGTTATGTACAAAGGTTTTAAACATTCCCTACCTTACTTCCATGGTTACTGACTCCATGTTTACAGTTTAAAACTAATAGCATTTATGAGAATACAATGATGAGAACTTAAAGAACACAACTTATTTCTTCAGAAATTTGGTAGTAATTTTCAGAAAGTAAGAACTCACTAATTACATTTAAACTCAAAGATGAAGATGTAGTTTCTGCTAATAGAAGTGGTAAAACTCATATTCCTGTTCAATTTATTCACATACTAATAAAGCCTGAAGTATTTCTTAGCCAACATGGCAAACATTTAGCTATATTCAAGCAATAAGATGCTTAGCTAGATAAATAATCACCACCTTTATCAGGATAAGATGCCCTCCTATAAAAGTATGGTTCAACCAGCCCTTCAGAGTAAATGACTTTTGCAAAGACATAATTGTGCTAAATGAATCTCTAAAGAGTATCTCCCTGATTATTCTAGCAACATAGAACAGTATTTAAACTATTAAATATGAAATAACTTCATTACTCTTTATTGTATCCACAAGTATAACATCAGTAATTAGGTGGGTAGGACACTTGTAGGTGGACATGAAAGTTTGGATCAGGAAGAAAAATCGACTCAGGTGTCCTTGATTTCTAGGCTCCATTCCACATGCCTATCAGCCCTGTTCCATGGGAGGGAAGTAGAGTTTAGTGTTCTCCCTGTCCTTTCAGATTTCAAGCAAGGTGTTTTTTCCCAAAAGTGGAAAATCAATCTCTTCTCCTTTTCCTGTCCTTTTGATTGTGACTTTGTTTCAAAGTAGCTCCTTGTAACTCCTTTTAGTTGAGTGATTCCTTTCCAAGGAACCCCTTTTAGTTGAGACTTTGTTTTTTGCTTTCTTGATTCCTTGCCTCAACTTAATTACCCCAGCCTCAGCATTTTCCTAGAAAGAGACCCCTGATGTGAAGATGAGTCAAGTTTAGTTGGCATATTTGTCTTAAAAATCAGAATGCTCTTTTTAAAAGATGGAGAACACTTCCAACATAATTATGTAGCTGTATCTGCATTATTCATCAGTTTGAAATATTCAAGCTGGGTTTGTTTCACATGTAAACTGAAAGCAGAAAAAACTTACAATATTCCTCTAATCTACTCTCATATTTCGAGGTAGCAGTCTCTTCAACAAGCAGACAGGTGCCTCAATATTCTCAGAAAACTCTAAAGATGATGTGCAACCTTATTTTATAACCCCATTAAGGTATCTTCTCATTGCCATAGGAAGGAAATATTTCCCTTTTTCTATGCCTGATATATTTTTATGAATTATACATTTTTAAGTGTTTCCTTTTCTAGATTCACCAAATGGCTAAAATATAAGAAATTCTGCATCCACCTATATTTATATTTTTAATCACAGGACTGCCCTCTAAGGAAAGGTCATAAAGAAAATGAAAATTGCCCTTGTACCATGACAGTAGTATGACTATTGAAATAAAAACCCCAATTAAGAAATATTAAAATATACAAAGAGCAATCTTTTTCTGAGAGAACAGAACTTTAATCAAAATGAGAAATAAATTAGAATATGAGACTCCTGTGGTATGTCCCTCAATAGTGTGGGTAAGGACAGGGCCTCTGGACTTACCTGGACCTACTTTGGATTAAAAGGGAAAGGGAAGTGGAATAATCAATTTAAATTAAGGAGAAATTATCTGCTTTTTCCCAAAAAAGAATATATTCAGTTCAGCTGTTCTACCCACCAATTCATTTAACAAACATTTCTTGAATCTGTATATAAGACTTTGTGCAATCCCATGAAGTACATGAAAAAAACATACAAGAAAACTAAATACTTCAAGGAAATTCCAGAGAAAGCACTAAGTAGTTCAGAGGAAAGAACTCACAAACAATTAGTCTGCATAGATATGAATGCATTTCAGATAGACCCTAAAGCATGGACTGGTTTTTAACCAAACAGGTAAGGTAGAGGGCATCCCAGGAAATGACTCAATGTGCAACTATAGAAGCAAAAGTGTGGAAAGAAGCAAGCAATGGTTTATTCAGAAAAAGATAAAAAAAATGAAGAAAGACAGAAAGAAAACACCTTGAGTTAGAAGCCTGAAACAATTCAATGGCAAAAGTAGGAAATGGAGCTGGACTCACAGGCTGGGCCAGATGGAAAAGGTTGTGAATATTAGGCCCAGTGTATTTAATTCTGTAGATACTGGGAAACCTGAAAGGGATTTTGGCCAAGAGCACATGATCAGAAGCTTGACAGAGAAATGTATAGTTCTAAAGCATAATATGAAACGAACAGAAAAATTGGGGGTGGGTGGGTATTGAAACACAAATCCTAAACTGAAGCTACAGAAATTAGAAGAGAAAGGAATAAATACATTTGGAACACACAATGGTTTGGTTCTTGGACTGGATAGTGGGTTCATGGATTATCATTTTGTTACTATTCCTCACACACACACACATACACTACACATACAATTTATATTGTGTTGCCTATTTTATTCTGTGTGTTTAAAATACCGTATATAGTGATATTTTAAATTTAATTTAAATTAACTAGGAATATTAATATAAATTGTCACAAATGGGAGAATAAATGAGTAAAAGGGAAAGAGGGAGAGATGAGGACCCTGAAGTATTGTCCCTGTGTCTAGGAGGTCATATTACATTAGTTGAAATAAAATAGAAGAGGTTTGATGAGGCATCAAGGAAATGGAATAAGTGCAGTTTAAGGAGCTAATAGCTAAAAATAAGGAAAATATGTTACATATACACAGCTAAAAATAGGCAAGAAGAGCTCATCAGAAAGATTAAGGATGGAAATACAGATTTAGGAATGTTCATCAGACTGTTAGCAATAGAATCCATTAAAAAGGGATGAGATTAAAAAGCAGAAAATAGAGAGAAAAAGGCTTGGAAGAGAACTTAGGAAATTAAATATACGGGGAGTCCAAAACAGAGTTCAAGCAGAAAGATGAGCAAACAGGGCAGTGAAGGAGAGGAAGGAGGTGGACTTAGGGAACCTGAAACCAAAAAAGAGTTTAAGAAGAAAATGCTGGTAAATAATATAACTATTACAGAAAATTCATGGAAGAAAGGCAGTAGGAAAAAGCCACTGAAGCTGGTAATCCGTGACCTTCAAAACCAGCCATTTGCGTGGAGTGGCAAGTATAGAAGCCAGATGAGGTGGGAGGAAGAAGTGAGTGGTTGTGTTAAAGTGTAAGCAGCTCCTACAGCCACCTCCCTCCCCTTGAAAAAATCTGACCATGAATAGAAAGGTTGAGATGTGGGAGCCTGAAGAGGCAATATGATAAATGGGAGGAATTTGGCACGTTGGTTTAGTTAGAACAGGAAGCAATGGAAGACATAGGAGAGAGGGGGAATCACTTCTACAGCAAGATCATAAAAACAGGTTTTAGCCTGAAAGGAACAGGCTAAAACATCCAGGGAAATTTTTTGAGGCAGAAAAAGAATGGTGATGGATGTTATGTCAAATTATTTGGCTGTTTTTGGTCAAACAGACAAGACAGTCTGTTAAGAGCTTGAAGAAAGTCAAAAGAATTAGAAGTAGCCTTTGTGAGATACTGAGAATCATTTGTCAAGAGGAGGCATTCTAAATAACAAGAATTAACTAGATACATCACAGCATCCCTGGCCCAATTTTTCTCCGGTTTGATTTTTCTCTATATAGGCCACACTTGTCATATAGAAGTAATTATTAACAAATATAGTGAGTTAAAAAAAATAGGCTGCTATGGAACTTAACATTGTATACTTAGAAACTCATGTAGTCCAGCTTTATTCACAATAGCCAAGATAGAGAATCAACTTAAGTATTCATCAACACATGAATGAAGAAAATTTGTATATAGATATAGATATATAATGGAATACAATTAAGCCTTAAAAAAGAGAAAGAAATCCTGTCATTTGCAACAACATAACGAACTTCGAAGACATCATACTGAGTAAAATAAGCCAGACACAGAAAGACAAATATTGCATTATCTCACTTATATGTAAAATCTAGCAAAAAGTCAAATTCATAGAAACAGTGTAGAATGGTTGTCAAGGGCTAGAAGGTAGAGAAAATGAGGAAATGTTAGGTCAAAGGGTACAAAGTATCAGTTTAGCAAAATGATTAAGTTCTAGAGATCTAGTGTATAGCATGGTGACTATAGTTAATATTATATTGTATACTTAAAATTTGCTAATAGAGTATATCTTAAATGTTCTTACCCCCCACAAAAACTGTGATTTGATATGTTAATTAGCTTAGCTGTGGTAATCATTTCACAGTTTATATATACATTGAAACATCATGTTATACACTGTAAATATACACAATTTTTAACACACTGACTGACACTGGAAAAGAATTTTTCCTGGGGCCACAATGTTTTATTAAAACAAAATGGGCTGGGCGAGGTGGCTCACGCCTGTAATTCTAGCACTCTGGGAGGCCGAGGCGGGCAGACTGTTTGAGCTCAGGAGTTCAAGACCAG
>CM052437.1:154109925-154157892 GCA_028533085.1 Varecia variegata
TGTTATTTTTTATTGTTTTCTGCTCATAAGTTATATGCAATGCAATCCACATTTTTAGAATTAAAGTGTTAATATTAATTGTAACAGTAAGAACATCAACAAGGAAGATTTTCAACAAACCAACTTCAAGTTTTTGCTTCAGGAGGCCTTGGACTCAAAACTAACCTGCGTTAAATACAACTCACATGGCTGTCAATTGTCAATTATAACTCAGTAAAGCTGGAGAAAAAGACTCATGCTTTTGAACTTTTTTTTGTTGTTGTTTTTGTTTTATCCTCAGCAATGTTTTCACAGAATTTTCCTCAAACAAGTTGGTGAGAGGAGCAAGAATACCAGGTAAGTTTTGAAGCAGGCAAGGAAAATTCTGGAGTACAAACATATAGTTGGTCTTACAATAAGAACACCCTGTTCACCTAAGGAAGAGACATAAAACAGGGAAGAAGACTGTGCAAAGAAGTTGGAATGTTCCAAAATCCAGATTAGAAGACTGAAATCCTGCCTAATTTTGCTCTTGTCTTTCGATAACAAAAATGAAACTGGGCTCCTCATTGAATCTTCCTAATCATTCATATCCCTAATCTTCATCTCTATCTACTGAATCAGATCTCTCTCTTTCTTTCAACTTTCTGGGAAATTAAAATGATGAATCAGGTCTGGGAACCTTGAGCTAGAAGGTTAATTCCACTTTTTAAAATAATATATCATAGATTTTCCTTTAAAAGCAACTAACTTTTGTTCAATAATTTTGTATTATTTTTTCCATCACAAAAATACAAATGTTTGCATACACACAATGGATAAATAAAATGTTAAAAACCCAACTGTAAAGAAATATAATGATTACACCAAGTGGGGATTGGGCTGAAAAAAGAGCAATGCTAAATGTAAAGGACAACCCCAAGCTAAATTTGAGGGTCCTATGGGACATCTGCTGTTATGTCTGACCAGTGCCCTTCCCATCTTCTGCTCTTTCCTTGTGTTCTGGCATCCTCAATCCTTATGCTCAAATTCTGCCAAGAGCCTAGCCAACTGCAGATCCCTGAACCTCTGTCCACAGTGGCTGATCTAAATAAAGGCTGGCCAGAGGACCAAAACAAAGTCAATTAGAGTCATTCCCTGGGATTTTATAAATGTTCACTGATAGAAAGAGAGTGCCTTTATTCTGAGGATATGAGCTAGGACACAGTATGTCTGGAGAGATACCTGCCATCATGTGCCCCTCTGAACCTTACCCTCAAGTAGAAGAAAATAAAACAAATACACACAGAAGCACAGCTGAGAAACAAAGATGGGACAAAGAGGGAAAAGAGGGAAATGTGACACCACTGGAGCACTGGGAGTTTCTGAGGTCAGTTTTACCCCAGACTTCTCAGTTTCATGAATCAATAAACCATCCTCCAAATTCCATAATGTACCTCTTGAAATGTTTATGTAACCTAGTCTGGTTTGGATTTCTGTTGTTTGCTATCCAAAAATCCATAATATAGAAGTATGTTATGATGTCCGGCCAAGAACAAAGTGGTCTGTGCAGCTGTGCAGCCTGAATGTCATCTCAGCCACTGAGCACCTCAGAGGTGCAGGAAGGAGGAAGGGGAAAGACTGACACCAGCTTCAGCAGGGAAGAAAAAAGAAATCTGATGTCTGCTATGATACCCATAGTCTCTGCTTCAGGATGCTCTCATCGCTCCAAACCCCTCAGAAAACTGGATATAATTAGATACTATCTATATTACCATAACATAGGCATGCCTTTAACACATAACTACACGAACTAAGATTGACCACTGCTTTTGTGTAGGCAAACACATTCTACATGGAATATTTAACAAGGGTTAACTGAAAGTTGTATTTTAAAAATATAGTGAATTCTTAAATTTGTTCTCATCTTTGTTTTTGAATCTAGTCATTCAGGCAATTATTACAAAACAGCCCATTATTCCTGAGAAATATAATTAAGTAGACATGCTAAACCACTATTTGGAAGCATTCTTATTAATGGAGCTGACATAAGAGAGAAAAGCTTGAACGGAATGGGAAAATACAAGCACAGATCTTACCTTAACTCTAAGGAGCTTAAAAATTCAGTGCTAAAAAAAAGTAGCCATTCTTACATTGAGATTTCTCTACAGCATCTTCATATCTCACTGCAACCTCAAACTCCTGGGCTCAAGTGATTTTCCTGCCTCAGTCTCTGAAAGTAGCTGGGGCTACAGGCACACATCACCATGCCCGGCTAATTTGTTCTATTTTTGGTAGAGATGGGGTCTCACTCTTGTTCAGGCTCTCGAACTCCTGACCTCAAGAGATCCTCCCACCTCAGCCTCCCAGAGTGCTAGGATTACAAGCATGAGCCCGCTTCGCCCAGCCAAAACTCTTAAAACCCCAGAGAAAACTACTCAATATTAGATGAAAGTGTTTCTTTATTACCTGAATACACATTATAATTTTGGCTTGCCAAGACTTCTTATGGTCATCTGCTAATTGGTCGTACTATTTTAGCTTCACTGCAACTGCTAACTAATTAACTCTGTCTTAATCTGACGAACGCACTCCTATTTATGAGTCAGGTCATACCACAGGACCAGTGACCTTGACTCTCTTTGGATCATGAGCCCACCTCAAACCAGTCGTCTGTAAGGTAAGGGTAATTCAATTCAAACCATAGCTGCTTCAAAAAGTTACCAAATGGCCACAATTATTTTTCTTAATTTGAAATTCTATACCCAAAGAATATGGGCAAAAATAGAAGGCAGCAGCAAAAGACTTGAATCACACAAATACTGAAGAGTTGTAAGTATCCATATTTTTCTAATGCAAAATATATCATATTTAACTTTGGTATCCATGAAGGTAGAGACATTTTTAAAATTCACAATAAGCCAATTAAATGGGCAAGTAATGATTTTATTTTGAAGAAAAATTTTTTATAAAATTTATTATCTTTCACACTTGAGCATCCACAATCTCTTCCAAAGGTGTCTTTTCTTATTTAGAAAATTCTATAGGAAACACTCAAGACAAACTTTACAGTTATAACTCACTAAAATTAAAAAAATGAAATCAATCATTTCCTTTATAGTCCTTCCTTTGCTTTAGTAACATGTATACTGTTAGGAACTTTGTTTTTTTAACATGATAAATTAATTTTTTTTTCAAATTTAGGTAAAGGTTTAAATCTCACCTAAATAAAATATATCAGGAATTTCTAAAATACTGTTCAATATTTAAAAAGAGTCTAGTACAATGCTATGCAGAGTATCTAAAGCTCAACAAACATGTAAGAAAAAGAGATTAAAGTAGAACAACCAAACTATAGCCGTAGGCCAGATCTGGCTCAGAGACTTGTTTGGCGCACACCAGTATAGCAACATCATTTTTTGATGAATTGCTTTCATGTATATAAATGATAAACTTCACTGAAAAAAATTCAAATTTCAGTCTTCTCCTTATGAACAGAAACAAAGACTGGAGGTACCAGCAAAACCAGACCTCCATCCCCACATGTCAACAAGCACTTTGAGCTGAATAGAAAATACGCTCTTTAATCTTGGCATTCAGACAACATTGGTTAAAAGATAAAAACAAGCCAGTAGTTGCCTCCACAGAGATACTGTATGTTTACCAAAAAAAACAGAAGAACTATTTCCTTAGCATTGTAAGTACTTCCCAGATCATCTCCATGAGCCATTTTATTCCTTGGTAAGCCTCCCATGCATACTTATGACCATACCCTTCTGCCTGAAGAAGTTAAGTGTCTTGCTCAGAATCAAAAAGCTGCCAATAACAGAATTAGACTTGAATGTGAATCTGCAGACGGAAAATCCAGTGCTTTCCCAGCTTTGGCACAATGAATATGGCTAGCAAATAAGCAACAATTATTTCTCCCAAACAGGAATTATGAAGATTTTGCAGTTCATGTGATGACAGCCACTTTCACATCACAAGATCAAATTTACTACACATAGACAAAATATGGAAGGCACTCATTCAGCCTAACTTAAAAATGATAGACACTCTCTCCTCTCTGAATTCTCATCTTATTTTCTTCAACAGTAAAAGAAAGGTTGGATACAAAAAACATCAGAACACCCACAAATAGGCACCTAAAAAAGGAAAGTATGTCAATCTACAGGGAAGCTTCAGAAGGAAACTTTGGCAAAACATTAATTTTCTCCTTCTTTCAGAAACTTTTGCTCAAATTCTACTTTCATTTTTTCTAATACAAACCTAAGGTTGGCTCTTACACGAAACATTGCAGTCATTCTTTTGTTCCTTCTACATTTATCTTCTGTAAATGTACCCATCAACTTGTCAACCAGACTGTTAGAATTTGCACTTAATCTTCACATTCTCTCTCAGCTGAAATTTTCTGCCATTCTTTAATCATTTCCTATCTTGATTACTATAATTTCTTTTTTATTGTCCTCTTGAAATTCATACTTATTAAGTCATATATGGCCAGAATATGTAGCTAAAATAACATTTCCCTCCAATTGTCTCTCTCTCTCACAAATGCCTCTTCGTTCTCTCTTGGAAAATTCCAATTCACCTCCAAATCATTCACCTCCAAATCACTCCAATTACCTCACTGTAATTATCTTCTCTGTCAGTAGAATGACTCCACAGGAGTCACACATCATCAATTTTGTCATCTCACTTTCCTTCAATGAGGTCTCAAGCAAATATTCCTTGAGGTTTCTCTTTTCAAGAGAGTAGTTTTAAAATGTTGCCTATCAAGATGAAATAGCAGGAAAATTTGTAAAGGAGTAACTACATCTGTATTTTATTTCTTCCCTAGAAAAAGAAATGGCTCAAAGTGCACTCCACATTTTAAACCTGCTCTGAATTTTAATTTTTGGAATGTAACTTTTTTACTATACATTGATGGCTTAAAATTGCATAAATGTATGGGGTAGAATATAATGTTATGATTTATGAATACAACATGGAATAAATCTAGTTAATACATCATCAACTTAAATGCCACTTTTTCTAGTGAGAACATCTAAAATTTACTTTTAACAATTTTGACATGTATTACACTTATATTATTAACTATATTCACGTTGTGCAGTAGGGAAAAAAAGCATATTCCTCCTGTCCAAGATTTTGTACTATTAAACTGGGATTTCTTCAACTTAAGAAAGTTTAGTTTTATGACATTATCCAGTCAACCATGTAATCATTTTGAAATCTTTCAGTGGGAAACACAAACATCTTTCATGGGAAGGGGAAGAGAAGAAAAAACATTTTATCACATGCAGATGATTTGGTCCATACAAATATTTGAAGTGAAAGCCCAATGGCACATTTTAATTTTCCCTTTCTAAATTTCAGAAAAAAATGATAAATGCAGATGTACATTCTTATCCAGGATGTTCCTTATCTACTGGTATCTCTCTTTCTCTCTCTCTCTCTCCTCCCCCCGTCCCCATTTAATCTACAGTTTCTCTTTATCCTAAAGCTAGTTGTCCTTTTGGTGTTAGGATGGAAGCCAGGGGTCCAGCAAGACAAAAAGAGAATTCTAGAAGCTGAGTGAAAATAAAGGAAGACCTGTCCAGGGAGGCACCAGCAACACTACTGCTAGTATCAGCCTGCTTAAGTAGGTCACCTGACCCCTTTGACATGAAACAATTAGGGGGAAAGAAAGGTAGTGCTTGCTTTAGACAAATTAAGCCCAGTCATAGAACTTTGATTGGGTACAGCATCTCCTGAAGCATTTGGACTACAAGAGAGCAGAGAAGCTGCATGAAGAAACTAGGACACATTGTAAGGAAAGGAACAAAGGGACATCAATGTTGAGTACAACTAACAATGTCCACTGGGCCAGAATGAGAGCTGTGACAAAATTATCCTGCCTCCTTTACTTTCTCCTTTATAAATAACAAAACTGGCATATTTAATATACTAATTAGATGAAATTTAGTCATTTCAGGAAATCCTCACTTCAAAATTATGAAACTGAAGAATAATCACTATGAATGAAATTCTAGTACAAGGAAGAGAAGCTATTAGAAATAAATTATCAATCTTCCCTATATATTCTAGAAATCTTATTTCTATAATAATATAAAAATAAGTTTAACATTTTTGAAAAGTTTAGTTCTCTGCTATGAATTGAAGATCTTCAGTATCTCTCTAGGGGTGGGTGTTAGAATGCTCAGAAGCAGCAGTATTTTTCATATTCTTCACTTTTCAAAATCAAGAGCTACAGAAAATGTTATCACCTTTTTGTGCTTTAATAAGCACGAAAATTCAAAGGACTCTACTGTGGACAAAAAACCTGAATCATAAGCACAATAATAAGAATCTTCTCTCTTTACTCATCTTTTCTCCCTATATGTGACAGGTGTAGCCTAGCATTTATGGTCTTAATTAAAAAAATACCAAAATATAAAAAAATGTTTTAAGCTGGAAACTGAGTCTCTGCTCCTCAAGTTTTTTGTGCAAGACATCACCGGGCCTAGTAAACCAAAGTTTTGCAAGCATTACCAATTTCTGGGTATACCCTGTTAAGCTTTTCAATCCTTATAAATGTAACATTTCTTATGAAAATAAATGTCCGCCTCCTGAAAGAGCTGCAAATCAAGAATACATGTAACTGTGTTATTATATGCTATATTTTCTACTTTTAATAATGAAAGTGTAAACTTTCAATATATTTACAAAAGTTTTATCAGTTGTTTCCATGACAGTGTTAAAGCAAACTGCATCAATAAAACTCAAGCAACATAAATAAAATGCTCCCCATATGGTCTTAAAAGAAATCACAGAAATGTCCAAGGCTGTAACACTCAGCTAGATCTAGAATATTTTCATTAACCCAATAAGAGTTGTGAAAGTCTATTACGGAAAGATCTCCAATTAACCTAGTTTATAATCTGTAATGCTTGAATTCAGTTACTAAAATAGTTTATGTTTCTGAGTAAGTATTTCAGGCTGACCAGTTGTAGGGCAAAGCTATGTATGTCAAAGTCATTCACTCGGTTAGCAATGACACCAATAGAAATTACTTTCCTATGAAGAGCTCTGGAATCTGGTCCCCTGGCTAAAGCCAGTTATTGCAAAAGTGTAATAAATCTTGGAAATCAAGGGCCTGTCTCTTCTAATACAAAATAATTAATATTAACAAAAATCCCAATGTTCTTCTTAAAAACTGAAATACTTTTAAAACTTAGAATATCTGTACAAGTTAAAAACTCACCTAAGTTGAACTACTAAAATTAGTAAAGGGGTGAAGGAGGTCATGAAAATACTTAAGGAAATAAGAGTATCAGGTTAGAGAGGAAAAGCCTACAACATTGTTAACTTAGTCATCTACTGATACATGTTGCAATGGTTGTTGTGTTTAGCTATTCAGTTGTTAACTATCAAATTATTTTTATATGGACATTTCTAACTTACTCTACTTTGAAATGCCAGACTACTAAAAACTTTTAAAAGCCTCTTTATACAGTCTGGAATAATGACCCAGTCACAGTAAAATCATAGCTTTTTTTTTCCTTTGTTTGAGACACTGTTTCTCGAAGTGTGATCCAGGACCACTATCAATGTTCAATATCCTGATTTTCAGGCCCCTCCCAAGACCTAACCTCTGCAAGTGAGGCTTCAAGGCCCTAAATTCTAAACAAAAGGTGTAGATATAATATTTTCACAATGGTTTGAGCTGCTGTATTTGCCACTGCATAAATTTTACATAGGGTTAGCTCAACACAAAAATTATCCCTATTTATGTTACAAATTTAAGTTACATATTATTCAAATTAAATGAGGGTCTCCATTCTTGTTTATATATTTTTATTAAGCTTTTATAACACGTTTTCTCTTTTGAAACAATAAAATCATATCTAATTTAATATGGTTGTTTTTTTGCTTAAGCTATCAGTATTCTATGATCTGAAATCAATGTTCAGTTGAATCAAATACAACTGCAATAATTAAACAGTACCACTAGTACCACTAATTTTTCTGCTCTATATAACAAGAACTTAATCATGCTTTTTAACTTTTTTGTCTGTTTTTACCGTGTTTAATTTGAAAAGCTTTCTCAGATCCTTAATGGAAGTAAATGAGGTATAAATCTTAAGTTCTAGAATGATTCAAGCAATAGGAATACCATTTTAACTTCTTCCCTCAGAAGCCAGTAAATGGCTAATGGAAAAAGAAATTTCACCAAATAAATCTGGAGCCTAATTTTTAGACTATGAATTAATGCTCACAGCATTTCTCCAAGTTCTAAGCAATTATGTCATTTTTCTATTACATTTTTCCAGTTAATGTTAAAGAACAAAACACCACATCCTATCCCTATCATACTAAAATAGCATAGGCCCACAAAATAAAAAAAAAAAAAGAAACGAATTTCAAAGTTAGAGCTGAGCTGCTCCTTATAATTTATTTTATATGCATTATAAAGTAAAATATAGTATATACACTATAAAAGATATTAATAAAAGATGAAAAGAAGTTCTCAAAATATTGTTTGAGAAGAGAAAATCCAAAGTTAGGGTTTTAAAACAAATTTGTTGATGTTTCTGAATATTTCAAAGAAACTTGTTAAAAGATTAGGGGGCATAGAAGCTAGATTTAACTCCAGGATTGCAATATGGTTCAACATCAGAAAATTTCTTTATTATCTTAATAAATGTAAGAAAAGCATTTTGTTGAATTAAATATTCATTGAAAATAATTGTTTTGAAAACAATTTGGTACTATTTAGTAAAGTTGAAGAAGCACATACCGTCGGGTCCAGACGCTTGGAGGGCTGTTGTCCCACCGGTTCTTTGGCTCCTTACTTGGAAAATTCAAAGCAGGGCTGGTGTGACAAGGTGACCACAGGCAGGAAGCAATTCCACACAAACAGCCTTTATTGCAGGAAAAAAGGAGCTATACAAAGCGAGAGTACCTTCTAGAGAGGAACCAGTCAGTCTCCATGAGTGGAGTGGAGAAAGAAATTGAGAATACCCAGGTGTCTTCCTTTTATTGGCTGGGGGGCAGGGGGTAGGTAGGATTATGGGAGGTGTAGGATGTTACCAGATGATTGAGAGATAAATGATTTTCAGGTGTTCTTATAACAAAGTTGCAGCTCCACAGGTGTGTATGTTCAAAACCTCAAGTTCCTGCTCTTTGCACTTGTTAGCTGCAGCTAAGTTTACCTGCAGCCCCTTCCCCACCCCCTTCGCCACCCCTAGGAACTGCCTGGTATCTGCCACCTGCAGATTTGGTCCCTGCCTAACAATACCACAAACTTGGCAATTCTACTTCTAGGTATATACCCTAAATAAATTGCTGTCCATGTGCACAAGAAATTACACATAGCAATGTCGTGACATCACTCCTTATAGCAAGAATTGGAAGGAACCTAGATAGCCATCAATAGAAGAATTTACATGAATTAGCATACTCATTAAGGAATACTGCATATTGTATTCTTAGATGAGAGCTACACATGTAAATATGGATAATCTCAAAAACAGTGTTGAAGAAAAAATTGTTGCAAAATGATACAGAGGAAGCCAAATTTTGAAAAGTACTATGTAGATATCAATAAAAATATGTATCAAAATATAAAGGCATGCATTGTGCAAAAATGAGCAGTAAATTCAGAATAATAATTAACTCAGTAGTGATAAGGAAGCTTTAATTATCTTTGTAATATTTCATTTCTTTAAGAAAAGCTAATATAGTAAAATATTAAAATATAAAATAGATGATGGGTACATAGATTTTGTTATTCTTTCATTTTCAGTGTTTTAAAAATATTTTCTAATAAATTAGGAAAAAATGTTTAAGTGTAATTAAAGAAAATGAATTCTAGGAAGCTCAATTCAACTCTTGGCCAAAAGGGAATACAACAAAGAAATATAATAAACTAATGTTTAATTAATTTTTATAATATGCAAACACTGTTTGCTATTGTAAACTGTTCAAAACCTTTTTCATTAATTCACATCATGTACTTCAGCCTTTTGTATTATTAATCCCAGCATATGATTACAGATTAGTCAGTCAACTTTACTTTGTAACATGCGTAATTACCCAGCAAATCTCCAATCTCCGTATTGTTTTGCCTTAAATTGGCTGTAGGGTTTATTTATATTGTTTCCTGCAGTTCTCTCTGCAGCTGAAAATTTCATACCTGGGTTTGCTGATATTTATTAAGGTTAAAAAGGTATTAACTTTCACGGTTACAACAGAATTCTGAGCAGTATCGGGCCTTTGCTGAGACCACGGCTCCTATGGGTAGTTGCCATTTCTTCAGTTGCACAGTATTTTTACCTAACAACAGCCTATGCAGGCATCTTATAATATGAAATGACAATGGAAACCTGCTACACACAGTAGGAAGAAAATATGAAACGTCTTCTAAATTATTAAAAGTAAAGGAGCTCTGTACACTGGAGGGAACTGGAGATAGAAACAGAACATCTTAGTTCTGTTCTGCCACTCCCTCCTTGTGTGGCCTCAACTCACATTCCCTCTCTCAACCTGGGCTTACTCAGGTGGAGACAATGGCCCTGTTCCGTCAACCACACAGGATTGGTGCGAAGCCTGATAGAGATGATATATTTGGAAGTGCTGTGGGAACTAAAGTGCATTTGAAAACCACAAAGTGGGAGTGTCATGATTCTGATCCTTTCAAAACTGAAGTATATACTAATAAAATGAATACACAAAAATTCTTTGAAACAAATAGAATAAGGAAAATTAATTTGGTGGCCTCAGCAAACTATGGTTTGCACATGAGTGATTCAGTCATACAAAAATTTCCATGAAAAAAATAACTGCTAATGACATACTAGGAAGGATCTCTGTTAAAATTAGGAGTACCCAAGGAAGTTGAAAAAAGAGGTGTAGTGCCATCTTCCAAAATTACTCAAGGACTAAATTAAATGGTGATTGCAATTTGTGTGCAAAAATTGAAAGGGGCTAGGCAAGATGCAGAATACTGAGCGTTGTTGCTTTCCTTAAAGTCGTAATTCTTAAACTGTGCTCAATGGACTCCTGGCATCCCTGAGAACCTTTCAAAAATCCATGAGGGCAAAATTATTTTCATAAAAATATTAAGATGTTATTTGCCTCTTTTGCTGTGTTAATATTTGCACAGATGGTACAAAATCACTGATGAGAGAATTTCTAGTGATTTAGCACAAATCAAGACCCTGACACCAAACTGTACTAAGAGGCATTGTACTCTTCACTGCCATGCACTGTCATTAAAGCAAAGAAACAAAAAAGCCAGTTTTATTCAAGACTGTCCTTGATAAAGTAGTAAAAAAATCTTACTTCCATTATATCTCAAGTTTAATTTGTTCTGTTATTCTGTAGGGTGAAAAGGTAAATATACAAAAAGCATTTGCTGCATACTGAAGTATGATGGTGGTTTCAAGGAACAGCACCCACGTGGTTGTCTTAGTTGCAAGCTGAACTAGCCACTTTTTTGTCATGAAACGCTACTTTTACCTGAAAAAACAACTGACAAATAAACCATGGTATTTTAGAGTTGGACTTTTGGCAGACATTTTCACAAAAACGAATAAAGTGAATGTCACTTTAAGAGAAAAAATTGACAGTACTCATTAAAGCTTTCAAGCAAAAATAAGAGGTTTGAAAAATTGTATCTGCCACTATGACAGGAATAAGAAAAACTTATATATTCCATTGTAACAGCTTCCCAGTACAATGACTTTTCTCATTAAATCAGTGGTGATATTAACAAATGGGATTTGTCAATGCCATATAATGAAATGGACCAACATTTGGAAGATTTATATAAATCAGGAAATTGACATTTTCCAAATGACCAATACATGATGTTACAATATTATGCATGGATAAACTATTCAAATGTAAGATAGACCAGTGGATTCTGAAGCAAAAAAATACACTGATGTAGCTTCAGATTCCACATTGTAACTAATCTCTAAGAAAGTACCACTTGTTGAGTTATGGTGTAACATCAAAGAAGAATGTCCACAATTATCCATCCAAAAGCTCCTCCTTCCTTTTTCCAATCAAAGTAGTAAAATGTGTAGGAGGAGGAGGAAGAGGAGGCAGGGAAGGAGGAAGGAAGAAAGGAAGGAGAATGAGGAGGCGGAACAGGAGGAGGAGGAATAAAAAAAAAAGAAGAGTAGAGTAGAAAGTACATTATTCAATCCCATCACGTGGCTCCTTAAGACCTGTGCACATGACAAAACATACTGTGCCTCTCATGTTTCAGTGTAATTTTGCTTCCAAAAGATAGCACCTGCTAAGTGTTCTTCTGCCGTCAGGCTATTAGAGCCCCTTTGTCCAATTGTGATGAGCATCCCCCCTACCAACTCTCCTCCAGTTCTGTGGTTCTCAGTCAATGTCTGATAAGAATTAAGTATGAATATCCAGCTCATTTAATGTGGGCTGGAACAGACATATCATTCATGTTCCAGACCTCCCATGAAGGTTTAGATTAAAGCTACCATTAAAGAGACTTTGCCTAAAATCACATCTCTTCTTCTCCTTTTCCTATTCCATCACTATTTAATTGGTTTCTCATTTTCTTAATAAATTATTTGCAAACAAATTCTCATCTCAATGTCTGCTTCTGGGGAACCCAACCTCTGACAGCTAGCAAAGGATCACTCAATTGTTTGATCATTGTTGTCTTTGATTCTCTGCTAAATGATGTCATAATAGGAGAGTTAATGTGCAGTGTCATTTTATAGCAACAAAATTATAGCTAATTTTAAAATGAAACAAGCAAATTTTAACTATGCCAAAAACAGAAAAAAAAATTTGTTTATAACCTGGGTTCATTTCTCCAAAAGGACATTAGCAGGTGCAATATTTTTGAATCTACAAGAATTGTGACATTCTTCTAGGAAACTGGCTAGAAGGAAATAGAAGTCACACAGCAACTGTCTGATGGGATAGAATGGAGAGAACTATGTAAGAAACACATGAGCATGCTTATGAGTCAAGAAAATAATCAGGGGAGGAAACAAGACTGGAAATGCCAATAAAAAGCAAAGTGAGGTGCCTGTTGGTTTGATATTCCTGATGAAATGGGAGAGAACAAGAAAAAAAAGAATGTAATGGATGAATGGAAGAATGAACACACAGAAAATGCTAAGGTGGAAAAAAAAGACAGAGAAGGAAAAGCTGAGCAAGTGACATTCATCGGTTCCAGACATTGTTCTCTGGCAGTGGTAGCACAGAACGCAGCACCTGCCACACACTACTGTCTTGCAAATAGACATACAGTGCTCCATTTAGACCCATATACACTTCTCACACAATTCTGCATTATTCCATTACCACTGACTCTTTACCCTCTTCCCTTTTTTCTACATTTCAGTTGCTCCCTAAGTCATTACTTTAAGAGACTGCAAACTTCTGCCTCCAGTCAACACATGTTCCCAAAATCAATAAGCAAAGAAGGAAATAGGATTTATTAGAGAATATCTCCCTGTTTTCTTTTAGGCTCAGACTGTAAGGGCAAGTTATTTTTATAGCACCCAAGAGGAAACACTAGTCACAGAAACCAGTTCTGTATGAAACTACATCTACCTAAAACTGCCTTCACCAGTCCCAAAGGACAATGTTAGAGAGGAATCCCAAGGCATATATAACTGTCTACAAGAAGTCAATGCCCATAAAGACAAAAACTGAGTAGAAATATTTAATAAAGTTGTTCTAATACTCTGTATAAAACAGAAATAAACCATTTCTAATATTGTAAGCACTCAATAAACATCTAATACTTGGTATATTTGTCAAATGCAATAGCTTTTAACATTAAAATTTTATCAGTAAAGCATTCTTAAAACAGAATTGTAGCATCTACAAAACAAACAAACCCAACAACCCCCCCCCCAAAAAAATTACATGGTAACCCATCTTAAAGTTAGTACAGAGTGGTATTTATAAAATTTCAAGTAAACCAATTCCATACACCTTGGAATGATATTTGAAAATTTTTTTCTACTATAAACTGTTGTCTCATTAGTTGCATTTGTTAGAGAGCATAACATAACAAGTTTTGGGTTCAACAGCATGTGGACATTTCTGAACTGCTTCCACTGAAATCTAGCCCCAGGCCACAGAAATCTGTCAGAAAAAATATTAGGATTGACTTCAGATGGGATAACTAGGAATCCCATCATTAAGAGATTATCTGCTGATGAAATATTTTTATCTTTGTATTTTAAAAAAAGATTTCAAGAACACAAAATAATTCTTTTCCCACATATTCAAGAGAAAGTACTAACTGCAGGGCACCAGCATATTAAGAAAATCCACACACCTAAAAGGCTGTGCAGATGGGGACAGGAGCACTGAGGACAGGTGCTGGAATACAACATGTGTCTACCATCACAATACTTGATAGAACCAAGCCTTTTTCTATCCACTTGTATCAGAAGATGAGTAGGTTATCATAAAAAAAAAAATCCTATTCTAAAAGAAAATCTTTTATCACAACAACAAAAAAGCCAAAAATCAAAAGATCTCAAATCTGGAAGTATCTTCTCAAAATCAAGACACTGGACTCCAAGCACAAGAACCAAGGCAGCTTTCTGATGGTCCTTGGAACCAGATGGCCAAGACCAGCACAATCGCATAGGTCAGCTCTCTCAAGTGTGTGTTGGAAATGTAAGAGTACTGGGGAACGAGTTAAAGTTTACAGAAGTATCCATTCCCAGAAACTGACAAAATTGGTTGAGATTGGTGAGTTTTGTATGAGATTCCTCTGTTGGGCAATGGTTGCTCCCAAAACTGTCCAAAATGCACAAATATTCTATAGTTATTTGCAGAAGGAATATCTATGATTAAATATAGCCTATGTTTTCAAGGATATCAATTTTGAGAAAGAGATTTTACAAAAGCCTCAGCCATTTCAGGTGAAAGGTATTTTAATATGTTGTAAAACAATTAATGGATATGTAAAAACAATGGGTAAAATAATTTATACCTTTCAAAAATGACCAAGTAATAGTGAACATTATGGTGCAAAGAAAGGTAAATCAACAAGTGCTAGCAATGCTATTTTTTTTGTTTTTAACCACCTACTGTTAATGTCATATCAAACTCTGAGTTTTCTTACTAACAATTTACTAACACATTAACAGTTTACAAACCTTCAGTTCTTCTACTTGATCACCTTTATTACAAAGTAATGCCTTTCCACATTGATGACAGATATAGTCCAATAGGACTATGAATTCCTAATAATTGTATAATAATTTTTCAAAATGACTGATTTAATAATCCTTAATTTCCTCTTGAAAGGAATTACTGAGATTATTTAATGTATCTTGACCATAGGACAGAAACTTAGGATAGTAAGTAATATATATACACATCATATATATATATATGTGCCAGTTATGATTTTAGCAACATTAGGTATGAAAAATCATAATCAGGTGATCAAGCACAATCAGGTGCTTTTTCTTAGGGTTGGAATCATCCCTGGTTTCTGATAGGAAAGGTACTGTTTTGTTGAACGTGCTACAGCTGTTCCAAAAGTTGTCACACCACCTCACCCTATCCCCATCCCCACCATCTTCTTCCATCTTTCTAGATTAATTGTGTGATTTAAGTGCTTAACTTATCATTTGGAGTAACCTCAACAATGGATAAAATTGGAGTTAGTAAAGAATTTCCAGAGTATTTGACTAAAAGAGGAAAGGAATTATTGTATATATTAAAATACTCCATATCATTAGTACAAAACAAGCTTTTACATTTCAAAGGCAAATGTTTGAAAAGGTTCAATTAGAAGCATTTTTTTCACTCTCTATGGAAAATCATTTTCAATTCTGTCTAAATATATAGGAAAGTTACATTGGAGAAATGCTCAAAAAAAAAAAAAAGCCCAAGTGTAAAGAACTGAAGATTATGTAAGCTTTGGTAAAAACCTCTGAGTTACATTTTCTCAACTCTGAGATGTAATTCCAAAAAAGACCCTGGACAGCGTGGAATGGGCTAGCATACGGTTTATTTTCAGCTTTATGGAACAACAGGGATTTGCAGGCTTTAATAAATTCCCAACTATAACCACAGAAGATCTCTTTGGACTTCACCAAACAGAAAAAAAACAATAATGAGTTGCTGGGGTGACAGGGTCTTTATTTGTTATGATGGCATAGAAAAAGAAATGTGTGCCTAGGGCATTTATTTTAATCACAAAAATGGGGCAGCTAGTGCTCAGCATTCTTCATTGCTGAATCATTTCTATAGCCCATTTAATTAATGTGAAGAACAGCTTCTTGTCTTGTAAATAATTCATTTCTTCACTTCCCAAGTACCTACTGAGGTCCGATATCAACTCAAACATTAGCAGGTCTTCTATACTCTAGATCACACAGGGTTTGAGGAACAGAGAGATTCAAAGGGAAGAAATGCAAAAAGAAGAGCAAGAAGGTAAATACTTACTATACTTTTATTTTTAAGACAGTTTTGATGATAGCGTTGATAGTCTCATAAGGGTGTTATATGTATAATTTCAAAAAACTTTAATTGAACTTCATAGTTTATCTTGGAAGAAAATAAATGCAGGACAAAGCTAGCTCTGTTGAATAGGAAACTTTAAGTTGAGGTGGTAGTATACACTTACTTATTCATTCACTCATTCCTTTTTTTCACCAAATATTTATTGAATCATGCAAGTGCCAGGCTCTGTGCCAAGCTCTGAAGATCTGAAAATATAAGGATACCTGCTCTCATGGAGCTTTTAGTTTACTGAGTGGGTATAAGAGCAAGAAATAGTAATCAAGCACTAACAAGTGTGTAATTACTAATGGAGATATAATCTAAATAAAGGAAGCACAAATCTACAAATATTTGTGACAAAGTAACCTCAGTGGGGTTACTGAGGAAAGGAGATCAAGAAAAAATTTGAAAAAGAAATGCTTGAGTTGAGAACTAAAGAATGCGTTCAAGTTAATGGGAAAGGAATGAGTTCTGACGAAAGCAAAATGTACAGAAGCTATATAATGTGTGTGGGACAGGGTGGGAGGGGGATAAGACATCATCAAGATACAAAAATAAAAAGTCAATAAAAGCAGAATGTACACAGTGAAGTGGGCAGTAGTTCCAAAAGAATCCGAAAAAGATGTTCACTTCAATTTATATGGCAGACGAAAGCCCTTGGGAAGATCTTTCATGGACCCACAAGTAGATCCAGTATTAGCACAGTCTTAGTTGTGTTACTGGTAAGGAAGATTTCTATGTAGGTAAGAGAGATATCTATGGGGGCAGGGAGAAAGGAGAAGAGACAAAGACGGGTCGGGGGAGTTATGGGTGGCATAGCTGAAGACAAATCAAGTGTACTGAGAAGCACACAAGAACCAAGGGATCCCCCGGGGTGCAGTTACTAAGCTACATGCACTACAATCTGGTCCTGGGACATACACAATGTGAAGTTGATCCTAAGACTCCCAAATTAAGCCTAGTAGGTGTTACTTAACAAACAAGTGAAGAAGGGTGGTAAAAATCAAGTGCTTAAGCAAGAGAGAATTCAAGTTGTCTTGAGAGATAAAAATATTCTCAATACCACAGTCAGGACCACTAGGCAGAATTTCAGAGGAGTTAGTTTAACAAACGAATGAAACAAACTAGAATCTGCTATAATATAGTAGGTTGTAATTTTAAATAATGACATACAAAAGGAATCACGTAAGTTACAAATGAGAAATGTGCTTGTTTCCAGCAGCTCATTTAGACTAAAATATTTAGGTCAAATTCTTAGTTCAAGGATCACACTCTTCCCATTGTTCCCAGAAACAACAAGACCTGTTCACATACCCAAAAACTGTAAGCAAATGTCTTTCACTACACATTAGCAGATTAGAACAATAATCTTGAAAAAGACTACCGGTTTTCATTTTGCAAGATGACAATTCAATAAAGGAAAGGTGGAAATTGACCTCACCCTGCTTTTTTTATAATATAAAGAGAATGAAATAAATAAATATTGACTTTAATCAACATATTATAAGATTTCTTTAAAGATCAATACCTACATAAGTAAATGGGATATGTGTGTGTGTACATATACAAAACAGAAAAATATTTATAATACTGAAACTAAGAATTGAGATGTCCTATCAGCAATCAGATTACTTGATCTTCTTTCTACCTTTGCAAGCACTTGGTAACTGACAACAAAGTGAAACACTGATCTGGCTCCATTTTCAAAATGGCTAATTATTCTGATATTTTATACCATCATATATTTTCTACTATAATTAATGCATGAGTACTTAGCAAACTTCATACTTTTTGAGCAATGGAAATCATAAAATAGCAAAATCCCATCTTGCACAACTGAACCTTCACTCTAACTGCCACAGGTCTTCTTTGATTCTTCTGAAAAGCCCAGCTCTTTCTCTCTGAGGTTATTCATACAGGCTTTCTCACAAATGTTTACCAAGAAAAATATTAAATGACTCCTAATTATCCAACAGATCTCTGCTAAATGTTACTTCCCCAGTGAGGCCCTCCCTGCTTTCTCACTGTAAAGTAGGCTGCCTCTCTCATATCTCATTATTGTCTTCCCTCATACCAGTTGTCAACTCAATGTTTTTATTAGTATAATCTGTCTTCCCCAACACAGCGTTAAGTCCCATGAGGGAAAATATTCACATCTATTTTATGCACCAAGAACAACCCAGGGGCTGAGTAAATATTTTTTGACCGAAAGTGAATGAATGAATGATAACTGAATACTGAAGTAAGGTAAAGCCAGAGAACTATGAATGAATATGTATTATAATCTTCATAAAAAGTTCTATAAGTGTAGGCACTTTGAAAATAACTAAAACACCCTTCTGAGAATTTCTCAAGAGATATCATATGATACAAGTGTCAAGTATAATAATTTTTTCTATGAGGAATACTGCCAAATTTCATTGTGCTATTTAGGAAGTCAATCTGAATTTTAAGGTAATTCAAAATAGAAAACAGGAAAAATGTTCTAAATAATAAAAACCTTACTAAACAAAATTACTTTCACATGCAAAGATTTAATATCACGTATGAAGCAAAAGAAATAATAAATGTGGAATGAATGAAAAAAATGTTTGGTATTTCTACAACTGTTTTCTTCACAATTTTAAATATAACATGAATTTACATACGACACTTCAACAAAATTACTCTTAAAAACTTTAGAGAAAAGTCAGGGTAAAGAATTTTTGTCAATATATTTGTATCTGTGGTTCCAGAAGCAGTTTAGAGTCACATGTAAAGAATCTTCAATTTAAAGAATTCACAAATACTAATAAAAATAGCCAACAAAGCCCACAGGAGTGCGTAATTCACTATATTGATTCATTTTGGAGGGATGTTTTTAAAAGAAAAATCATTTAGTTATGGGTGAACTCAGGAGTCATAACCTGCAGTGAGCCCAACTCAGTGTAAAGCAACACAGACACCAGGGATGGACTACAAAGAGAAGTCCTAAGGTGACCTAGATTTGACTTGAAAATTTTCCATCTCAAACCAATCATTTTCTTTACCTTTTTTTTTTGTTGTTGTTAACCCACCTTAGATTTCTGACTCTTGAAGTAGAAAAAGTACTGATCGCTAACAATTATTAAGGAGCTCTGTAAACCACTCTTCCAACTCCCATTCGTCAATTACTCCTTCATTCTGTCTTACAGAATGCTTTCAGAATGACAGTCCCAAAATGAAAATATGATTGGGTCACTCACTCTATAGTTTCTCCTTGCATATAGGATAGATTTAAACCCTGTAAATTATCCCTGCTACCTTTACATCCCCACCTACCATTCTAATTCATACACCCTGTAAGCTGACAATTCTGAATATCCACCCATTCTGTGCCTGGAATCCTCTTCTCAAAGAGTCAACTCCTCTGGGAAGAAGTTCCCTTACTCTTCAGGCTGCATTAATACGACTATGCTGTTCTCCCAAAGCATCCTGCTTATAACTTCATCACGGAACATATCTCCCTGTATTGCAGTTTCTGCTTTGTCAGGCTGCCACCTACCCACACTAGATGGTAAACTGCTTCAGGACAGAATTTGTCTTTCATTTCTGTATTCCCAGTGAAAACATTAAACCTGACTCATATTAGACGTTCAATAAATATTTTTGCTAAAAGAATGTACATCTTATCCAATGAATGTAAATTACATTCAATGCATGCAAGTTAATGACTTTTTAAACAATCCCTTTACAGAATGATTAATACAACCTCTAATATTTAAAATAATAGCTTGTTAGTCCAAATGGTCTTATATAATTGCTCAGCTATTTTATATATAAAAAAATATGATCTCATTTTAAAAAATATCACATTTTATTCCATGAAATAAACACTTTAAATTGCTCTTTAAGTTCAAAATACTTTCTAACATAAATTAGAATTTGGGAAAATAGCCCTATGAATGCAGTGGTATTTGATCAATTGACTATATGATCATTTCACTGAGATGATTTCTAGAATTAATGAAAAAGATAATCATAACACAAAATGGTTATTCAAAACCTTAACCAATAAAAGAAAAAAATCATGTATAATTTTTTATTCAGGGTGTAAAAGTTGCTAATTTCCAAAATATGAATTTTAAATTTGAGAAGTAAAGATTTATAAATATATATTTGCTTGATTAGTATCAGATTAGCCTTTCATTGGTGTTTGTTGCTGTTTAATGCTAGCACTAATAGTATAAGCTTGGCAACAGAAGAAAGTTCTCCTAAAATCAATATTCAACTTATATGGAATAACTTAGAAACTAACCATCAATAGACTAATTATTCTATATCTTCTATATCTTTAACAATGTCTAATGAAAGTCCAAATATTTAAGCAATTCAAAATATAGAATGTAATTTCTACATACCAATTGCTTTGTAGTACCATCTTGCAAATTAAATATTATGTTTACTCTGTAGCAAAAATTTCTCTCCATAGGTAGAACTTGCTTGGGAAAATACGGGGAAACAATTAACTGCTTAATGATTAACTTTAAGTAATGAAGTAGGGTGGTCATGCTAATAAAATTGGTGCTATAAATTTCCCACCAAATACGGCTTTAGCTATATCCCACAAATCTTGATGTGTTTTCCTTTCCATTCAGTTCAAAATACTTTCTTAATTCTTTTTTGATTTCTTCTTTAACCTCTGGGTTATTTAGTGTAGGGTCATTTAATTTCCAAGTATGTGGAGATTTTCTAGAGATCTTTCTGTAATTGATTCCTAATTTAATTCCACTAAACTTAGATAACATACTTTGCATGACATAGAATCTTTTATATTTAAGAGTCTTTATTTTACATGAAGAATATAGTCATAGTAAATTTTCCATGTACTTAAAAAGAATGTACGTTCTGATGTTTTGGGCAGAGTATTCTAAAGATGTCAGTAACATCAGGTACATAGTGCTATTCAAGTTTTCTTATATCCTTACTGGTTTCTGCCTCCTTTGTACATCAGTTACTGAGAGGTAATATTTAAGTCTCCAACAAAACAAAATGTGGATTTGTGTATTGTTCCTTGAAGCTCTGTCAGGTTTTGCTTCATGTATTTTGATGCTGCTATAAGGTACATAAATGTTTAGTATTTTATGCCTTCTTGATGAACTAACCCTTCTATCATTATGAGACAATCCTCTTTTTCCTTGGATGTATGCAATCATGATTGGGTTTGAATTTACTATCTTGCTGCTTGTTTTCTATTCCTTCTACCTGTTACTTGCTCTCCCTCTTTTTTTCTCTTTTTCTGCCTTCCCTTGGGGAGGGAAAAATGCACATTCCCCAAAACATAACAGAAACACTGTGCTAGCCTGCAGTGCTCAGCAAAATTGTTAAAAAGTAGACTAGGCATGTACCAAGATAACTACTTGGCTGGGGGGAAGTACCCAGCACTTTCTTCAGTGCCTCAGCACTCTCTTGCCTTCAAATGGCTGGCACAAACTGGTCCTGACTGCTTAAAGCTGCTTTGGCTGTCCTATAGTGCCCTTTAGCTAATTCTAACACTAAAGTCCCCACCTGGTGGAAAATTCTAATATCATTAGCATAACATGGGTTACATGACAAAGTATTATGATGGCACTGGGCCAGCATGATTTGTTTCACTGTGAACAAGCAAAGATACAATGTAAAAACTTTACATTATTCATTGGAAGAGGTTTAAAGCAACACCATAGAGTAGGCAGATGCAGATTTTGCTAGCAAGAAGCTCCTGTGGATCAAATTCCTGTGCTTTGCAGGAGCAAGTGCCCTAGTAAGTAATGCATAATAAACTCACCAAGCTGGACTTGTCAGAGGCATTCTTTGCCTTTGGGTTCCATCTCAGTTTGGAGTGTGATTTTTTTGGCTTTTTTTGGAGGGTGCCCTGGGATTTTTCTGAAACACTTGGATTAACTGCATCTCTTATATTATTCTATTTATCTACTTTCTTGACTTATTAGCTATAATTCATTTTACTTTAGTTGTAGTGGTTGATTCACAGTTTATAGTATGCACCCTTAATTTATCATGAACTGACTTCAAGTAGTATTATACCATTTCGCATACAGTATAAGAAATTTACAACAGTGTACTTTCATTTTCTCCTCTCCTTGCCTTTATACTATTACTATTATAATTTTACTTCTATATAAGGTCCACCATATATTTTTATTATTTTTTAAACAGTCAAATATCTTTTAAAAAGAATATGAGGGGAGAAAATTACCATTTCCTATGTTCCTTATTCCTTTGTATAATCCAGGTTTGCAATGGATAACAATTTTCTTCTGTCTGAAGGCCTTTTTTTTTTTTTTAACATTTCTTACACTACAGTCCTGCCAGTGATTCTTTCAGCTTTACTACATATAAACAAGTTTTTATTTCATCTTTACTTATGAAAGATATTTCCTCTAAATGTAAAATTCCACATGGATAATTTCTCCCTTTCAAAACTTTAACAATGTTATTCCATTATCTCTGTGTTGGATTATTCATCTCTTGCCATCTTTTGTTCCTCTATAGCTGATATGCTTCTTTTTTCTGCCTTAACAGTTTCTCCTTATCATTGGTATCAAGCAATTTGATTATGATGTGCCTTTGCTTAGTTTTCTTGTGCTTGAGGTTCTTTGAATTTCTTGGATCTGAGTTTATAGCGTTCATCATTTTTTTTTTTTATTTTGCTCACCATTTTTTCAAATACTGATATCTAAATCCCTCCCTCTCTCTCTTCCTCTTCAGGAATTCCAATAATGTATATATTGAGCCACTTGAAATTGTTCCACAGATCACGGATCCTTTTCTTTTCTGAGTCATTATTCTTTCTGTGGTTCATCTCTATGGTTCATTGTGAGTAGTTTCTATTGCTATGCTGCCAAGTTCACTCATTTTTTTTTTGTTTGTTTCTTTGCAGAGTCTAAACTATGATATATGCATCCAGAAATTTTTTCATCTTGGACACCATGATATTCCTCTCTAGAAACTAGATTTGAGACTGTTTCATATCTCCCATTTCTTAACTTAACACGTTCAATCTTTTCTCTACTCTTTTGAACAAATGAAATGTAACAATAACGATTTTTATGCTTCACCCACTATTTCTATCATTTAGGTCATTTCTGTATCTTTTTAAAAATTGATTGATTTTTCTCATTTTGGGTCATGATTTCCCTGCGTCTTTGCATAACTAGTAATTTTTTCATTGTATTCCAAACAGTATGGTTTTCACCTTTTGTGGTACTGAATATTCTGGTATTCTTATAACATCCTTAAGCTTTGTTTTTGAATACAGTTAAGTTACTTGGGAACAAATAATCCTATAGAGGCTGGCTTTTAAACTTCGTTAGGCAGAACTGGAGCAGCCTTTGATCTAAGGCCTGAGTTTGCTTCACTGCTAGGGCAATATTCTCCTGATTATTCCATCTGATGCCTCATGAATTATGAGGTTTTCCAGTTTCTGGCTGATGGGAACATGAATTATTCCCAGCTCTGTGTAAATTCTGAGGCTTGTTCCCTGTGTTCTTTTGATATGATCATCTCTCCAACTTTCTATGTAGATTCTTTGAATGCTGACTGGTACTGAGCTGTGGGATTTAAGAGTTCTCTCTGTTCAGGTTCTTCTCTCCAGTACTCTATCCTACAAACTGTAACCACCTCATCCTCCCACCTCTGTCTTACCAACCCTAAGAGAATTCCAACTTTCAGCTGAGTTCTCCTCCCTGTGCTGGGGCCTAGGAAATCTCTCAAGGCAATTAATTAACTGGTACAATCATAGGAATTACCTCACTTGTTTCTATCTCAAAGGATCACTGTCTTGAAACGCCTGGTATCTAATACCTGAAAACCATTCTTTCATATATTGTATCTGGTCTTGCTATTTGTTTTAGGAAGGAAGGTGACTCCAGTCCCTGTAACTCTATGTAGACTGAAATATTATAATATAATTAAATGATCATCCTCTTGTCATAAAAAATAAGAACCTACAACATTGATATTTCTATAATTTAGAATTTATAATAATTTAAAAATGGACAAAGGAAAGAAATAGTTCCTAAAAGAAGAAACCTAAATATCCAATTAAAAGGAATAAATATTTCTATATCCCGGTATGTCTGACACATAGAAGCTCGAAATATATGCTAAATATTGAGTGAATAAATCTTAATGGTAGCTCATAATTTCTTATTTTGATGGTAATAAAAATTAAAAAGAATAATTTATTTAAAAACAACAGGAAAACAGTGCTATCCTGAGCCTTAATAACTGAATAATTAACTCAATTTGATAGCCTATAAGAGTAATTCATAAGAGTCTTCAATTTTATGGCTCACTGACACAATATATTCATATGTATTTTAACTGCCTCTGAATTAAGTTAAATAAAAACTGTTGTATAACTTGTTTCTTTTAAAAATTTTCTATTTTGGCAGTAGTTTAATAATCTAATTAAGATTAGACCATATATTGCCTTGCTTATATAATTTTAATAACCATGTATTTAGGTAAGATATAAGAATCATAAAATAGGAGAAATTAAGCAAAAATAATTCAAATGAAGCAATATAGGCTATATTTCCCTGTAATCACAGAAATTACAACTTATAAATGCATATAGTTTGTTTCTTTAAAAAAAAAACTTTAGGATAATTTCTACTATGATTCAAAATGTTCTGTTAATTCAATCTGCTGTTTAAGATCTACAAGCTTTATTCAGAGAGTAAGAGTGGTCATCTTAGCTCAGGAACTCTACAGCAAAATAGCCTTAAAGATAGATAATACCTCTGCTAATTACTTATCCTCTCTAAGCTTCAGTTTCCTAATCTGTAAAATGGTGATAACCATACGTATCCAACAAAGTGGTTGTAAGGATTAATAAAGGAATGCATGAAAAGCACCTAACAGTACTTGGCACTGAGTTGTATATTATTTTATTAAGTTTAACATTATTCTGCCTAGAAATAAAGCCCTTTTGTGAAGAATATAGATTCCAAAGATGTATGGTCTTATATGCTCTATTCTCCAATGATAAATAAGGCCAGTCTTCTGGAATGCCAAGCTGTAATTTCTACGGCTGCCATTAGGATTGCTTACAGGAAGATAAGGCCAAATGGGGGGTGGGGAGCTAAATTTCAGAGTAATCAGAAAACAATCCTGGTACAGGATTGTTGCAACAACAATAATTGCTACTACACATGTTGTTAAGATTCATTGACCTAATATCGTATGACAGAGCTATATACCTAATAACAAATACCTAATACCTAATAACTGTTAATATTGTAAAAGCCAGGAAGATTGAATAGCTCAAAAAGCATCAGATACAAGCTTATAGGGGTGGAAGAAACAGGGAAGGAAAGAATTCTAGCAGCTACCTCTCTTTTAAGATCCCACCCAAGTCATATAAAAGAAAGGTTTTAGAGTGTTAAAGACCTCTTGCAAGGTAAAATATTCATGTTGTGAAAATAGCTTTTATGACATAAGTTGAACTGAAAGCTGACCCAATATAAACCTGTTATACATTATAACAGTAGTTATATTTTTTTTGATAATTTGGAATAGAGTGTGGAAAGGTCAAGAGATATCTAGTTTGAGTCCGTATTTTGCCACTGAGTAGCTGCTTAACCTTAAGTTCATTAAATTCTCTGAACCCTAATTTTTACAACTTTAAAACAGGCATAACAAGAACTACCTTTCAGCATTGTTCTAAAAATTACACGATACTGCATGAACTGTACTTGCCATAATTGCAATAATAGTAGCTTTCATTATTGGGGTAGAGAAGGATTGTAAAGATCAATGGAAATGCCCCCAACCTAGCTGAAGAAAATGAATCAGGCTTATAGTCTCTCTGTCCAAAGTAACAGCAACTTTTGTAATTGCCCTGTACCAGTCTGATTGGGCCATTATTTTTGTTTTAAGAGAACATCTTCTTCATATGTAAATTTGGACTAATTCCAGGTCTCTGCCAATTAGAACTTGAATGACTGGTTCAAATCCACATATGTTCAACATTATCCTATAGCCAATTTGTTATCCAAGCTACAGCTATGAGTAAATAGTTCTTACTTTTCCTAAAAATCACCTCCCTCACTTATTTTGCTTAGGAAAATGTCCCATATAACATTAAGTATTGATCAGACCTCAAAAGCCAGTATTTAATCTCCTAGGCACTAATTTCAACAAAGCCTAACCTATTCTAATTAAACACCATACCCTGTTCCACTGTTAATTTTCAAGAACTTTCAATAAAATTTGAATCTAATGTACTAACACTTAATAAGACAAAGATAAATCTGAAAAAAATGTTTAAAAAAGACATAAAATGTGCAAGAATTATAAATACATACTTGGTTGAATCTATTATATTTACCAAAATCTGGAAAGCAAAAACAACACTTTTTTAAAATAAAGGTTCTTAATTTAGATCTAGTTGATTATGATAGAAAACAGACAAATGCATGATGCAGAATATCAACCTGATAAAACCAACTCTTTTGTAATCTCTTTACCTCTGATGATCCTTTGTGAAATCCAGAAAACTTAATCTTCTCTAACACTCTAAACTGCTTATGTTTTACTGCCAAGTCCCATCAGTTTGGCAAATAGATGGGAGCAGTACTCACTGGAGAAAATGTAGGGGGAAAAATGAGCCAAATCAATTGATTTTGTTTCAATAGTCTATTTATTCTGCACAATGAGTAAGCCTAAGTGTTCTTGCTAAGTGTAATTAAGTGGTATTTTGTAATTCCTGCTTTAAAAAAAAGAAGTCTTGTCTAAAATAAAAGACCTTTTGTCCTTAAGCACAAGTGGTAAAAGTAGATGCTAAGGCAATAATTTGAGATTGCCATCTTATTTTGACAATAATGGATGTTTTGACATTGACAATATACTTCCTATTAGCACAATCAAAATTCAATTTCAATAAAGTTTTGGTAGTGGCTTTTAAGGAAACAAAGTACATCAATAATATAGGATGTTTCCTTAAGGATACACACTTACTGCTATGTTTCCATTTCTTCTAGTCAAAAATCAATGTCACACTAGGCTCTAATGAATGGCTGCTTGCCAGCTGCACTTAAACTGACTGAAACTTACCATTCCTTTAAAATGTATTCTTATAGCAAGAGTAATTTAACAATTTGAATTATTTAAGTTTGTGATTTGATTCAGACATATAATCTAACTATGGTTTAGAAAAGCATTTTACACATAAGAAAAAAAAGGCTGTCTTTATTAGTGTTACAGATGTTTACAACATCGCCAATTTTTAAAGGAAGGACAGAAACTGCAGTCAATTATTAGATACATATTCACACCTGTTGTCTGTCATGTTTCAAAGCCCTCAGGTGTGAGATTTAGTCAAGGCAAATAAAATGAAGAAGGACCAGCTGCAAAAACTGATTTTGTTCTCATACAGTAATTAAAGGGAAAAACTGTACCATGTGTTGTATCTATGACAATCCCGTTATTTCATGTCGAGGACAGTGCCATTTTCTTTTAACAGATTTGTGTTACTGTCAAGTATGTTATAAAGGCTAGTGTTCATAGGTCTAGGCTATTGAGCTAATTTATACTGGTAGTCTGTCCAATTACCTTTGCTAAATTTCTCCCTGAGGCATACTAGTCTAATGTCAGAAAAATTAAACATTTTCATTCTTATTCCAACTCCCCCACTTAAGTCACACTTAATGTGATGTTTATCAACATCATATTAGACATCAGACTTAGTCAAGCCATATGACTTAGAAAGACTGAGGTGCTATAAACACCAAATGCTTTCAAAATTCAAAATATGGGGCACCTAAAAATATATGTGGTACAGTAATAATAAATGAACACCCTGAACAGAGGTAAATCCTACAGTGTATGACCATACCTTCTTTAAAACACTTTAAGGTAACTATAACTTAAGTCATTGTTTGAACTGAGACAATTCAACTATGTTTGAATTGTGCAAATATTTAATTTACATTTGCATCTTATATTCCAAAAACTATTAATTTAATGTGCTTTTGAATATAATAAACATGATTAGATACATTTAAAACATCTTTAAATACACTCCAACTCACTGTGGGTGTGACTCATTTGAGGAATATATAACATATAAGAATTCAATGTTAAAAACAGATCTTACCAAAAAAACAGTCACTTTAAAAATACATTTACCACTGTTTTCTATTATGTATCAAATTTAAAATATGATTTGCTTTGTAAAAATTTTATTCCTGCACAAGACAACAAGTAATAGGCAAAGATGAAAATACATAAGCTTTGAAACTAGATAGACACAGATGAAATTTTTAGATCTACAATTTACTAGCTGTGTGATTTTGGGGCAAGTCATTTAACAGTTTTAAGTGTTAGGTTTCTCAGAGGTAAAAATGGAGATAATATTTATCTCAAATTAAAGTTAAATAGTACATATAAATTTATCTCACCAAAAATGCTTAAAAAATAATGCCTGAACATTGTAGTATAAAAGAGAAGAGAGGAGAAGAGGGGAGGGGAGGGGAGGGGAGGGGAGGGGAGGAGAGGAGAGGAGAGGAGAGGAGAGGAGAGGAGAGGAGAGGAGAGGAGAGGAGAAAAATGAAAAATGATGCCAATCTAGCCTATTTGGCAAGGACAAACCTATGCCTGAAATGATTCTTACTGACAGAGTAAAACTGACCACATAGAATTGTTTGAATCAAGGAAGCAATGTGCTACTTTTTATGACATTTGTAGTTATGCACCAAGGGTCCAGCCAAATGTATGTATATCTTGTGCTTTAATTTTTATATGTAAGTATAAAGTACATTATATATACACACACACACATACACACATACAAATGCACACACACATATATATTCCACCGAGAAGGAAAATACCAGATTTTCTGTCTCCAGATGACTTATGGAACTGAAAAACTGGAAACAAAATGAAGCAAATACACCTTAATGGAAAGAAAACATTTTTACAGTCAATGAAAAGAGGTACTTGCGGGTATTGCTAAAGTATTTGCAGCCTCTAGCAAAAACATGTTATTAATTTTTAAAATGTCTTAACATTATGTGTGAAAAAAATGATGCATCTGACTCAACCATGCCTTTAACCAATCTATGAAACAGATTTTCTTTCCAGATCATGAAGAATTATTCACTGAGTTTTGCATCATAGAGTTGATTTTTTTTTAAATGGAGGCTAAAATGAAAACAATAATTCAGAAAATAGGATGTTTGTTTCCCTTACCATAAACTCTGGCTGAATGTGTTTTAGGGAACTAGAGACAGCAACAACAGAACAGAACAAGGACAGGTGTATGTTGCTCAGTGATCAGTCAGTTCAGTAATAAATCAGTGTCTTTTAGACACTGATTTTAACATACAGCAGAAGTATATCAGCTAGGAGAGAATCCAATCTCTTCCAAGATTATTTATGACAAAGTACTCTTAACTGAAGTCCAATTTGTTTGTGGAATTGCAGTCATTTTGATTCAACTAAACAATAAATGAATCTGCCTTTCACAGCTCCAACTCCAGTGCATAAAAGAAAACAAAACGGAACTGCAGCACAATACTTCACAATCTAGGAGCCTAGTTAAAGGAACAGTGGGAAAGCAGTTTTTGAAGTGGTGAAAAATCCAGTGGGCTACAAAATACAATTCATTGCCCTGAACCGCCCATGTAATTTTTGCATGAGCTGTATTTCACCTAGTGAGCCATTCATACCACACAAATGAGCTTGCTGGGTACTATTTTTACAATCCTTCTTCACTCTGAAGGCCTCAAGCATCACTGAATGCTGGACATCTTAGATGACCACCCTAAACACTCCCTAACTCAACCAAAGCCTACAGGGCAACTAGAGATCATGATACTGATGAAAGAAGAAAAAAATCTGCAAGACTAGAAATAGGAACAAGTTAGAATTGTTTTTTTTTCCTAACCACTTGGCTATGTGGGAAATAGTTTATCTACAAGTAGAAATAAATTTATAAGTATTCCTCAATTAATTAAGTTTTTGGACTCCGGATATACTATTATCTCTCATAATGACTCAATTTAGAAACAATCTATTGTCTGGTGGTTCTATAACCAATATAAAATAACTTGTTACTAAGCTGCATTAATATTTTACTAGAGAATAAAAAGGATACCTTGTTTTTTTCTGCCATATAACAAATCTTTTTCTGCCATTTTCTTGTGACCCAAATGTCTGAAGGGGAAAAATATTGTTACTAAAAAAACTACCTTATTCTTATTATCCTGAGTAAATAGTAGTTGTCCTCAAAAGAAACAACAGGGATTTTGAAAAATATGGTGTGATGTTGCCTTGCTCACTAGTCATGCAATCATTCTCTAAATATTTATTATTCTGATTATAAAATATTTATTATATGTTCAATTATAAAATATTCATTATGCCAAAAGTGTTCTCTATCACTAGTAATTCTCCATCTAAAATTCTTGTAGAATTAAAAGGTGTGATATATCTGACGCATACAGACCATATTGATAAATTCCCAAGTTGTTAATCTTAATATTCTAACTTGGATTAATAATTTCTACAACAGCTATAGATCTTAATGTCCTTCATGTATTGAGCTGAAATCTTATGACAGGAAAGTTATATGTTTTATAGAAATACAGTGTTCAATCCCTTATTTCCTGCTTCTTGTTGCTTTAACTAAATATGTACAAACTTCTTCTAAACATTAAACTTCCATCTTATATTTTAAAGTATAATTCTATTCTTTCACCTCTTTCCTCTTGAGTTTTATTCCCTAATACAAGAACTTGTATGAAGGCCTACATAATAAACTCTCTTCTAACAAACAGTTTTCATGTCAGTGAAAACTGTGACATGAACAGAAAAGAGAAACACATTTTGTTTTAACCAAATGAGAAGGCAGTATTTCTCAGAATCTTACCAAAGCATCATTTCTTAAAGTAGGTCATTCAGGAGTATGAAAAAGGATAGCCCTCTTTACTTGAAGCCTACACGAAGGATTCTTTCCCTTATGAGTTCAAATGAAGCACAGAATCTTCAGCTGGTGGTACATACAAAAGATAGGCATCCTCAACCAACTAGTGGAAACCAATTCAAAGTGTGTGTATATGCACAGACATGCATGTACCCAGGCAAATGTTTATGTGTGTGTTGGAGCTATCTATTAGAAATATAGCAATGGAAAAAGTTCTGAATTGAGCAGTATAAAATCAGACCTGGCAAAAAGATTCCACAGATATAAACTACTATGGCAGATGAACAAGCATCCTAAATATTTTCATAAGTATATTTTAAACGGCTGTTATTTGATTACAGAAAAGAAAGTCTAGCCTTTCCAAAGAGTAGCCTTTGGAAAAAGGAAAGGGGACAGGGAATAATTTGGGATGGAAGGGGAGGAAAAGAATATCAGCCTCTGATGAATAATATGTGGCTCCAATATTGCATTATGCTTGAAGCCAAAACTACATTGGCATTTTAGAGGATTTAAATTAAAA
Organism: Varecia variegata; assembly: GCA_028533085.1. Lineage (NCBI taxonomy): Eukaryota > Metazoa > Chordata > Mammalia > Primates > Lemuridae > Varecia > Varecia variegata. The sequence goes on from CM052437.1 coordinate 154,141,869, forward strand.
TTCTATACAGAGAATCTGTAAAGAGTCTATTTAAGATTATCAACATTGGCACAATATGCAGATAATTATTCAGACATATCTTTTGATATTGTTTCAGATGCATGAACGTGGTTTCCTAAGACCCAAGCATTAGAAAATGGCATTTTCTAATGCATATTCTACTTTTTTTTTTGGGGGGGGGTAGAGAAAGGATCTTGCTATTGCCCAGGCTGGTCTTGAAATCCTGGCTCAGGCAATCCTCCCACCTAAGCCTTCCCAAGTGCTAGGATGACAGGCATTAGCCACAACGCCTGGCCTGCATATTATAAAACCTTAAGAGTTTTGCGGACATTAGATTTAAAAGTTACTTGGTGCCCATCAATACGTGAGTGAATTAATAAAATGTGGTATATGTATACCATGGAATACTACTCAACTACAAAACGCAAGGGTGAACTCGCACCTCTTACATTATCCTGGATAAAGCTTGAGCCCATCCTTCGAAGTGAGGTATCACAAGAATGGAAAAACAAGCACCACATGTACTTGCCATCAAATTGGTACTAACTGATCAATACTAAGGTGCTCACATGGAGGTAATATTCACTGGGTGCCCGTCAGGGGGGAGGAGGGTCGTGGGAAGGAGTAAACTCACAACAAATGGATGCAGAGCGTACTGTATGGGGGAAGGGCACACTGGTAACCCTCACTTGGTCAAGGCTAAGGTATTATATGTAACCAAAATGTTTATAACCCCACAATACTCTGAAATAAAAAAAAAAAGAAAGTTACTCCGCTGTAGGATTCACAATGTCATTTACAAGAACGATGTCATTTATAAGAACTAAGATTCAGTTTGTGTCCATATGAAATGATTTCTTTGAAAGTAAAAATGATATGATAAGAGTTAACAAAACTTTATAGATTTTAATAATATTGCCTGGGCTTTCTCTAATTTCTATAAATGTTCCCAATTACATTGTAAGTATTAATAGAAAGTATGATAAGAATCAGAAAATGGAAGAGAAAGACTCACTGAAATCTAGTAAAATTTTGCATGATAAATGTCTCACCTAGAATATTTATGGGGGAAACCCTGCCCTTCCTCCAGTAAAATTAAACACTTCCCAAACACAAACTGCCTAAAGTTAAATGTTATAAGTTAGTTATGACACATAAGTAACACACAAAAAAACACATAATCTCTCTTTACTAAGTGAATACTCACAGGTGCAGTTTACATGTAGAACAGAGAAAAAGATGGTAGCTGCGATGTCTCAAGAAGCTCACATGCAGGTGGGGTGGGCGTGCATCAGAAGAGTGAGCATTAGGCAGAGCATTAGGGAGAGCTGGCAGCGAAGAGGCAGAGATGTGTGCACCAGGGGAACAAGGGTGGGAGAGCACTCCAAGCAACAGGATGCAAGGCTCAGAGGTGACAGGAAGTTTCATCTGATTGTTGGGCTGTGGGTACTGCTGGAAAAGAAAGGCCTTGAGAGAAAGGCAAGGCCAAAGCCTTGAAAAGCAACGTCAAAAATCTGAGGAAGGAATCCTCTATGGGCTTTAATCTGGCCAGTCTAAAGTGTGTGTTGTAGAAAGAGCAAGTAAACTAATTGGGGTCAAAGATTGTGACCAAAGAATCACAAAATATGTATCAATGTGTGTTAAAGCTCTCACAACCTATTGCACAGAACTTTATTATCTAAAGTCAGAGAATCATTTAGGCCAAGGTTCACACAGTCAAATGCTTACAAAAGCCGAGCAAGTAATAGAAGCAAAGAGCCTGAGAAAACCAGTGCCAGACAGAGGTGTGAATGCAGCACATGGCCTGATCAAACATTTAAAGGCAACCAGAAATCAAGATTCTTAGGTGAAATATATTGATTTTTCAATAACAACACCTACATCAATGTTGTTCAAAATACCAAATGTCAAACAAAATATTTGTGGTAATTATCTAACTCCACAGATTGCAAGGCCATTTAAAACCAATTCACTAAGACTGAAAAATTTGTGCAACAAGTTACTTACTATTTGAGCTCAGCATTTTTTTCTCTCAAATACCCTCATTGAAAGAGATTTCTGAGTGTTAAAGGCTTTACAAACTCTGCTTTGGTGGCTATGAATGGTATAGAAAAGCAAGGTAACTAGAAACCTGGTTTTTGTCTTTTATTTTGTTTTGCTTGTCTCAAAGTAAAATGGATGGTCCTAAGAACTTTGTAATGATCCTAAAAGTTCTTGACTATATGCAAATCTGCAAAGGGGAAAGCTTACAAATATGGGCCGTAACAAACATGGAACATTTTTGTTTTCGCCTATCAATCTCTCATCTGGTAAACAGAAATGAACACAAGAATGCTATTTCATGGATGAAAAACTCCTCTAAAACAGAGCATTTCATTACCTAATACTGTACTCAAAGTGCTGTTTTAAACCTCAGGGTAGACTGTCAGAATACCTAATACCTAGTTTATTGAGTAACTGATGGGCTCAATGTGTTAAAATTTTATAGGTAAAAAGAAAAAAATCAAGTTACATGCAAATGCGTATCTACCATGTAGTTGTCCCTCGGTATATGCGAGGGGACTGGCTGCAAAACTGCCTGTATATAACCAAATCTGTGCATACTCAAGTCCCAGAGTCGGCACTGTGTACCCTCCCTTATGAAAAGCTGGCCCTCCGTATATGTGGGTTTTGCATCCATCGAATCCCCATGTGGTTGGAAAAAAGCGGAGCATGGCAGGACCTACAGGGTTCCAACCCACGTTGTTCAAGAGTCAACCGTATATTCTTTCTGGAAGAAATCTTCAGCTCATTATCAATGTTAATTTTTACACAGCAAACATATCAAACTCTCAAATGTAATTCAATTAGCATGATACAGAACATTTTTTGATTATCGATGATCCCATACCCAGATTTAACAACTTTATATTTTTAATCTATATTCCACACTAATAAATCAAGTATTTTTGACCTGATGAAATTGCCAGTTCATCAATTCCACCTCTACCCCAACCCCACTATTTTAACAACCACCACCAACGCATTTTTTAAGGCATTTTTCCCCACAGCAATCAAAATGGGTACCAATCCTGACAGACTAATTTATCTTCCAAAAAAGAATACAAATATCATAATTAAGGAAAACTAATAAATCTCAACCATAAATTGAATGCCACTTTTTCTATGAGGTTAGAATGCATTCTCAAATAAATACATCACAAGCACAATATTGACAGATGCAACTTTATTTTTGTGTGTGTGAGACAATCATAAAATAGCAGTCAATGCAATTTTAAACACAGAGTTTGAAAACTTCAGAGCATAAAATAGTGGCACAGAACAATGGTAGGAGAAGAAGGGACAGAAAGCAATGTGGTGGTCATACATGTTACGAAGAAATTATCCACTTAAAATGAGTCATTATAGGATTTTTTTGATAGAAAAACTCCCTCTAATAATAATAAGTGAATTTTTTGTTAATTATACACTATAATAATAGATTTAAATAATTAAATATAATTATAATAATTTAAAACTTTCATGTACATGTCACTTTGCCCTAATAAAACCCTATAAATTATTTATTATGTACACCAGTTTATGAGTGAGGAAAATCAGGCTCAGGAAAGGTAGGTGAGCTATCCAGGATCTAAAAGATAAAGGAGCCAGGGGAAGATGAGCCAGCCAGGGCTGCACCGAGGTCTACTATTTCCAGATCTCATGCTTTGGTTAACACAAGCATTCTTAGAACACTCAAAGTGCAGAGAGTATCCTTTAATAATTATTTCCCAAAGTAAAATTCTTCATTAAACATTAGAACTCTTTTCAAGAAAAGTTTATCTATGTATATGCTGCTTCTAACCAGATAATAACTCCCACATACTACTATAGTTTTATCTGTATTCTATTGTTCAAAGCCGCAATTACCAAGGAATGTTTCTGGAAAAAATAAATGCTTTTGGTTTTTTTCAATTTTTCAAAGATATTCAATCAGCAGTAACATTGTAAAGCCTTATCATTCAAAACAATAAACCAGGAAAAATTCTGTCTCAAAAAATGAAAATAAAACATAAAGATTTCAATATATTACAGATTCTTTCTTTGCAAAGTGAGATCATTTTTATTTAAAACAAAAGAATTACTTCTTTGATTTATATAATATTCTAGCAAGCTCATTTTAAAAAATCATCTGTTCTTTTCCCTTATTTTTAAAGTACTATGCTAATTAAGTTTATTCATACAAAAACAGTTATTTACCAAAGTTACACAGTTACAAAATAGCACACATGAATGTAAAACTTTGTTTTGCTTTTAAACCAAACAGATTTAAGGTTACACATCTGCAACTGATGCACATACGAACTGTAGTAATTTTTGGAAGGCAGCTATGCTCACCACTATACCACCAACGCAGTTCGAACTGTAGTAATTTTTGAATTTGAAAAATAATGTTTGAATCTAACATTCAATATTTTCTACCAATACCACTTTGATAACTACAGAATGCAGATGTGAAAAAGAAATACAGTATCATTCCTAACACTGAAATGTTTACAAGATGACTCCAGGGACATGTTGATTCACTATGTAAGCTGGTATATGCTGTCTTCTTTTTCTAACTCAGTTTGGAAATTAACTCCTAATGAACAGAATATATCAGTGAAACATCCCATTGAAGGAGGATTAAGACAGTAAACTGTACTCCACATTTACAAATAAGCAGTTTCATTTTTGAAAGATACTTCCAGTTTCTCATTCTCATGACACATGTTCACTATATGTCCATTGTTCATAAAGCACCAGGCTGCTTACAAAGAAAACTTATTTAAAATAGAATAATAGGATTTTTCCTGCATCACAGGACAATTGCAAAGTGAGTATCCCTAAATGGATTTAAGGAGGCTCTCCCTTAATTTAACTAGCTGCCCTGAGTTGCCATGTTAAATTACCATATACTGTGAATTCACACCCTCTGAGAAAAAAGTTTTCAAAATAACTGAACTGTGATGACTCTAAAAGACAGAAAACACAATGGCAAAAAGCAGTTTCAGGTACTTGACTAAGATTATCTAGGTAGATCGTCAACTCCAGAGACCTTTTCAAAGATGAAATCAGTCCATCATTTTTGTGGGTGAGCATCTTGAACTACCTACAATTTATAAATGTAGACTAGATGTACACAATTATTGTCCAGCAAAATACCAGAACACAGTTTTTCTTTCTTTTAAGACATTTATTAGATTATAATCCAAACACAAGGAAATGAAAAGCTTTCTCATTCTATAAGGGAAAAATCCAACAAAAACTTCAATTGGTTGGCAGTGTTTCACAAAGAACTCGTAGTAATTCCCACTGAAAGCTGTCATACTAAAAAAGCTGTCTTACTAAAAAAAAATAATATGAAATAGTCTATATTATATATTAATAGAGGTGAGTATTCAGTTATTTTGTTTTAACTGAAAATTAGTCCAAAGCCTATCATTCTGTAGGGCAGATTGATTCAGGTCACCCGTTACTAAATTAAACATTTTCTGCTTTCACTGCATCTCATTAAACATGCCACTGCAAGTTTAAATAACTCAGTGCTTTAATTTGCACAGCCACCCATTTTGTTATTGTTTACAGGAACCTAATTTGGCACATAATAATTCAGGCCACATTGGTTTCATATTAAACTGAAGTATTAATTTGTAATATAATTGCATTCTTTAGTCCAACAAAAGCTAGTTCAGTGGGGATTTTACTCAAGTGATTCTTCAATTATTGTACAAGGCAAATTCTTCTAAGACTTTGTGCCTCTCTTTGCTCTACTGATTCATTTCTCTATAAATTAAAAACTCATTATGAGCTTATTTAAACTAGCATATCTGCTTAAACAACACATTGGTACAAAATATATGACCTATACATCTTTAAACACCTTTTTCTAAAGGATATTTGAATCAATAATTAAGCAAGGCATTTTGTGTTTTCCTATCACAATGATGTATAATTACTAAACCCCACAACTTTGCATGAAGGCTAATAAAGAAACTCTTGGAACATCAATAAAATAATGAGAAATAAGAGGTGTTCCTTTATATTTCCATCACAAATCTGAATGATGTAGATATTTGGAGAAATACATTAAAAGATCAGTGAACATGCCGTCCCTCAAATATGGGTGATCACAAAGTACAATGTGCATACTCAAGAAGAAAAAAGGTGAATTGATTGAAAACAAGAAGGCCAAGTGGAGGCCAGGCACGGTGGCTCACACCTGTAATCCTAGCACTCTGGGAGGCCGAGGCGGGTGGATCGCTCAAGGTCAGGAGTTCAAGACCAGCCTGATTGAAACCCCATCTCTACTAAAAATAGAAAGAAATGATCTGGCCAACTAAAAATATATATAGAAAAAAAATAGCTGGGCATGGTGGCGCATGCCTGTAGTCCCAGCTACTCGGGAGGCTGAGGCAGTAGAATCACTTAAGCCCAGGAGTTTGAGGTTGCTGTGAGCTAGGCTGACGCCAGGGCACTCACTCTATCCCGGGCAACAGAGTGAGACTCTGTCTCAAAAAAAAAAAAAAAAAAAAAAAAAGAAGAAGGTCAATTGGAAAATATAAAATATGTTCACAAGGAAGTAGGAAGGCCTTAAATTAATAACTAATTATCTTCCATTTGTTCACTCTTATTTGTATATCTTCTATACAATGGCTCATATATGTGATAGTCCCATTTATTCATAAAATACTAGTTTTATGAATAAAAGCATATTTTAAAAATGAATATGTTAAAATTACATTTTTCAATACTTACATTCATGATCAGTAACAGGTAATTAAATAAGGAAACAAAATTATTAATTACAGCCATGCATCACTTAGGCAATTTGGTTGTTATGCAAAGTGCACTTACACAAACCTAGATGGTATAGCCTACCTAGGCTGTATGGTATAGCATATTGCTCCTACGCTACAAACCTGTACACTATGTTACTGTACTGAATACTGTAAGCAGTAGTAACACAAGGGTAAATATTTTTGTAACCACAGATATCTAACATATCTAAACATAGAAAAGGTACAGTAAAAATATGGAATAAAAGATTAAAAAATGGTACACCTGTATAGTGCACTTACGATGAATGCAACTTGCAGGACTGGAAGTAGCTCTGGGCAAGTGAGTGTGTGAGTGGTGAGGGAATGTGAAGGCCTAGGACATTACTGTACACTACTGTAGACTTCATGAACACTGTACACTTAGGCTACATAAAATTTATAAAAATATTTTCTTAGTAATACATTAACCTTGCTGTAACTTTTTAACTTTATGAACTTTTTAATTAAACTTTTTTTTAATTAAAAAGTTTAATTAAACTTTTTGACTTTTGTCATAACACTTAGCTTAAAACACAAACACACTGTATGATTGTACAAATACATTTTCTTTGTTTATATCTTCATTCTATACGGTTTTTCCATTTTTAACATTTTTTTATACTTTTTTTCTTCTTTGTAAACTTTTAAATTAAAAACTAAGACACAAGACACACATTAGCCTAGGCTCACAAAGTGGTCAGGATTGTCAATATTACTGTCTTCCACCTCCACATCTTGTCCCACTGTAAGGTGTTCAGGGACGATAACACACATGGAGCTGTCATCTCCCATGATAACAATGCCCTCTTCTGGAATACCTCCTGAAGGATTTGCTTGACGCTGTTTTATTGTTAACTTTTTTTAAGTAGTACACTCTAAAATAATGATACAAAGTTTATTATAGTAAATACATAAACCAGTAACAGTCATTTATTATGATTATCAAGTATTATATACTGTACATAATTATATATGGTATATTTTTACATGACTGGCAATGTATTAGGTTTGTTTATACCAGTGTTACCACAAACACATGAATAATGCATAGTGCTACAATGTTATGACAGCAATGACTTCACTAGGCCATAGGAATTTTTCAGCTCCATTATAATCTTATGGAATCACAGTCATATATGTGGTTCAAAGTTGACAGGCACGTCACTATGTGGCGTGTGACTGTGTTTAAATTGTAATTTGAATTCTACAATATTAGGATTAAGCTATACTGGCCCCTTGACCAGTTCACTACAAAGAAGAATCTGGTATGAGGCAGTTCATTTTTGGACCCGATCTGGAGAGATTATGTTAACTAAAAGGAACAAAGATTTGAAATTTTGAAATAGCATCTATAAGACAATGTGAAGGTCTATATCTACTTTGAACCAAATTCCCAAATTTCTTGGAGATACAAATTGAACAGAACTCAAGAAAGTTGGAGTCCAATGAATAAGACATATATATTCAAGGGTAATTATAATGTGTAAATGCTATCACAGACATAGGAACTAGTTGCTGTAGGAGAACTCTTAATCCAGGCTAAAGGAAATAAAGGGAAACATTACAGGAAAGAGCCTTAGGCTAAATAATCAAGGAGCTAGTTATTCAGAGGACTCAGACAGGTCATTTCAGGTACAAAACCTCAGAAACAAAATTCACTAAGACCTTAAGGGGGAAAGACACATACGTGTGAGTGAGAGAGGGACTATAATGAGGTCGGAAAGGTAAGTAAGGCCTTGGGTGTCATGCTAAGAAATATGGATCTTATCCTGAAGGTTATAGTGAGACACTGAAGAATTTTCAGCAAGATAGAGATATGACCAGATTTGAGATTTAGAAAAATCACTTTGGGAACAGTACATCAGCAGTCTGTTAGGAGATGACTATAGTAATTTAAGTGAGAAATGATGAGGTCCTCAACCAAGGTAGTGGTAGTAGGCATAGAGAGACAGGAATTCATTCCATAGAGTAGAACCTACTATGGTCAGACACCATTCTAGGCACTAGGAATAAAAAGTGAACAAAAATATCTGCCTACATAGAACTTCCATTCTAATGGCACAAATGATCTACAAACCAGATAAGTAAAATAATAGTATTTAAGATAGGGATAAATACAAAAAACAAAAAGCTGGGAAGAGGAAGAGAATGTATCAGGGAGTGGGGTTGAAATCTTACCAGGGAGGATCTCACCAAGAAGGTAAGTAAAGAGCTGAAGGAAGTAAAGGGTCAGGCTATGAGAACTGAGTCCAGAGCATTTCCATCACAGCCAGGAGCAAGGACCATGGCCCTGCAGCAGGATTGTGCTTGACAGTATATTCACAAGTGAACATAGAGTGTGCAGTAATAACACTCCACACTCGGCTTCAGAATACAAAAAAATTCCCCAATTACATTTCTAACTAATAAAGCATTTAACACATAAAGTGAAATATCAACATACCAACACAGAAAACCTGGGGAAGAAGTCTCACATTATACAATTCACTGTTTTTCACCTGTCTCTTCTCAAAGTGAGATCATAACCATTACCTGAATAGGGCACTGGGCTCATTCACCACTAAAATTATCTTGGATTAAAAGGCCTCCCCCGTCTAAGAGAAAGGATCCAGATTTGGGCCAATAAGCTCACCCAACGGAGTCTGGGTAGAAAAGATATTTCCAAATCAGACATTTCTGCTGGAAACAGTAGATGAGGATTTTGTTTTGTGTTATATGTACCCTATTGGCAAATACATCTCTGAAAAAGTTGCCCAGTAGAAACTAATCCTCCGAGCAGAATTTTTTAGGTTTCTGCCCTACAGGAATCCAATCTATGGTTAGGAGATTTGGGGCTGGACACCAGCACTACCTTTTAATTGATTACAAACCAGAAACTGAGACAAACTCAGAGCTGACTGACCAGTTATAGGGAAGATTAGATGGTGAGGCTGACATCCAAAGACAATTTGTGGCCAACTGGGAGGCCGCCCCACTACCCCAATGCCAGGGACACTAGGGATGGAAGCAGCCTTCCATTTCCAGACTCTGTTCACTACTGAAGAAGCAGTTCCTAGATCTCAGTAAATGTGGATCAGGGGTGGAGAAAGGGCTAGATCTCCCAGAGGTGAGTCTTTGGTACCAACACCTGGGCAACATGGTAGCCTATAGGGCAGGAGCCAATAGGCAAGGACAATGACATCCTAAACTGACCCTATTAACTTCCAATCCTTTGTTACCTGAGTCTTTTACACAAATAAGCAAAAGGGTTAATTGTTTAAAGCAAGCTTGTTTACAGATCATTGGAAACAATTATCAACTTGAGCTTCAAAGAGCTATGGGTAATTTAATACTAAAGAGATACACAACATTTCTAAAATGTTGCTTATTTTAGCAGAAAACTGTTTAAGGCAGATTCATTTGCACGTGGCTCAGCTAACAGCCAGCTTCCCACATAAATTCACGTGAGTACATTCTGTCCAACTGTCCCTGAACACAGAATAGGCTATATTACTGAAAGCTACTTTCTGTGTGAAAGGCATTCTATTAAATACTTTTTTTTTCCTATGCCTTGGTTGCATTTCATGAGCAGTATATTGAACCCAAATTGAAATTTCAATTTTTTGTTGAGATCTCTGATTCCCAGTGGAATCTGATGAGTATCATGTAATTTAATTCAACAAATGCTTCCGGAGCAGTTATACTGTGCCAAGAGCTGTGCTAATGAAAAGATGATTTAGAGACCAATTTTTATCCTCAAGGATTGAAGGGGTAATGAGAGAAAAAGGGATCTGAAAAAAATTTTATGGAAGGGATATTATTTGAGATCTATGAAACATGGCTAGGGTTTCAATGGGTAGAAGAATCTTCCCTAAAACAAAACACAAGCAAAGACCAAGAAGGGCTGAAGCACTGAGTGTTCAATGGCCCAAGAAAGGCCTGCTCAGGAATCACTGAAGACTTCAGAGTAGCAGAGTGAGATGATCCAGGTTTGATTTCTTGAAAATTAGGGTGAGGGCAGGATAATGGAAGCCTTAAAAACATGAGAGAGAAAGAGAAAACATGCATCTGTAGTCAAGAAGAGACACAGTGCAGTTTCTATTTTTATTCAAGGAAATATAGATTCTTGTAGGCATTACAGGAGTAGAGTCTACCTTACTAGGTAAAAAGATTACCCAGTCAGTGAGGCATCCCCTGACCAAGCTATTTAAAATTGCAGCAGCCCACTCACACATACACACACACACTCCCATGCCTCTTTTTGACTTTATTTTTTAAATAGCATTTGCCACCATCTAACATACTTTAAACGTATTTAAACATATTAAGGCATATTTTACTTACATAGTTTATTGTCCATCTTCCTCAACTATAATTTAAAGTTCATGAGGATAGGGACTGCTGAATCCTCTACAACTGCAGGTACTTAGTAAATATTCATTAAATGAATGAATACATGAATAAAGGCAAAAATGACTGAAATCTGATGGTGTCATTAACAGAAACCATGGAGTCAGGGTTTTCTTTTCTGAGTCATGAGGCTAAGATGATCACAAAAAAAGGATTAAGCAGCGTCAGGAGACCTGGGTTCTATCTCCTGCTCTGGCACTAACATCTGTCAGTTTAGGAAAGTCATTTTTCTCCCAAAAAGTGAATTTCCTTCATCTGTAAAGTTAGGGTTTGACTGAACTTACACATGCCCACTGTAGGATCAGACCAAGTCCCCAATTTAATTAGCCAAGGATATGGAGTCTTCCTGCTCCATCTATGAAATGGCCAAATTCTTATCATGCCATTGCCCTCTTATACATGTGGTTGAAATTGCTTAACCAGAAAGAACTTATGCTGCAATAGACATGCTTCCATTTAAAGGAATGTTTACAAACAGCAGCTCTCCTATTTCCTGAGTCAAACTCAATATGAGCAAGGTCACAGCCTCATCCAGACTGAGAAAGCAGAGTCAGAGCCTGGGTGTCCTTGATCAATCTCTCTGCCTTATCCTTCCAATGATCCAGAAAGCTTGTTTTCCCAAAGGGCATCCTTAAACTGATTTAATACCATGCTTTCTGGATGGTTTTGATGAGTTTAGTCTGAAGATCACAATTACAAATTCATTTCCTCCCCATGTCCAAGATTTAGTGCTAACATGCTATATTCCTGTAAAATTTTATAGGACCTTACAAAGTTGTGGGGCTGATAATATTTCTTCCTTCTAAATACGAATTTGCCAACAGAATATGTATGGTCCCACCTGATGGACTTGTTAAGGATTGAGAAGAAACAGTGATTTTGAATTAAGGGAATTTTAGTTAGTTTGAATGGATAATAAAAAATAATTGTAAAGACCTTTGGAAATATAACATTTCTGAGATATATTCAATGCCCTTATTTAAACATACCCTGCTTTGTTATTATTTAACATTTGTATCACAGTTGGCCAGCATTATGGCTCATGGGCTGCAGGGTGATGGGAGAATCATGCCATCTGCTTCATTGCTAGGAGCGCTGATCTCCTAAGGTCGCTTACTGTGATTATAAGCATAGCCTCAAAGGAAACAGTGACTCCGTGCCCTAAGAGGCCACAAGCTCAGATGTCCTTCCTCCAATTCTCTCACTGATTTACTGGGAAACTTGTTAGCAGGACGTTCTTAACCTTGAGCTATCTCTTTAACCCAGTTTTTAACAGACTTGATGAGGGCAACATTTTTTTCTTTCTCCCAAGCTTTCAAATCGTATTTCATTTTTTTTTCTATATACTGTTCTCCAGGGATAATATTACTTATCATTCACAAAGGTGTTAGCTGGGTTAATTAACATGATTCCAAGATAGGCCACACATGGAAATGCTGAACAATGATCATTCCTTCATGTCTACAAGTTCATAAGCCATTGTATAAATATAGTTCATTCTTTATATCATTACAGAGTATCTTCTTCAAAGAAGAATAAGTAAATGCTGGCCCATTCAAGACTGTATATTATCTATTTAAATACATAATTCAAGAGATTTTTAATTGGCACTAATTATTAACAACTCCAGCTTTACAAAAAGAACAGAAGAAGTAGTCACTTACACATTTACTTCAGAATTAGATGTTTCCAATTTTCTCATTCATCAACTCTGATGTTTGATATTCTACCATTAGAGATTTGTTCCCATTCATTATACATTACTCCCCCAGACATTGTCTTTTAAAAAGCTGTTATCCCTGAAAGGGTAGGGTACTAGGATCACTAACACCGTGTGAAGCCCCGCTGGCAGGAGGAACTCAAGAGTGTTAGGTGTCTGGGAGCTGGCAGAGTTAGAAAAGGGAGGCGTCAGATGTCTAAGACAAACTTCACCTATTTCATGGTTTTGCCAAAGGCAGGCTTACAGTAATAGGTTTTAGCTTTGTGATGGTAGCAATGGGAAAACACAATGGCAAAAAGGTAAACTTGCTGGTTACAAAAATGTTTTTGTTGTTTTTCTCAACAAAAACAAAAGTGAACTGCATGCCTAGGGTAGAGACACGAGTGAAACTTCACATTTCTATACAAGCTATTATCTTTGCTGGTCCTTGGTAACTTGGAGGCATATGCAAATCTTGCCCATTATTTATTGCTTCTAAAGCAGGTAAAGCAAGGCCCAGTGACAACACAGGGCACAAAAGTAAAGGGTCATACAGGGAGAGAAAACCCTAGTCTCTGACTGTGCTACCTCTACATGTAAAGCTGCCAGTGTCCCAGATCACACACCCAGCCATGATTACATCGCCAGGCAGATGTGATTTCATGGAGACAACAGAGGATTCAGTGTAAAATTTTTATCAAAAGCCCATTTAAGAAACACTTTTATCTTATTTATTTCCTTATCCCAACAAAAAATCTTTTTCAAGTTTTTGTATTATTAAATTGTCTCATCATGCTAAAAAACTATAAATAAGCATTAATATAGTACATATAGGAAAAAAATTATTCATAGGGGAAAATCGAACCAATGGTAGGGTTTTTAAGCCAGATCAAGTACATACCATCCTGAAATACACGCAAGCATGCCAATAACTGTAAAATGAAGTAGAAATAATATTGTAAAATGAAGTAGAAAATAAAACATACAAAAACTATATGTTTACCATATACTATGTCCTCTCTCTTCAGAGAGAATGCCACTTATTTCATCTTATAGTTTAAACATAAAAAGACATTCATTTGAAAGGACTGTTAAATAATTATTGCATTATCCTATGAATACAGTATTTTCTTCTCTATGTATATGATGTTAAACACAAATTTTAATTAATGGTAGTATGTATTACAGCTTTTTTTAAAAAAAATAACCAATGTTCACATCATGAAAGAAGAGATAACAAATCATGGAATTATATTACCCAAATATGGAATTACATGTTTAAGTCCAGCTAAGCCCCACTGTCCCATCTGAAAGAAGACTATGGAATACAAACTCACCACATAAAAATTCTTTCTTAAGCATATAGTCAAAATCCACTTAGAAATTTACCTGAAAGTGCACCATCCCTGGCTACCTGCACCTGCTCTCAGGGGAAGCACAAACCGTGTTCTGATTCAAGAATATCTCTCTCCATACTGGCTAACTCTTCTTGTCTTTCAAGATTCAGCTCAGGCATCATTCCTTGGTAACAGTGTTTGTACAGTATTTACCTGTGCAACCCCTATTGCTATTGTACCTTCTTTGTGCGAATATGTATATATCTTCCCCACTGATCTGAAAATTACCACCATTTGCTTTTTCTAATGCCTATAGTGTAGCTGCCCTAATTAAATGAGGAAGAAGATAGTTTACATTCTATTGAAAAAAAAAAAAAACCTATTTCATTCAAAGAAAATGTGTCACGTGAACGTGCTATAGCACAGACTCCATTACTTGAAAGTTATCATTACCTGCCTCCCATTATGATAAATAAGCTTCAGCACCACCTTAAAGAAACCTCTTCTACTGACCTGCTTTTCATTTTTTCATAACGTTCAGTATTATTCTTGAGCATAGTGACAGAATGCAATCCCAAGGCCGAAGAGTCTAAATACATTCCATTTGTCATGAATATTGTATTTAGCAACTGGAATTCTTTTTACGTAGATGTAGTCCATCAATTATCTCATATATTTATCAGAGTTCATTATAAAGGACAAGTATTCTCCTTTAAAAAACGTGATGTGTAAGAGAAGAAACCTTATGCTATTATGTGAGCAAATTAACTGTCAAAACCAACTTTAACAGGCTTACTAAATAGCATCCTACTCTTTGGAAAGCAATTTACAAGGTAAAGAGTTTAATCGGAGGAACTTTCTACATGATACCTATATTTCAATAATTTATGGACTGTAAGTTGACCTAAAAAGGCCTCCATCTAATGAAAATACAAGTATTTATCTGCTTATTTTCTTCCTTATAGCATTTTTTCATCAGTCCTCCAGAAAGATATAACAATTGGTTTTAGCTTGTACATACTAAAATGGCATCTGTAAAAAGAGCACTTACCTTACATGAACAATTTTTAAAATCTTAATGTACAGTCTCAGGACCACATAACTCCTGCTAAGACTGTTACATTCTCCATTAACATGCCCAGCTGATGGAATGGCCAAAAGTAGAATGGCATATTAATAAAATTCACCACAAATTAAGTCTGCTTTTGTAGTAAAATAATACAAATATACTTATGCCCTAGACCTTCTTTTGTTCCTTACACTACCTTTAACTGCCTTGGCCAGGGGTTTTCAAGCTTCAACATACATCAGAATCACATGGAAGGCTTATTAACACAAATTGTTGGGTCCCACAATAAAGTAGGTCTGGGTTGGGACCTAAGAATGTGCATGTGTAAATTCCCAGGTGACGCTGAAGTTGCTGGTCCAGGGACCTCATTTGGGAAACCACTGGCCTAGATAATTGCATCCACTCAGATGCCTGCATGACTCCAGACTTCCATCTCCATATCGGTCCATCTATCCAATTGCCCATCTTGGACAGTGCCTGAGTACAAATGGCCTACAGTACCCAAAAGGTTCCTCAGAAAAAACATTACCGTCATAAAGCAAGATGCTAAGTACAAAGCTTTGAAGTCATTTTTAACTACTTTTTCTCTCTGGCAACAGCTAATCAACTGGCCAAAATATTGCCTATTCTATTCCTATACACCTTTCTATTCTATCCACTTCATTTCATCTCTACCATCACACTGATCTAG
>CM052437.1:154163720-154186108 GCA_028533085.1 Varecia variegata
GTAATAAGGTACTGAAGTTACTGCTCACCTCACCATCTGCTCATATATATTTTCACCTAAAATTATAGAGCATTCATAACTATATTAGAAAATTATTTTCACACAATTTGGCACTTAATTATACGTATTAATATTTCACTTACCTGAGGTCACCAATTCAGTATCATGAAAAATAAGGACCACAGGTGAGAACCAAAAAGAAGATAAAAGGGTGGCCAAGCACATAGGAGAAAGCCTGAGCACCAGACTGGTGGTGCAGCCCTCAGGCCCTCACTTTCAGCCTATGTACTCATACTTTAGAGACAGCACGAACAGGTTAAGGGTACAGGTTTCCCCTTCCGCAAAAGATTAGAATAAGTAAATTGGAAAAGAGTCACAAGACCATCAGAGAGAAGAATGCTGAGAACAAGACATGACATAGAAGTTTGGAAGAAAGTGAAGAGAAGGAAAAATCTTATGTAATTATTCATAAGAAGTCAAAATAAAGGAAATAGAAATTGTCCTGCCATATTAGTAGGAGTATAAATGTGTGCAATGATTATAGATAGCAATTTGCATACACTTAGCAAAATTAATATATGTACCTTGCCACCCAGAGATACTTTTCTATATATCCACATGGAGCTATGTATGATGATATTTCATCAGTATTATTCATGCTAGTAAACCTAAGTAACAAACACTAGGGGGTTCAATAATAAAAATGTGGGGTCAGGTGTGGTGGCTCATGCCTGTAATCCCAGCACTTTGGGAGGTCGAGGCAGGAGGATGGCTTGAGTCCAGGCGGTTGAGGTTGCAGTGAGCCATCATCATGCCATTGCACTCTAGCCAGGGCAACAGAGTGAGACTCTGTCTAAGAAAAAAAAAAAAAAGTGGCATATGAACAAAAATTAACTCTAAATGGATCTTAGACTCAATGTAAAATCTATAACTATTAATACAAGACTTCTAGGAGAAAATAGAAATTTGTCAAGACTTCTGAGTAGGCAAGGATTTCTTATAAGGATTTTACATCCTTATAAAGGATGTAAAAAAGCACTAACATATCCAGAAGTAAAGAACTCATAACTTTAAAAGACACATAAACCAACTTAAAAATGGACAAAAAAAATCTGAACAGATAGTCTGAAAAGAAGATGATAAATAAGCATTTGAAAAAAGATGCTCAACATCTTAATTCATCAGAAAAATGAAAATTAAAACCACAGTGAGATACCAATACATGCAAGTAGAATGGCTAAGATTAAAGATGGATAATATTAGACACAGACATTTCACCAGAGAGGATATAAAGATGGCAAATGAGCACATGTTCAACATCATTATTCATTCAGGAAAAGTAAATTGAAATCAAAATGAGGTGTTTTTACAAAACTATTAGAATGGCTAAAATAAAAACTAATGGCAGTACCAAATGCTGGTGAGGATATGGAGAAACAACATAAATCATACATACAATAGTAGCAATATAAACTGCCACTCCATAGAACAGCTTGACAGTTTCTTTAAAAATTTTGAAAGCAAAACATGACATACACTTAATGTATGACCCAGCACTCATACTACTGGGCATTCATCTCACAGAAATCAGAACATAAGTCCACACAAAATTATGCATACAGATGTTCATAATAGCTTTTTTATGGTAATAAACAAAAATTAAAAACAATCCAAACATCTTTCAATGCGTGAATGTTTAAACAAATGGTGCTACATCCATGCTACTCAGCCATGAAATGGAAAGAACTAGAAGAATTGATACATTTAACACAACACCTTGGATGGATATGAAAGGACTTATGCTGAACCTCAAAAGGTTATATTCTGTATGATTCCATGTATACAACATTCTCAAAATGAAGAACAGACTCGTGGTTGCCAAGGCTTAACAAAAATGGGGAGGAGATGGTGAAAAGGCAGCCAAGAAGGATGGGGGAAGCGATAAAGGGCTAGCATGTGACAAGGGGAAAGCTCTGTATCTTGACTATGATGATGGTTAGGAGAATCTACACAGGTGAGACATATTCCATAGAACTATATGCACACGTACATTGAAATGTGTGCATGTAAAATAGTGAAATCTGAATAAGGTCTGTGGGCAGTTCCCTGGTTTTGATGCTACACTAAAATTACACAAGATGTTGCCATTGGGGAAAACTGGGTGAAGGAAACAAAGGACTTCCCAATATTATTTTTGCAGCTATAACTCTTTAATTATTTCAAAATAAAAAGCTTAAAAATAAAAGACTGACAATACCAAGAGTTGTCAAGAATATGGAGGAATTTAACTCTTATTCATTACTGGTTCGAGTAGTACACAATCACTTTGTAAAACATTTTGGTAGATTTTTATAAAGATAAACATATTTATCATAAGACCCAGAAATTCCATTCCTAGGTATTTATCCAAGAGAAATCAAAACACATGTCAAAACAATGACTTACGCACAAATGTTCATACCAGCTTTATTCATACTAGCTGAAATCTGTAAATAACCAAAATATCCACCAACAGGGAAATGAATAAACAAATTGTGGTACATCCCCACAATGAAAAATTATACAGTAATAAAATGAAATAAATTAGTAATCAAGCAACAGCATGAATGAATCTTGAAAACAAGTATAACAAAAGAAGCTACACTCAGAAAGTACATACTGTGTGATTCCATGTATACAAAATTTAGTTTCAGAAAAACTAATCTACTGGGACAGAAAAATCAGTGGTTTCTAAGAGCTAGGATAAAACTGACTGGGAAGGGTACCAGGGTACATCCTGGGGTGAAGAGAATGTTCTATATATATATAGATAGATAGATAGATTGTAATGTCGGTTACAAGGATGTAGACATTTGCCAAACTCAGTAAATTATATAATTAAAATGAGATTATTTTATCGTATGTGTATTATAACTCAATAAAGTTGATATTTGTAAAATGTGGTATATGCTCACAACAGAACATTAAGTAGCAATTGAAGATCCTAAATTTGATGTACACATGGCAACATGGAAAAGGCGGAAAGAACCAAGGGGACATACAACACAATACCTTGATATTAATGGAGAGGAAGCTTATTATAATGGTTAAAGGTGTGGACTCTAGAGCCAGACAGCCTCACTTTAAATCCTGGCTCCACACTGATGAGTTACGTAGCCTCAGGCAAGTTATTCACCCTTTCTGTGCCAAGAGGGTTAAGAAAACCTGCCCTGCCAGGTAGTTGTGAGGATTCAATAAATTAATGTTGCTAAAAGCTTAAAACAGTGTCTTGGATGTAAACATTACTAAAAAGAGTTTGTTAAAAAAATAAATAAAACAGTACAATTTTTTTTCAAGATTATATTTATATCTAAATAAGCTGATAAAGAGCAAATTGTAAGGACATGCATTAAATACTTCATACTTGATAGAGGAAGAAAAATGCAGGCAGGATGAAAAAAATAATAAACTAGAATAAAAGAGGGGCTAATACTGACCAATGATGAGTATCTACCATAAGCAAACAAATTCTGTGCACTTGAGGTCATAATGGGAAAAAGTACAGTCAAGACGCAAAATTATCCAGACCACACTTTATTTAAGGAACAACCTACGTACTTCACTGTTTGTCTTGAATTACCAGAACCATAAATAATAGGTGCGTGATTATGACACCAGGACATAAGAAAAAGGATGAGAGACAAAGGCAAAGACAGAAGGTATCAAGCTAGCACACTATTTAACACACACACACACACACACACACACACACACACCAGAATACCAAATACATTTGAGAAAGAGTTTCGTCGTGTTCATAAATGGGATATTATGATAAGTCTTGGATAGTTGTCATTATTTATATATCGCACCACAAAATTGAAAGCTACATGAATATGGGACTACCCACAATGCCAAGCAGTGCTGGTACATAGCAATGATCACTAAATAGCTGTTAATTTTATTCAATAACCATCACTGAATGCCTACTATGCACTAGGTGTTCTGCTGAACTCTACATCAAATAAATAATCTTCAAAATGCAACACATAATGCAGTGGCCACTAGAAAACCAAACAAGAGTGTGGCAATTTCAGGAGCAAATTCAAACCTATCATTAGTGGGGTTTTACCAGATAATTCTGTAAAAGTATAGCTGAAGCAGAGGAAAAAGAAATGTATGTTTCTCTACATAAAAAAGACATAAAGGAGGTCTTGTAGAAAATAAAGTATTAAATGTATTGATGCGGTAACAGTTTACTGTGGTTTCTGATCATAAGCAACATGCACTCAAAAGAGGCATCTTCTATGTGAATTAAATATTAGGGTTTTTTAAAAATAGAATCCTGCAGCTATCACGTAAAAAGACTTGCATGTGTTCTGTTTACATGTGGGATTTTATTGCCCAGCCAGGGCCGATTTTAAAGAGAAAGGAAAAGAAAAGGACTAATAGCGACCTGGAAACACAAATAAGCACTGCCGCATCCTTGCTGACAAAATTACAGTAACTACAAGCAAGGACAGTAATTATTTCAACAAGTGTGTAAAATAAAAGCTGAATGGGGGAGGGAAACATCAGAGTAAAGATTAAACCGTGAAGGGAAAATATTAAGATATCTATAGATATTCTCAGTTGAGTGGTTCTCAGTTGAGGAAGTAACAACGGTCATCTGGGATCACGTCACAGACTTGCAGAGTCAAAGGCCTGTAACAAGCATCACACACGACCTAAAAAAAGATAACATCCTGAACTTAAAAGCCCAGATTTGTTTGCAGCTTTGCAGAGGTCCTCAATCCTGTCTGCAAAATAGAAACACCTGAAGGTCTTTCCAAATGTACAACACACAGACCCCACCAGTTAAATCAAGATTACTAGGGCTGGAGGCCATACATTCTCTACTGATCAGCCAAAATAACAAACAAAGGGTTTTTTTCTTTAATTAAGCTTTCTTATTCTGAGATAACTGTAGACTCCCAAGCCATTGTAAGAATAACACAATCCCACGTATCCACCACAGGGATTCTCCCAATGGTGACATCTTGCAAAATTATAATACAAAATCACAACCAGGATGTTAACATTGACACAGTCAAGATATAAAATAATTCCATCACCCCAAGGATCCCTCCCATTGTCCTTTCATAGACATGACTACATCCTTCCTCCCTCATCACCAACCACAGTCCTGACTCCTGACAATTTCATAATTCTGTCATTTCAAGAATGTGTCTGGGGAATGGACACGCTTGAAGCTCAGACTCGGGGGGATGGGAGGGGCATGGGCAATATATTTAACCAGAACTTTTGTACCCCCATAATAAGCTGAAATTAAAAAAAAAAAAGAATGTGATATAAATGTAAACATCCAGTATGTGACCTTTGGGGACTGGTTTTCTTTGACTTAGAATAATTCCCTGGAGATTCAGTCAGGTTATTTCATGTATCATTCCTTTTAATTGCTGAGTAAAATTCCAGGCATATGTGTCACAATTTATTTAACCAATCATAGTTGAAGAACATCTGGGATGTGTCCAGTTTTATTACCAATAAAGCTGCTATGAACATTCATGTACAGGTTTTTGTTTGAACATAAGTTTTCATCTCTCTAAGATAAATACCCAAGAGTACAATTTCTGGGTCACATGGTAATTGCATGTTTAGATGTATAAGAAATTACCATACTGTTTTCCTGAGTGGCTGTACCATTTTACATTCCTACCAGCAATATTTGAGTGATCCAATTTCTTTACATCCTCACCAGCACTGTGGTTTTTACTTTATTATTTTAGATATACTAATAGGGTTATAGTAATAGTTTACAGTTATTTTAATTTACATTTCTCTAATGGTTAATGATGTTGAACATCTTTTCATGTGCTTATTTGCCATACCCTGGTAAAATGTTCGTTCTTGCCTTTTGCCCATTTTCTCGTTGGACTGCTCGGGTTTTTTGTAGTTAAGTTTTGAGAGTTATTTACATATTCTAGATACATTAGTTTTTTGTCAGATATATGGTTTGTAAGTTTTTTCTCCTAGTCTGCAGCTTATCTTTCCACTCTCTTAACAAGTCTTTCACAGAACAAATGAAATCAAATTTATCAAATTTTCCTTCTGGGGATCATGTTTTTAGTATCAAGTCTAAGGACTCTGCCTAGCCCTAGAGTCTAAAAATTTTATCCTATTTTCTTTTCTTAAAAGTTTTATACTTTCATGTTTTGCATTTAAGTCAATGAGCCATTTGAGCTAATTTTTGTAGAAAGTGTGAGATTTAAGTCAAGGTGCATTATTTTACCACTGAATGCCCAATTGCTCCAGCACCATTTGTTGAAATCTCTAATTTCCCTCCATTGAACTTCTTTTGTACCTTTTTCAAAAATTAAATTGACCATATCTGTGTAGGTCTATTTCTGGGTTCCATATTCTGTGCCACTGATCTATGTCTCTATCCCTCCACTAATACCATACTGTCTTTTAGGTAGCTATATAGTAGCTATATAGTAGGCCTTAATCAAAATGGTTTTTAAAATGCAAATCAGGTCATGCCAGTCTCATGCTAAAAGACCCTCCAAAAGTCCCCTGTCACAATTAAGACCAGATCCCCACCAGCCTCTCAAGTTGCACCCCACACTATCCAGGCTACTACCCGTTAGCATCACTAGTATCCTTTTTGTTCTATGAGCACATCTTAGAAATTATACACTAGAATGCTCTTGCCCCAAACCTTTACAAGATTGGTTCTTTGTCATCAGCTCTCAAATGTCACCTTCTTAAAAAAGACTTCCTTGACTACCCAGTCTATCCCATCACCTCACTTTCATCTATATAGCAGTTAGTGCTACCTGATATTTTTATCACTTGTTATTAAATAACTTGTTGAATTCAAGTTCTCTCTGACCTCCCAAACCAAAATTCAAGGTCTCTCTGACCTCCCAAACCAAAATATAAGTTCCACATGAACAGGATCCTTGCCTGCCTCATTCATTATTGTATGATCAGCACCTCAAATAGTGTTTGGCACAAAATGGAGCCTTAATTAATTATTTTCTGAATAAATTATAAGTCCTCTATTTATGAAGTCTAACATGAATAATAATAACTAAAGCCAATAGCAATAACAACTAACACCTATACATAGCACTCATCTAAGATCTCAAATCTCTCTCTCTTGATGTGTATGTGTGTACAGGTGTATATACAGGCCCATTCAGTCCTCACAATAATGCTAGGAGGTGCTATTTACTGCCCCTATTTTACATATAAAGAAATTGAGACACAGAGAGGTTAACCAAACCAAGGTCACACATCTACTAAGTGGCAGGGTATTAGTCATCACACTAAAAAAGTAGTGCAATAAAGAATGGTTTTTCCCCTCTTTGGCTTCTCTAATAGAGATTACGACAATTACCAAAATCTTTATTACCTAGACTCTTTTATTTGATTACTTCTAGCTTTAGTACCAAAGAAAAATACTGCTACATCATGAAAGGGTATTACAGAGAATAGATTTTAAGGAGAGTTTTGTCAATATGACTCATTTGTGAGATAATTACTGGGGTTACAACATCCCTGGCTTTATACTAGGCTCCAGTGACCTGAGCCCCCAATATAGTATTCACTAAATTTTCTTCTCAAACATAATTGGATCCTACTGGCCTCAAGATAGCTCATTACACTGCCTTTTTTGCCCCCATTCTTGAAATTTTGGAAAGCAAAAGATGGTCTTATACCAATAACATTTGGAATTCTGAAATTGCAGAAATATGCAGGACACAAATGTTTAAAAAACCAAATGCACTTCTAAGGATACATTTTCTCCCTTTGATTGCTTGTTCTGCTCTAAGCATCCTCACAGTGCTTTTTTTTTCTCTAAGGGGACTATAAAAATCTGAAAAATTAAAACAGCATTTATGACTTGCAAATCATCTCATCATTATATCCACTAGTAAATATTAGCAATTCATAAAGCATGAATAGTTCTCAGCCCTTCAAGAGAAAACCACATAAAAATCACAGCAATAAATCTTTAGCTAAATAAATTAAAAAGTTCAGTCCCACAATGCAAATTTTTTTAATTTACTTACATACAGTAACAGTTTGGAAGCAACCAATCTTGATTATTTATTTCTGCAATGCTTTTACTTATCTCTATAAGGTACCTTGGGATTTCATTTCTATGATCATGACTGTAAAATTAGGACATCCTGTATTTTATTCTATGAGACTCCCATCATATTTGTGAAGAAATAAGGTTGATTCACTTGTTTCTTAATATTACAACTGATCCATTTGTCAGAAATAATAATGGCAATAAAAAAGGTAATTTTTTAAACTGAGTTGACAGTTTTTGAATATTAAGCTTCCCAAAGACACGGGCTTCACAAATTTCATTGCGCATTTTTTTAAAAAGGAAACACAAAAATCAATCTCAGCACCTTTACTAGGGTTCTTCAGGGATTTCATAAATGCTTTTTGGAGAGACTTCATCATTTCCTGTGCAGTAAAAGAAAAATGTATGATGGAAGGAAGAGTTGAGGGAACAACTATTAAAACCACAAGCCCCCCAAAAGAACTTTAGTCTGAACAGAATAAAATACCCTATTGAATACTATTGCCATCAGTTCTATAGGAAAGGAAAAAAACATAAAAGTTAATCTCATACATTAATGGAAAGTTTATTGCATCAGAAAGAAAATGAATTCCCATATACTATTAATTTCATACACTAAAATGAATTAAAGAAACTAATTATTCAAAATCAAAGAATGGCCTTTGGGAAACACTGCTGCCTAAAAGGATTTAATGGTCAATGCTTGTCTGAATTATTATCATGAATTAAACTAATGAGAGGATGAAGATACTGTTAACAGAAGAGAGAAGCACTCCTGAAATGCTAACCTTGCCATTTGTATCACATGATGAGAAATCAATGTCCAAATAAAATTTGCAGCTGAAGCTTTTACAGAAAATAAATGCCACAGCATTTATATAGACAGCTTTTTCCAAAGCGAAAATACACTAATGGTGGTATGGTGGAGAAATAGAACAATAGTAAATATTGTGCCCCAAATGGGAATGAAATTAACAACCTGAGAATGAATTGAGAAGAGTCAAAATGTGATGTTCAACCATTTGTAGAAATATTGTGAGACAATGTGTGTCTGTGTGTGTGTGCATGTGTATGTATCAATATATATATGGCAGGGGGGACAGCGCGCGCACAAGCATGCTTGGAAAGAGAAGATTAAACTATCTGAACATCAGTTTCGAAAATCAAGATGACCCACATGTTACTTTAAAAAGTGTAATTAGAAGAGAAATGTAAGAAAAGTTAAATGTGACCTTTCCTATTTTCCTCAAAAAACAAATAAACAAAAAAAACTAATGCACTCAAAAAATGACCTACTTAACATTTATCAAAGAAAAGCCCCAGAAATAAGAATTTGAAAGTGTGACTATCTGAAAGAGAAGGTCCTTCATTGGGGAAAATGTATCCAGATTTCAGGTTTTAGTTGACGACTGGAAATAGAATAATGGAACTCTTTGACAACTATAAGAATATAGAAAAAATGTTTTTCTTGTTTTATTTGATGGAGAAGGTTGTTTTCTTTTGATTTGCTATGAAATGGAATCTCTAGAGGGTTGCAAGGGTTCAGAAGAGAAGGAAGTTGGGTAGAAGAAAAGAATCAGAGAAGAGTGTGAATTGAGCAGAAGACAGGGCCAGATTATTGGAAAAGGATTAGCAGCAACCTAGAGCGACAGCAGTGTGAAGCTGAGTGGGATCAGCTGGCTTCAGGGCTTTAAAAAGAAATTCATTTCCTCGGGGCTAAACTGCAATGGCAAATTAATAAATTAGCACTCTGATTTACATATCAGTAAAACCATATAATAATATGTTTATGAATTTGTTTGGCAAATCTATCCCAGAAAGACTAATAAATTTTTAAATGCTGAAGAATCAGTTTTCAGAACCTGCAAAGCTAATAACCAGATCCTAGAATTTGGTACTCAAACCAACAGCTTCTCTATGAGACTATCACTATCCTGGATGAGGCCTCTGTTCTGTTGCCCTATATGCAGTGTTTTACACAAAAAGTTGCTGATAATGAGGTGAAGCAGCTTCTGAGAAAAAGTGGTGGAAGAAACAGTAGGCCAGGGAAGAGGGCGGTAGATACCTTCTAGAAACTATCACAAATTTCAGCCACATATATAATAGATCTCTAAATATCATGAAATGTAAAAGAAGATATCTCAAATTTGCAGAGATCATTTTGATAATTTGTTTAAATGAAACTGACTTAGATCAAATGTGTGTAACGGCCATCTTTTCATTTTCTACTTCATTCTAGTCTGTATTTATATATTCTGTACAGTGCACACATCCAATTTTAATAAAAAATATTTAAAAATTCACAGAAGATTTTTAGATCAGTGAAACTACTCTATACACTATAATGATGAATACATGTCATTATAAACTTGTCCAAACCCACAGAATTTACAACACCAAGAATGAACCCTAACATAAACTATGGACTTTGGGTGACAACGATGTGTCAATGTCAACTCATCAGTTGTGACAAATGTACCACTCTGGTGAGAATGTTGATAATGGGGCAGGCTGTGCATGTATAGGGACAGGGGGTAAATGGAAAATTTCTGTATCTTCCATTCAATTTTGATGTGAACCTAAAATTGCTCTAAAAAATTAAGTTAATTTAAAAAAATTCTAGCACAGCCCTGTCCTTATTTATCCAATCTCATTATCAGCAAATTTTCAGAAATATTTAAAGGACTTTCATTTTTACATATGGGATCACACTGATGATCACTGTAATATGCGTGTGTGCATAATTTTTTAATCCAGAAGAGTTGTTGACTGAGATGCTATGATAATAAGCTCTCCTGATAAAATAATGTGGCATAACCAATCTTTAGGGACACTTTCGATTGGTGATTGTTTTCTGACTTTTATCTCCTGAGATGAATCAGGGGAAATAAAAAAATTATCAGAATTTAGAGCCTGCTACTATCAGCAAAATCGGGGTGGGAGAATTATATGGATTGTCAGTATATATTAGCACTATACTTTTTACATTTATGCTTATGGAACTGATCTCTCATTATTATTAAAAGAACTGCTTCTGATGTTTAAAGAACTGGTTAATTGTGAGAACTATTTTCTAAATAAATTTTTAGTTCTTAGTTTATCACATAAGTCTATTTCCCATATGAATAAGATAGAAAATTCAAAAACGAAAATAAGAATATACCCATAATCTTAAATTATGTTACAAAACTTAGTAACTTGTTTTTTAACCCTAAAAATTCTTTTATCAATATACTTCACAATTTAAGGATCTTAATTTTGTTGAACATTTGCTTTAAAATGGCACTTCAAATAAGAAACTAAAAAGTGGTATTTGGCTAATGTTATATAAATATTACTATTTATTTTGTATTATTTTAGCAGAATTTACCAATATTGTCAAGTCACTAAGTTTTGATTTTTGGTTCCATTTCTTTAGTTTCACACTTAGATATTTTAGTCCTGATCTTTGCACTAAACATGTTTATATATGCCATATTCTATTATAAAATACAGCCAGGCAAAAACACTATGATTATCTACCTCACAGTAGGTAAAAACATAGCAGTCTCCAGAGTAATACTCACTTCTCAAAATTATACATGCTATATACAATATATAATGTTTACTTTGTATAAAAACTTAATGTACCACTATAAAATGCAATTAGACTTACAATATTTATTAATTCAAGAAAATAATTTTCAAGTCACTAAGTTCCCCATAAGTTTTACCATATTCATAATTTACACAGCTTGCTTTTATTCTTTAATAGGATTTTTTTTTAACTTGGAACTATTTCCTATATGTTCTGATTGTATTTCTAACTTCGTTAGAAATGGCCATAGAAATACAATTTCTAATGGTATAATAGTTTACGGGACACTGTTTCACTGTGTCTAGCAATAAGAAAAAAATAACAGTTCTTTCAAATACAAAACAGTAAAAATCAATAAAATCGGCCTGATATTAAGAGAATTGGAGTTAATATATAGAATGTAATTGAATATTTTAAGCAACATTACACATTTTAGGAAACAGAGATACAAACTGAGTTTTTCAAAAAGTAGAACAATTATACATTGGTGTAATTTCAACTCAGTCTCTTAAGTAATATCTATGCTCCTGTATCTCTATCTCTTATTTTTCCATTCTCAATTGTATTCCTTGCCTACAAGATTATTTGTTTATATCAGCCAATATAGAGGAAAAAGTTCCATGCTAAAAAGTAGATGTAATGTCTACATATGGCAGTGTCCTACTTCACAGATATATTGTGACAAAATGTTACCGTCTGAAAATATTATAGTACCTTCATGAAAATATGACAGTTAAATAAATGTACAAGGGGAAACAAAATAATGGAATTTCAAGATAAAGTTGCATTTGATACATCTGATGCAAATACAAAACAAGAGGAAACTTTGAGTCTTATTGGTGAGGTAGGAGTCTGGGGGTCGAGGAAGCAGGCAGTGGGGATGTGACAATAGTAAAAAAAACGAAAAAAAGAAGCAGTTACAAAAAATTACTTAAACTTTCCATCTTAGTGTTATATGTTTTGAGTCAGCCTGTTCATTTGTATATGGAGAACAAAACATTTCTAGAGAGAAAAATATAATAAAATTGGTAATACAGAGAATGAACTACTACAATTTTAAAACATCTGACATTTCCTGGCCAACCTTACTTTAATGGTATCATCATACAAGAGAAAGAAAATTACATGGGCCAAATGAAAAAAGGTCATAAATTTTGAAATATAACATTATAAAGACAAGAATCTCAGAGAAATTTGGGGGAGAAAAAGATGTATTCTTCAATAATAATTTAACTTGGCCTGAATTCATAAGACTATCCTTCAGCTTTGCAAATTGCCTCCAATTTGCTGAGAACCATTCTTTTATGCCAGCTTAAAATAAGCAAAGATTACACAAGTACCATGTGCCATCTAAATAAGGAAAGGGGGAAAAAAAAGGACAATATGGTATTTAAACAGCTGTGTGAAGATACTGGTTAAAACAGGAATCATTTTTCAGCTTAGCTTGTTAGGTTTCATTTTGCTTAATATAAACTAGGACATCATTAAATTAACCACTGATTTGTAGACTAAAGTATACAGCCCCACCTGCAAATAATCTGACTAACACAATAATATTTCAAATGCTTGGGAAACTGTCATAATTTGGGTTGAGATTAGAGAGAGGGAAGGACAAAAATGCAGAAATTATTTCATAGCTGTAGTGGCCAAAACACAATTGTTTTCTTTATTTGCAGTTTTATTTGAGCAGGCTGACAAATGTACAACAAATAATACATTTGTAAATACCCTAGTAAGAATTTTGTACCAGGCAATTAGTGAAGATTATTGCAGAAAGTCAACCTTTTGGAAATAAACAAAAATTTTAAATGCTATGTGGCCAGTCTAGCTAAGCATTACAAGTAAATGAGCTTGAACCAGTAGACAAAATGGAAGAAAACAGAGTGCATGCTCAAAATGATTTTGCTCCTAAAGATCCACATGGCACCATTTAGTATATTAGAAGTTAATTTACTATGAAGTATCTCACTGATCAAAGAGTTAATACTTATTCATGTAGACTTACTCTCTTCCTTCCATTATGTTAGAGGTTCCCCCCCCATAAAGTGAATAAAATATTGGGGTAAAATATATAGTTAAGCAAAAATACTCAAAAGAAAATAAACATTCATTTTCAATGTAATTGTGTTATATAAATTGGTTTAGAGCAGAGATTCATTAAGTGGTGTTCATGAACCTTTCCCACACCAAAGAATTCAACAGATAGAATTCAGGGGATATGGTCCATGTATTTGCATGTAAAAGAGTTCATATGTTTATTTTCACTAACATTTAACTAAAATTTTAGATCTCCCTCCATTAAAAATACAAACAAATTATAGTAGCATTAACAGTATTTGTGACCAATAGAAACCATAGATATTTGGAAACATTGTTACACTCAACACTAACACCAAAATTAACATACCTATTAGAAATAATGTTGCATCCTATTATTATTGCTATTCATATATTACTATATTAGATATTTTAATATTTTGATGGCTCTATTTCAATTTATTTCCTTTTTAATCCTATGCATGAAGTTTGTGCATCTAAAAACATTCTAAGACTGACTCTCTGCATTGCCAAGGGGTTGGCACAAAAAGTATTAAGAACCTCTGATTTTTAATTTAGCAAATAAGATGAGAGAAAAGGTAGGGAGATAAGAAAACTCTAAATTTTAAAACTAATTTTTGTGTTAAAGTTTTGTTTTTGTTTTGCTTTATTTTCAATTCTGGAAGAACAATCATCCTAGATGAATCC
Organism: Varecia variegata; assembly: GCA_028533085.1. Classification (NCBI taxonomy): domain Eukaryota; kingdom Metazoa; phylum Chordata; class Mammalia; order Primates; family Lemuridae; genus Varecia; species Varecia variegata. Next base: position 154,178,129 of record CM052437.1, read on the forward strand.
AATCAAATAAATGCTTTAAGCACTAATTAACACTTTCCTCTTCTACCCTTTATTAGTTCTAAGAAATGTTCTCTGGTTTAAAATTTTACACTGATAATAGAAAATGTATGACATTTCTTATCCTCACATAACCATTTTAAAATTAACTCTAATATATACTGGATGATGATAGAGAGCAGATTTTACATAGCCTTGAAAGTAAAGTATAAGAAACTGGGGTTCAAAGTCTCAGGTTCAGATGAGTTCACATAAGTATATTCATTTCAATTCTCATGATCCAATGTCTACAATTCAATTATTATCTTTCATATAACAAAGCTTGGGAAGCTGTGAATTCAAATTGTACTGTGATTCTGTAATTCTCAGGGTTGAATTTTGTTTCTTATTTTTAGCTGTGTCATTACTGCAATGATAAAAGATAAGACAATCTTGGGGGGCCATCATGGATCTCTGTTTCTCTGACCATCCTTGAACTGAGAGTTTAAAGCCCTGAGCTCACAATTTCCTTTCTATAAACTTTCTAGTATATTCAAAAGCATCCAAGACATCCCAGGGTCCTAGAAGTCATTATTCCCATCATAACAGTCAATTACCAGTTCCACTTGATTTCCCAAAGCTTTGACTTCAATAAGCACTTCATTTCTGGTATGAAAGCTCATAGTTACATAACTAAGCTGCCCCTGCATGCAATGGCAATTTTCCATGCGAGTGAGGTCCTATTGTGTTCAATTCCAACAAGGTGAGATAACCAATCTCAAATTCTCAGCTTTGAAGTTCTGTTTCCTAAAGCCACTCCAGTTATTGTCCATTAAGGAAAGCAGAAACTACTATAGGTATTTCCAGCATGGGAAATTTAATGCAGGAAATTGATTATACAGTTGTTGAAGGGGTTAGAAAAGCAAAAGGGACAAGGGGGCATACTTGGAGAAACAAAACAACAACAGGGTTGCAAACCAAAGGCGGGGTGCTACCACACTAGGCTGGGGCCCACAAGCCTGTGACCACCACTGAGCTTTTGAAAACACCGCTAACAGGTACCGCTAGGACTGCTCTGTTATTGCTCAACAGAGTGTGTACTGCCCGGCAGCAGTAGTACTGCTACTGATGTTCAAGAAGCCAACAGCAATGCTATGGGAACTCACAGCCACCTGTGGTTACCTTCAGTCATCCTCTACTGCATACACCATCCAATAAGAGGAAATAGCCGCTTCTTTCCTCCCACCTTCCAATTTTTTACCATTGCCTTGCTTTGGCTGTACATAACAGAAAACTTGCTAGTAATGGAGTCTGGCATACATGGTTCACAGGTTTTCTATCTCTGCAGTAGAGTACAGAAGGCAGGTATACAGCTAAGAGATAATAACATTAGCAGGCACAAAACTAAACATTACTGAAAAAATTAAGTATGCCAATTTTTATCTTCTCTTACCCATTTAAAGAAGTTAAACTTAAGTTTTATGGTATAATAAGAATTACAAAGAAAATCAAAACCACACACTCAAAAATGTCATTTCAATCTAATCTTAGCTTTCTTAATATTTGACAAATACTTAATGTGTCTATGTACTTGACACTGTGCCAAACCCTGGAGTTACATATGTAAAATCAACTATAGGAGTTTTTACGCTAGTTAGGAAACAGATTCAGAAGGAAGAAACAACATACAATATAATAATTACTAACTAGGCTATGTGTACCAGTTATACACAACTGTGTACCAGAAACAATCACAACTGATAAGGAAAGTCAGGGATGGCTTCTGAAAAGTGACTCTTAGGAGAAAATTAGGGCTTCTCCAGAATACAGGAGGAACGTGGTATTCCAGATCAGAAAAACAGGATGTGCAGAGGCACACAGACATGACAAAGCATGAGATGTCCTGAAAAGTGGCAGAATTGGATATGGTTGATATATGGCAACTGAGGAGATAACCAGATATAAGACGGAGAACAGGCTGTAAGGTGGTAAAACAGGTAGTAGGCAAAGCAAGATTCTATTAATATATCATTCCTACAATTGATTGGATGGTGTTGCATCTTAAATTTTTAAATTTGTATTTTAGAAAGATACCTGCCAGATGAATGAAAGACTGATTAAAGTGGATAAGATGAGGGGAACAGAAGATCAGTTAGAAAGCTATTCTAGTGCAGGGTAATAAAATGAAAGGTGCAATACATTGAACTAATTCCCCTTTGTCCTACATTCATATTCTAGGAAAAGGCTAGCTCTGTTCTTCCTTCTATATGTAAGTTCCCAGCTTCTAAACAATCTGTCAGTTAACTCCAGTTTGATAACTATTCATATGTTTTCAATGTCCATTTTAATAATATTTGTCTACTAGGATTAAAAAGATAAAATTTTCCTATAGATATTTCTAAACAAAAGATGGAGACCTATAAAATATAATTGAACAGAGTAGCTAGTAACAAGCAATTTAAATTAAGTTGTAGAATATATTCTATTTTTTTTTGTTTGACTATTATGTCATGATTCTTTTATAAAAAATCTACCTTCTTAATATTTTTTAATTTCTCATTTAAATTCTGTCATATAATATGTCAAATTCATACACATTAAATAGAAGTAGCAGTTAACTTAAGTAAACTGGGGAAAAATATTTTAAAAGTATAGTGGCAGGCCAGGCATGGTGGCTCACACCTATAACCCTAGCACTTTGGAAGGCCAAGACAGGAGGACTGCTTGAGGCCAGGAGTTCAAGACTAGCCTGAGCATAGTGAGACTTCATTTCTACAAAAACCCAGAAGAATTAGCCAGACATGGTAGCCCACATCCTGTAGTCCAAGCTACTCAGGAAGCTAAGGCAGGAGGATCGCATGAGTCCAGGAGTTTGAGGTTGCTGTGAGCTATGATGATGCCACTGCACTCTAGCCCCAGAAACAGAGCAAAACCATGTCTCAAAAAAAAAGTATAGTGAAAAAAGTATATGGAAAAATTCAGATCAATTCTTATTGCTTTTAAGGTGGACCTCCTTTAGAATAGCACTGACCTTTTTTTTTAATACCATAATAAAAGGCAATCATTTGTGATGCTATCACAGTCCATTTTATACAGCAAACCAGGAAAAAGGTCTTTTCAATTGCAATCAATAGTGTTGTGCTACACTTCTTTTATTGTTACAGAAAATTTGGGCAGTTGGGCAGAGGAAGGTCCAAGGAACAGAGGAGAAGAATAGGAAACTAGCCTTGATATGTGGTAGAACAAATAGAAAGAAACTGTTATTTCCTTAGCATCTTGCTTACACCGTATTATAGTACTTATGATACTTTGCTAAAAATTATTTATCTAACTCCTCCAGTAGCCTATGAGTCTGTTAAGGACAGAAAATGACTTAAAAAACAAATAAATACATGGAAAAATGAATGAAGAAAGAAATGACTTAGATTTTTGAAAGCATTTCTGAAGCTTTTGGATTTCTTAACAATTTACATGACTGTTTTCTAGGGAGAAAAATTATCTGTGTACACAATGCAGTTTACTCCCCTAAATCGATTCCACCCCAGCTGCAGAGTTAAGCTCTGTTTAATATAAACCAATAATCATAGTAATACCTTCCTCAAGATCAACTAGTGCTTCAGTAATGAATGAAACTAAGTCCATTTAGGCAAATGACATACAAGAAAACGTTTCTTAGAGGCTTCTAGAAAAAAAGGCTTCCTCACTTCTCAACTAATACAAGGATGAATATTATATATAATAACTACATAGGAATATAAAAAGCAGAATAATCACTGTGGCTATAGTAATCTGAAAAGATGTCATGGAAGAGATTAGACCTAAACCACATCTAAATAATATGAAAGAATAGTCATGTGTCGCTTAACAATGGGGATATGTTCTGAGAAACATGTTGTTAGGCAATTTTGTCATTGTGTGAACATCTAAGAATGTACGTACATAAAACTAAATGGAATAACCTAACACGCCCCTACGCTATATGGTATAGCCCATTGCTCCTAGGCTACAAACCTGTACAGCATGTTGCTGCACTGAATACTATAGGCAACTGTAACATAATGGTAAGTACTTGTGTATCTCAATATATCTAAATATAGAAAAGGTATAGTAAAAATACAGTATTATCATCTTATGAGACCACCAAAACATCATTATGCAGCAGCACATGACTATACCTCCAAGAGTAGAGACGAACTGCAAGTGGGTGAGTGGTGTGAGCAAAGGCATAAGCAAGATAAAAAGTGGAAGGTGTTGGATCTAGCACAAGCCAGCCACACTGAGTGAAAGATTCATACACGAAGAAACAAGATGTGGCAAAAGCAAGTAGGAAAAAGGATCTGAATACCAGAATATATTTCATTGTGTTAAAAGCCAACAAAGTAACCTGATTATGATCTAAATGTATGATTTAAGGATGCATACATAGTTAGGGATAAAAGAAAAATTCTGTAGCCATGAATAAACTAAACCAGCGTCTTCTTACTCTTCAGGACTACATTCCGAAGCAGACTACAGTTTAGGAGACCCAAGCTACCAGGAACTTCAAATTATGAGGTCATTAAATATGAAATGTATGATTTCAAGATCAAGAGTTTAGTTCATTATATCTCAAACAAGAAGCTATATCATTAATCAAAGTATGTGCCTAACTTACTGACCTAGTTTTACCATCTTAACAGTAGCTTGCTTACACCAGCAGCAAAGAAGCCTGGAGAGCAAGTGGTGATGAAATCATGAAAGGTGTTTTCCACAGCCTGTTGAGAATTGAGTATTTCCTTGCAAGAAGTGGTCCAGGCCGAGCACGGTGGCTCATGCCTGTAATCCTAGCACTCTGGGAGGCTGAGGTGGGAGGATCGTTGGAGTTCAGGAGTTCAATATTAGCCTGAGCAAGAGCGAAACCCTGTCTCTACTAAAAAAAATAGAAAGAAATTAGCTGGACAACTAAAAATATACAGAAAATAAAAGCTGGGAATGGTTGCACATGTCTGTAGTCCTAGCTACTCGGGAGGCTGAGGCAGAAGGATTGCTTGAGCCCAGGAGTTGGAGGTTGCTGTGAGCTAGGCTGATGCCACGGCACTCTAGCCCGGGCAACAGAGTGAGACTCCGTCTCAAAAAAATAAAAAAAAAACAAGTGGTCCAAAGCCTGGAAGAAGTGGTAGTCAGTTGGTGTAAGGTCTGGTGATACGGGGGATGACAGGGAGTCAAGTCCAGCCTCTGTAGTTTGAGCAGTGTTGTTTGTGCGACATGTGGTCAAGCGTTGTCTTGCAAAAGGATTTCCCTGTCTCTATTGACCAATCTCAGCTGCTAAATCACAATCATCCTCATCATTTCATCCAACTGGTTGCAGTAGACATCCACTGTAATCGATTGACCAGGTCTCATGGAGCTGTAGTCGATAAAACAAGCGGACCACCAAACAGACACCATTAGCTTTTTTTGATGAATATCTGGTTTTTGATATCTATTTTATTTTGATGAATATCTATTTTATTTTGATGAATAACTGTGTTTTGGCACTTCATCTTTATCCAACCATTGTGCCAGATGCTGGCAATTGTCAAAAAGAGTCCAATTTTCATCACACGTAACAATGCAGTGTAGAAATGATTTGCCTTTATGTCGTGAGAGCAAAGAAAGGCAAGCTTTGAGACGATTTCTCTTCTGACACTCATTTAATTCATGCAGAACACATCTATCCAGTTTCTTTATCCTGCCCATTTATTTCAAATGGTACAATATTGCTGAAATAGTAATGTCAAACCTTGCTGCTAATGCACACACACGTCGAAATGGATTCGCTTCTACTATAGGTTTCAGCTCATCATCATCTACCTTGGTCTCAGGTTACCCATGTGGCTCATTTTCAAGACTGAAATCATCAGAATGGAATTTCTCAACCATCAACATACTGTTTATTAGCCACATCCTTCCAAAACACTTTGTTAATATTTCAAGCTTTCTACACTGCATTGGTTCCACAACAGAACTCATATTCAAAAATAATATAAATTTTTACTTATCCATGGTTTCACAAAAATTGCTCTTAAAAAAATTTGAAAGATAATCACAATCCAAAACATGTGTTTGAAAGAATGAGGATATACTTTCACAAAAACAAAACAAGAAGTGTGAAAGTGAACTGTCATAGATATCAACTGTCAAACTTAGTATTTAAGGAAATCAGACATTCCATACTTAATAACCTAATAATACACACATTCCTTTATAAAGGAGTAGAGAGAATAAACAATTTTTTTGAAAGTAAAGGGAAGAAAGGGAAAATAAAGAAACATGGATATATATATGATAGTTAACATGTATTATCTCATATTTATTCATGTATGCTTGCATAAAAAAATATATTCTCAAATTTCTAAACAATCATAAAGGACCATTTGCAAAGGACCTCACATATAGTGTCTCTTCTAATTCTCACAACAGCCCAGTGAGAGGGATATTGTTGGCTTTCTCACACAGACATGAAAAGTGGTGCAAAGTGGTAAAGTACACATGGAAGAGCCAGATTCTCATCCAGGTCTCTGACTCTAAATCCTGTACCCAACTCCAGCCTACCTCATTTCATCCAAGAGATACATACAACACGAAGTTCATTCAATATCCAAAGCTACTCTGAAGTAGAGATAAATGAAGACTTTAACTGCTCATGTATCCTTATTCAGACCTAAAGTAGAAACAAAGATTTAGCCAAGCTTAAAGTGATTTGCCTGAATGCAATATTTATATGTTAAGATCCAACATTACAATACTACAAAGAAATACTACATGACCCCCTGGAAATTGAGGTTTATCACTACAAGAGTCCCTAGATACTCAGTTTTGAAGACAGAATAGTAACAAACCAGAAACAGAAATAAACTACTCTAGTAATAAAGTGTTCAAAAGTCTAAAAATTAAAGGCAAACATTCTTAGCAAAGGGTATATGAGATTCCATTTAACTTTTAAATTTAGAAATTTAAAGAATTATAAAAATCAAAAATTCATCTTCATTCCCTCAGGTCATGGCCCCAGGAGACAGTTATCAGGCTGTTGGGGGCAGCCTGTCAGTGACTGCTTGCACTTGGTTAGTTTATTTTGTTGCAGAATTGCTTAAGGAACATTTAAGATGCTTAAAGCAAGTTCTTTAAGCACAGTAATAGTAAGATGTTTAAAGTCTGTAAATTTAATATTTTATTCCTTCCTGAACCTGTCAGAGTTAAATGAAACTTTATCAAAATGCCAGGAAAAGTTTCTACATGTTCTCATTTTCTTTCACTTTTAAGAAAAATATTAAGTAGCCAGTTATATTTTTAAAATCTACATTTGGCCCACCCTCCCCTTTGATAAGCACCAATTATGTTAAATAAATATTAATAGAACATAAACATTGACTTATAATGCAATGCTTATAATGTTATACTTATCAAAGCCATGGAGGATTAGGGAAGTAGAGACTATTAGTGTATTGGCTTATGATCCAGCACTTATATTTTCCAATAGGCCAGAATCTAAAAAGTTAAAGAGTGAAGGAGGGCCACAGGTGCTGGGAGATGGCCTTTAAGGGGCCCAACATCGGTGTGATTGAAAGGCTGATAGATTCTGTGCACAAAGCAGATGGCATCCTTGTCCCAAGATGCCTGGTTAATACAGATGTGGAAGCAGGCAGGGAACTTGGATTCCTTACAAAGACTAGCATAGGGTTTGAACACACAAACAATTCAAGGTGAGTACAAGAGTGTGTGGTAGCGTCTGGTGGTAACAGATTGCATTTACATATAGATGTCTGAAGCAGTCAGAAAAAGGCAGGTCTGAGAACGCACTCCCCGTGAAAAGATTTTGCCACACAAGTCATCTTAACCATGAAAAAGCCTAAGATCAGATGCAACCTACGGCAGGCCTAAACAAAACTAAACCTTAGACCAAAGTAATTAATTGCAAAAACAGTGGTATGGCTCAGATCAAAGCAGAAATGGATTTTCTAGCTCTGAGGTGCATGGCAAATGTCT
>CM052437.1:154186608-154239890 GCA_028533085.1 Varecia variegata
TAAAGGTGGATAAATGCTTCTGTTCTGAAGACTGCTATTCATACATAAGTTACCTGAGATAAATCATGTATTGATATAATTGAGGTTATAAAATAGGTAGCTATTATCTTAGGAAGGACAAATAGGAGCATGGAGGAAAAGAAAACATGAGAATCTTTGTGCAAGAACAAGTACACAAAGTTCTGAAAATGATGTAGCACCCAGAAAGAAGCCCCAGTGACAAGTCTTTGGAGGAGAATATGAGGCAAAACAACATTTAAGCCCCAGAAACCCAGGGACTCAACTCAGGGATGGAACAGGACAGAGGTAGTAGCAAAAACAAACCCTGATTTTTTCACACACAGTTTTCCTTAGAGATTTCCTGGACAGAAATATCAGGAATGAAAATTGGAAATTTCATATAGGATCACATAAAATGTTATCCACATTTTAGCATTCAAACAATCCCTTTACAACTCCTGAGCAAGTCTAATATTGTATAATATTACTAATTTGAGGTCAGGTAAAACTGCCAAGTAGGTGGACTTTTACAGCAAACTGTTTTAGTTGTGCTTAATTAAAAAGCTCAACATAATCAGGTTCATTTCAGGTTGGTCACCTGAGGCACAATTTGCTACCCACCACTCTGCAGTAAGCAGCTGTTTGCAATAAGCCCCGTGTTGCAGACATTAGGCTATCTCCCGGGGTTTACAGGATGTTGATTCCTAAAGGCCAGATTTAACACTTTGGGGAAATATAAAAGACAGCAAGCAAGCACAGAAGGAGAAATAATGCATGGCATTTGATTACTTGAGGACTGCAACATATTACAGGAAGTGGTTACCACAGAAACTATGATCTGTAAATGGCCCAGGTGGAATGTGCCGGAAAATAACATGTTGTGCAAAAATTGAGTTGACTCGTAGAACATCAGAGGTGGGGAGCACTATGGAGATTAACTGGCAGGGCTCTGGCTAATGGATGATAGGTCTCTGTATTCAAAGCACAAACGTCCCATTTGACAACCCTGATTGGTGGACTTCAAGCCTCCACTGGAAACGCCTGCTATATTGTGCAGGCCATTTTAAGGCAAGCTCTGTTATGGAATTCTTTATATTGAGTGAAAAACTACATCAACTCTTTAATTTATTCCCATTAGGTTATGTTTCTTAGAGTCAACAGAGTAGATCAAACTCATCTTCAACATCCCCACAAATATTTGGAAATAGCACTTACATACCCTCATACTCAATTTTGTCTTCATATTAAACAGCTGTAGTGTATTCTATTGTAACCTTTATCGTAAGACATAGCATTGAGTCATTCCAATTACCTAGCCACTCTCTTCTAAATATGTTGCCATTGCTCTATTTCAATAATCAAAGCCAAATGCACTAATCTAACAATAAGAACCAACATGTATACTAAAAGCTTTGCATTTCTTATCTCAATAAATCCTAATAAGGAAAAAATTATAATCACCACCTTATAATGAGGAAGATAGAAATAGAAATACTTGCTAGAGGCTACATTGTTAGTAGCAAAGTCAGGAATTGAACCCATGTTGACCCCAAAGCCTATGCCCTAACCCCGGTCTTGGACCACCTCAGGGGAGACCTGACCAGAACAGGGAGCAAAGAATAGGGGTAGGAGAAGCTACTGAACATCTGGCACATCCAGATTCTGTTATTTAATATACAAACTGACCCAAATACTCAAACTATGTGATCAACATACCAATCACATTTTTCTCCAAGTAACTGAAAAAAAGGCTAAGCAAGGCAAGGTTGCGAATGATGCCTTCTAAATGCTATAGGAAGAAGTATGAACTTACCTTAGACTTATGAGGCCACTGAGTTTTTAAGTGATAGAATTATACTTTCGCTAAGGTGATTTTAAAGGATTGCTCTAAAGTATGTAAGGACAGGTAAACAGAAAGTCACACTTGAGACAGATTGTTCTGACAACAGTGAAGTGAGCCATGACAAGAGTCTGACTAGCTTAGTGGTGTGAGGATGGAGCAAAGTTTATGGATTCAAGAGAGACTCAGAAAGCAGAACTGACAGTCCTTGGTGATGATTTAGATTTGTAAGCTGTAGTGTAGTAGTGATTTAGAATGTGGCTCTAGTCAGACTGTGGCATTGGAATTCCAGCTTTACCACTTCAATTTGTGTAAACGAAGCTATACTTTAGTTTCTGCCACTATAAATAGACACAAGAGCACCCAACTCATACAGAAGCTGGCAAAATTAACTGTGATATCAGGCAGATGTAAAGTTACAAAAGTCCTTGTCGCAAAAGAAACGTTCACTAATGTTAGCGATGAAGATGAGAAAGAAGAAGAGGTAGAAGACAGGGAGAAAAGGCGGTCCAGAATGACTGTCAGAAAGGCAGCCTTCAGGAGGGAGTTACGAGTTCAGTTTTGAATGTGATGAGCTTGAGGTGTCCAATGGGCGTCCAGTGGATTGAAGAATATAGAAGTGCCAGCAGTGTGATCTAGCCTTTTAAAGAAGCTTGGCTATGAAGGAAAGTAGAAAGCACATAAGGGCCAGAGGAGGAAAGTAACTTATCTCAATGCATGGCGAGAGTTTGGAAGAGAAAAGCCAGAAGGCAGGGAGGAGCCAAAGGTAAAAATGATTAAGGGGTTAACTGGGTGAAACCAGTGTCTCAGGGGACAAGGTCGGAATTGAACCCCTGTTTGACTACAAAGCCTGTGCCCTAACTCCTGTCACAGACTACTTCACAGGAGACCTAACCAGAGCAGAGGAGAGGATGGACGATCGGAAAAATGGGCCAGAGCATAAGGACAAGGCTGGAGCAGGCACAAAGGAACCTTCCTCCTCCTAGAGAGGCAGGAAAAGAGGCAAGGATGGATGCAGAGAGGAAGTTTCTCTACTACGTTCCTATTTCCCAATAACCTGAAATCAACTCCAAGGGAGTAGAAGTGGGAGGAGCTGGGGAGTAAGGAGACAGACCTGGGTATGGTGGCAAAGATTTAAATACTATTTGAAAAAAATGGGAGAGAGAGGGGTGAGGGAAAGGCATTCCTGCAATGAGCTTCTACTCATCTTTCAGTGCCCAATTTGGTTGTCTGTCACCTGTGATATTTTCCTCAACTGTCCTCTCTCATAAATGAAACTTTCATCTCTCACACAACATTTGGTTAAAAATTCTATTAAAGGTATTAATATATATATATATTAATCTTTCCAACTAGATCACATTTTGTTCAGTGCAAAATTCTCAGATATTCCCTAAAATACAATAGTTGCTTTTTTTTTTTCCTAAAAGGATCAAGCAGGCTGGGCATGGTGGTTCATGCCTATAATCCCAGCACTCTGGGATACTGAGGCAGGGGGATTGTTTGAGGCAAGCAGTTCGAGACCAGACTGGGCAATATAGCCAGACCCAGTCTCTACAAAAAAAAATACTAGAAAGCCAGGCATGGTGGCACATGCCTATAGTTCCAGCTACTAGGGAGTCTCAGGCAGGAGAATCACTTGAGGCCAGAAGTTTGAGCTTGCAGTGAGCTATTAAGATGTCCACTGTGCTCTCTAGCCTGGGCAACAGAGCAAGACCCAATCTCAAAAAAAAAGGAATAAACCAGTAATCAATAGAGTAACTGTACTTTAATAGATGTCTTTCACTATCTTGGTATGTTAAAAACCAAATAACACGGCTTTTTAGTATAATAAATAAAATGCAGAAAACCTGCAAAATTTTTCTTACAGTAGTTAATATAAATTTGCCCTATGAATAAGGTCATTGCTTCCATAGGTTTTTAAAATATGCCCCAATGGCATTTTTAGTATCATTTATAGAAGTAGACTAGAGGTAGTCTTTAGAAACTGTTAAGATAGCATTAAACTATGTTTCATAGGTCCCTAGGTGTTCTCCTTGTAAAATGAACCTCTGCCATTTACATACCAGCTGACTCTGACATCCAAGGGCCTGATATTTAAAAGCAAAGAATATTGCTTCTGCCCTTCTTATGGGTACATATCATAAACTCCTAAGGACTTTCCTAGAATAAATTTAAACTTGCAAAAAAATATTTTCTTCATCACAAATCCTTTCAAGTATTTATATCTTTCCCAAGTTGACTGAGTTCTATGTGTAGTGGTTAATACTTTATAAGCTTGGACTTGCATGCCAAACACATCAGAGGCTGTTTTATCTCCAGATACTGTTTTCCTGCAATTTTGTTGTTTGCCATAAGGAAAAAAAAATATTTCTGAGCTAAAACCACAGTATCCAAACAAAGTAGCCTCCTTGAGCTCTAATTACCAGAATCAGAACATAGGATTTTTACCTCAATTCTATTTTCTCTAAAATTTTGGCAAAACAAAAATTAAATAAAAATTATTGCTAGTAGCAGTAACAATAAATTATTTGACAAATATGAACAAGCACCTACATTAGGCAGCTGCTATGTTAGGTACTGGTAACCAAAATGCATGAAACATTATTTCCACCCTCCAGAAATTTAACAAGCAAGTGGGATGGAATATACCCTGCTATGAAAGAAATGAGATAAAAGAAAAAAAAATAGTTTGAAGAGTTTTGAGCAAGAATTCGACAAACACAGCCAGTTAATTTATATTAGGTGGTTTTCTCTTTAAATTTCAAATGTCAAAAGTAAGCTTCTCTTTCTAAACTTTAATAAAGCAAATAAATATTTCTCGGCTTTCATGGAGCCCTACGAGCCTGAACTATGCAATGTGTTTTTTTTTAATATGAAATAATAAAAAAGTGCAACAGGCTTTTACTAAGAATGTCTGTAGAAGAAGAAGGTCATGTGGTACGAGGGAGGGGAGTAGAATGGAGACCTCGGCTTCAGAAGAAAAAAGAGCTGCATGGAATAGCCACTGAAAACAATGATGGAGGGGCTGGCCAGGGGAAATGCATGACCTTCTCCCAGCAGAGCCAGACCACCAGCACCAACCTAGCCTTCTACCTTGACCTCCTCTCCTCATATCTCTCAGCAGGTGTCCCCTTGTCCTAATCACAATAAATGTCCCTTCTCTGATGTAGAAGAGTTAGAGCCCCTGACCCCCTCCCTCCAATATCATGGCTCTCATCTACTCCAGGTGAGCTCGTTATGTTATTTATCAAAACAAAGATATTCCCTTCTCAAAAAGAATCCCGATGCCAACCATTAAAATAATATATGTATTACATATCATTAAACTTGCATATATAGTTATATTGCTGGACTTATCTCTATTTTGTAATTATTAATGCATTAATTATAAATTGTTAGGCTATGAACTCCTGGAGGACAGGGTTATCTCAGTGACCACAGATCCTAGAGCAGTATATAGTAGTTGTTCAGTACATTTTAATGATACAATATTCCTTCATCGAATAGGAAGGTCTAGGAGTTTACTAATTATCTGAATTTTATATAATCATTCTCCATAAATAATCATAGCCACACTGGCACATTTTATCTGAAGTGGCTTATTGATTAAGAGGAGGCTTCTGCTTGGTCTCACCACAGAATACTGACTTTTACTTCCTTTCTACAGAGCATGTTATAGTATATGAAAACAGATTCCAACATCTTTTCCAAAAATAATCCACAACGTTTAATCGTTTATTCACAGTGACCATGTTCCGCCTCTCATCCTTTTGATCTATGTTTAATTGTGTTTGTGTCCATGCTACTCTAATTTCCTCACAGAGTTTCCATTTACTTAAACCAGAATGATGACTACTGTAATTGTTGGGGATGATGAATTAGATGAAAAATGGACTCTGCATTTTCAATCACTGCATTTAATATTATTAGGTTAGAGGGCCAACTATTACATTGTAAGAGATGAAAGTACAACACAAATTGATGAGGAAATCATAATCTTAAAATTTTTAACAACAGGCTAGTATTGATTTTGATGTAAAACTAAAAAGCTTACTTAATACATTTCTTGCTCAATTCACTACTGCATGTACAGTGGGAAAAATGGTATCTTGTATTCTACACCAACCCATTAAATCAAAATAAATGAGGGTGGCATCTTTTTTACTTATACTGCACTGTAGATAACTCCCAATTCGAAATGATAACAAGCAACAGGAACAATTTCATCACCAACATCATTTTATCACCAAGTTTTTTCATTCCTGATAAAACCTATTCCTTTTTGACATATGTAAATTTCAAACATGTGCTACAGATAAAAATTGTTATATGAATGGCTATGGTAACACAAGATTGCAAAAATAAAAGCCATCCACTCAAAGTTCTTTATCGTTATTTAATTACATGATCATCGTGTTAGACTTCAAGCCACGTATCTGAAATAAATGCAGACACACTGTCCATCTCAATTTGATACATGCTGTACCATATATCCAATGTCTATCACTTTAGATTTTTTCAACCTGTATTTTTCAAGAGAGCTGTTACACATTACCTCAGTATTTCTTATTTGATTTATTAATATACAACTGAACCTGATTAGGCTACAACTTCTCAGTAAAATGATGTTCATCTACTTAAATATCAGTTTTATTTCAATACGATGGCACTTGACAGGGAATATTTCCTTTTTCTGTATGATTTTTTTTAAAGTAGCATTTTCTATCAGTCTGTTTCCCACAAAGACAACAAATACATCCATAACACCAAGACATATGAGTAAAAGGGATAAATGCAGTCAATCAGCCAGATGTTTGGAATCATGGGCACGAACACCAGAGGCATGGTAAAGCCTACACGAATGTTAATGCTTGGCAAAATATGGAAGAAGTGGTTTTTCTTTAAACCTTATATACACAGTATAAAGGTGACAAAGACTTGGACATGTATGTAAGCAGAGAAAGTTCAGAAGAAATAAAGAATTCAAAATATATAACATAGGGAAACACATTACTTAATGAATGGCTGGCTCAAAAATGCTAGGGAAAGGTAGGTTCATATATCTATATCTTTAAATTTGTTCATTTTATCTTAGGAAAGAAAACTAAAAACCTTCTCAATCATTTTCTGACTCTGGAATACTCTTCTTAAGACACAGTAAGTAAAAAAGAGAACTATAGGCTATTTCCCAGTGATACCCACCCTTTTAGTAATTTTTAAATATATAATAAATTGGTAACTACAGGCACCCTATTGTGCTACTAAACACTAGATTGCATTCTTCCTATCTAACTTTAGTTTTGTAGGCATTAACCCTACCCTGTTTATATCCCCCTCCCCACTAGCATTCCCAGCCTCTGATAACCATCAGTCTACTCTCTGTCTCCGTGAGTTTAATTTTTTTTTAGCTCCCTCATATTAGTGCCAATATGTGACATTTGTCTTTCTGTTCCTGGCTTATGTCATGTAAAATAATGTTCTCCAGTTCCATCATGTTTTTGCAAATGACAGGATTTCATTATTTTTATGGCTAAATAATAAATAATATTCCATTATGTATATATATACACCACATTTTCTTTATCCATTCATCCATTGATGGAACTTAGGTTGATTCCATGTCTTGGCCAAAATTTCTTGCTTTTCTGCATTTATTTTCATAAATTTCCCACCCAGTTTTAAAAATAACTTTTTAAAAAACTTCTACTCAAAATAGACAATAAAAAATAGAAAAAGCAAAACAGAGAATAGAAAAACCTACACACTCATAAGATGTACAGAAATGTCATTCATCGTAATCTTTTAAACTTTCACCTCCATATCAAATGTAATTCGTTTTCCACCCATCCTCTGAGGAATGATCCAAATATATTCAAAGCTTTTTTTAATTAGGAACATACATACAATGTAGTTCTATTTTAATTTTGCTTTCTATTTCAAAGATTCTTGTTTAAGCTTTGTTAACAGTGCTCTTTAAGTAATTTTCCTCCCAATAGGTCTTTAAGTATATGTATCTGAAAAGTCTAATTCTGTTAGAAAATCTTAATGATTTTTAAAATATTTGCTTTCATGAGTATATATGATTATCTGAAAAGCAAACTTCAAAGGACAATATTAAGCCACATAAGGTTCCACATAGGCAGAATGTAGAAAATTAGATACACAAACCTAAACACATACACATATCCCATATGTATATATATACACACACATATAAAACTATATATTAAATAAAATATAATCAGCTGTAAACTGAATTAATAGACTCAGATTTCTTTTTAGACTAGTAAATTTGTCTCACACAACATCTTGAAATATAGTGGGCCCTCCATATCCATGGGTTCCACATAGGTGGATTCAACCAAGCATAGATTGAAAACATTTGGAAAAAATATTGCATCTGTACTAAACACATACAGAATTTTTTTGTCATTATTCTCTTAACAATAGAGTATAACAACTATTTACACAGTATTTACATTGTATTAGGCATTATAAATAATCTAGAGATGATTTAAACTATATGGGTAGACGTGTGTAAGTTACATGCAAATACTACACAATTTTATATAAGGAACTTGACTGTCCTTGAATTTTGGGATCCAAGGGAGGTCCTGGAACCAATCCTCCATGGATACCAAGGGACAACTGTAATGCCTTACTCAACATTAAATTCTAAATGTGCACTATTTAATGTAGAATTGACAATGTTTAGAATTCCCACATAAGCAATGCTATTTATGAGAAAATTGGTTAACTTTCTAAATTAGCTGCAATAAAACTCCTGGTTTAGAAGAAAAAAAGAAGAAAGAAAGATTTGACATTTTTATGGATATTTTATTTGAAATATTTAAAAAGCACACATGTACAAACCAGAAGATTATTATCAACTGGTACAGTACTTCACAAACTGCAAACTCATCTTTGCCATGGGATTAATCACTAACCACTTCAAGAAGGAGATGAGGACACAGACTGGCCCACTGTGCTATTTACAGTTTTTTTTTTTGTTTTTTTTTTTTTTGGCTAAATACACACATCTGTGTCTTTTTATTCAAACTGCCAAGATATAAACACATTCAAACCTTTTTTTAAAAAATACAATGCAGCAACGATCCCTTAGAGGCAGCAACTTTAGATGGTGCTTAAACAATGAATTTTTTTTCCAACAATAACAATTTTCTTTAAATTCATTTACAAAACCTCACCACACAGCATGAGGCATAATTTCCTGGCAAGCAACTATAAAGTAGAATTAACTATCCTCAAATGACTATGAAATTAAGTCAGCCATATCAGATTAAGATGACCATAAATGCAGTTAAAAGCATGCTAATTTACATAGCCCCCTAACCATGTTTAATTGCCACATTAACAACCCTTCAGATGCTGGGCTGTCCTTTTACAATTCAGAACAGTGTCAACTGAATTAACTTGTTTTGTCTGAATGTCGCACTTGTTTTCATTTATATAATATTACTGGTAACATTCATGAGCTTTAGCTATTACGTCTAAATATTTTTATTAAACAAATGAATGTAATTAAAACCATCAAATTTTTCTCAGGAGGTAAGCAATTCATTTTAAAGAAAAAACTGTCTTAGCCTTAAGCAACATCAATCGTCATGAAGAAATTACTGAAAAAAAATATATAAATGCTGCTGTCCATTTTTATCTGGTACCTTTAGCCTTCTGGGATATATTCATCTCCACATGAACAAAAAAACTGAAGGTAAACCAAGGGCACCAGCCAACCTTGGAATTATTGCTACAATCCTGACCCTACCCCTCATTCTCATAGATTTCCGCAAACCGCAAAGACCTAAGCCACCCTAGGGCTATATGGACCTTTATGACAGGCTACCTCAAATGTGAAAACCAGTCTCTCCACTGGGCTGTCAACCACTCACCTTTCATATTCAGAGTATATAATCATGGCATGTTTTGCTGTACCTTCTGAGTGCCTCACTCTCTAGAATGAACTATTTGACTTGTAGCCAGCCAGTGTGTTGGGATTTGGCTTTCTTTCTCATCTACTTTTTCAGGTTTCCTCACCAACCGCACAGTTTCATTACGTTCCTGCTCCCCAAAGATCAAGATCCTCACCAGGAGTTGAGGATAAATGATTTACTCCACCAGTTATTAAGGAAATTCCCAATCATTAATGAAAGTATCTTTTCCCATCATATATTATATAGACACTTCAGCAAGAAGCAATGCATATAACGGAAAAGTGACTAATTCTGACTTGCAGGGGTTGGGGGGGCTGGGAGGGGGGAATCACATTATCTGTGATTATCTTGGTTTCTTCCAGAACACAATATCCTTTGGTTACCAGAATGCCCAATCTCAATTAGGAGTTAGAAACCCCAAAACATCCATAGAAGGTAGCAAAACAGGAATGATCTGGACTGACATATTTCAACATACAACTGTATGTCAGTGCATACAGTTGCACTGACAGGCTCACTTAACCAATTCACTAGATGATCCTCTATCCCTAAAAGAACTACACATGGGTGAAACTTCCACAGTTTCAGCACCAGAAGTAAAGTTTTCTTGTGACTGCTGGAAATGACCAATAACACCAGTTCTAACTGTTGATCTTATGCACTTATAGCAATCAAGGGAGACATTTGGAATTGGGAGAAAGGGAAAGTATCTTTTATAATGTTGAAGATTAACAAAGGACAGAAATCAAGACAGTAAAGGAAGGAGAAGGTGCTGTGATTTAATTAGTCAGAGATAATCATTATCAACATTTTATTATATAGCATTTTAGTCATTTTTTCTAGGTGTGCAGATTAGTTCCTTTAACTCCATTTCAGTTGCATTCTTTAACGCATGCTAAGCTAGATAACTAGAAAAAGCTAAGCTAGAAAGCTAAAGTTTGTTTCCTAGACTCCCTGACAACTAGACTTTGGCATAGGATCTTGCTTTTGTCAAGCAGATGCACTGTCGTAACTTTGGAAGGCAGATTTAACACAGTGAGACAGAGGGCAGCTGCTGTTGCCTCAGCTGTTTTTACTTGCAAAATCAGTCATATAGAAATCTGATTTTTCTGCAACATAGAGCCTTATGTCCAAACCTACTTTTCACAAGTGTCAAGAGACAGGGCTAGGGCATCCAATTTACTAGCGTGAATCATGGCTGAGATGATGTGATTCCAGAGCCAGCAGTCGAGAGGTGACCTTCCAATGCTCCAGGTTCTTAAACACAGTAGAAACTGCAACTTCCTCCACTGTCCACCTCTGTAATGAGCAGCCCCTCCTCCAAGCAGAAACACGCTCATTTGATGTAGCAAGAAATACACTTTTATCGTGTTTGAACTATTGTACATTTTTTAATCTCTTTTACATAAACTAGTTCTTACTCTAGCTGATAAAGGATCCAATAAATATTTATTGAGTGAATGTTAAAGAAAAGGGAGCAAATAAAAGAGGGAGGAGGCAGGAGAGTGAGAATGATGGAAAAAAGAGGAATAGATGGTTGAAGATCCTGATTTTTTAAAGGATTTATGAAATAAACATTCTCCTGAAGCATAGAATTCTTTGGAACTATTAAAATTACTAAGTTAACAATATATTTGAACTTCTTTGCTATTGTTTTTTCTATGTAAGTAAAACATCTTTTCACAAATCCTACCCTGTTGAACTTATAATCTAATATACTCCATAATTTTTTTAATATATTTTCAGGTTCTGATTATAATTTTGCCATAAATGCAATTACACATCCAAAAGTTAGGAAAAGTCCTCCATAAAACATGAAGCTAAAATCAAATGCAGACATAAAAATAATACATATTCAAAACCTTTACTCCCATTACATACAAATTATGAAAGTGTAATATAACACTTGTTACAATATTTTAAAGCAGTGTCTTCATAGTCTGGCCCCAAGACATCTGATGGTACCCAAGAATATTTCAGGGAGTCCACAAGGTCTCTCTCTTCCAAGTATAACTGGGTGAGGGCAAATTATCTTCATAGACTTCAACCCCAACAACATTATACAACAGATTGAATGCAAAAGCAGATATGGGAATCCAGCTGTTTCTATTAAGTCAGATGTTAAAGAGATTTACAAATATGTGAAACAGTGCCCCTCTTCTCACTAAATGTTTTGTTCTGGAAAGTATAGTTATTTTTCTTAAAACTGTCTTATATTAATATATAATTGGTTTATTATTATTTTAAAATGAATTAATAAACATACATTTTAAATTTTCTCAATCTTAATTTCTAATATGCTAAATACTGATAAAACAAATCCATGTTAACAAAAGCTCTTTAGGGTTCTCAATTTTTAAGAGTTTTAAAAGACCATAAATTAGCAAAACACCACCAAGATTCTTCTGAGTAAACAATAAACTATATTTAAATATAACCAGCTTTCTATATGTGTAACACATTAGGCAGCCTTTCTAACTGCTGCAGTAGAAAGGACATGGTATTGAAAACAGTAGGTTTAAATACCAGCTTCACAATTTATTAGCTGTGTGGGCATCTGGTCTCTATTATTCTCACTACTACCATTACAACAAACTCAACAGTAAGCATGTCAAAACTAAAACTGTTGCATTTTGCAAGCATTCTCAAACATTTAATTGCCCAGAATTATATAGAGTAATTTATATATAATTATATATACTTATCAATTCAATTATCTGGGAGTATATTTTAGAGCTAACACTATTCAGAGTTACACATTCTACAGTAGTATTTGCAGCATAACTGAGTATGGCTAAAGCAAGCAATTAATAAAATCCAGCATTTTTTTTTTCCTTTAAATTATATCTGTCTTGTTCTATGGAAAGTCAACAAAATACTTACTTATTCAAATGTCTGCACTGATCCAAAGATTTCTTCCACCAACACCACCACCAAATGCTGGTGTTGCCTAGGGATATTCCCACCTTTCAATGAACAAGTGTTCATCTAAGAGAACTGTCTAGGTCACTCATCTTTGGTAACAGAAGATCAACTTTCTCATACCCGTTTATCATGCATCCAAAACCTAGGAGTCCACTCTTTATTACCAACAAAATAATAACCTCTCTATGGGTATAATCTCAATTCTTTTTCTCATATAAATTTTACAAAAAGGCTTGTTCAAGAAAGTTAGGTTCTAAGAACAGAGCTCCAAAACAATAGCCTTCATTTTTTTTCCTCCATCACTTCTAAAAGAATTTTCTAAAACTAAACAATGCACATTTTTAGGTGACATCTAAAATTTTTCATCATAAGTTTAAATGATTGGAAAGGATGTGATATAATTCCCAGTATGTTGTAAATATTTCCATTTTAAAATAAAACTGCTACATCATTCCTTTAAGGGTACCAAAGGAATCTAGATTCTAAAGTAATTTGATAAACACCAGCATGCATTAAAAAAAAAAATTCAAAAGTTAGAAAAAATTGACATGGTTCATTTTTTTGCTTAAACTCATTTCCACTCACTCCCCCACAGAATTTTACCCTAATATAATACAGTTTTTATTTCTGAAAGTTTTTAATTGATCACTCTATCATGCTTCTCTACAATAAAAATATTTATCTTAAAACTGAACTTTTAAATTTTATTCCCTAAAACTGATATTCAAACTAAAAAATACATTGGAAATGCTTTTCTTAATGCTTTATCTTTTGAAAATAGTTCATAGGCCTCTGAATGCTAGTATAAAACAAGGTTTTAGAACAATTTTCTATTTTTTTATTTTTTCTTTGTATAAAAGAATTGAAAAACCTTGTACACTTAATAGATAAGGGAGTTTGTTATAGCAAGGTTACTGAATTCCGGAAAATCTCATAGTTTTCATACAGCAAATATTTTTAATTAACTATTAGGTGTTAACTCAATTATTTCTTCAAGTTTGTTGAAAACAAAGAATTAGAAACCATCTGAGTTGTAAAAGGGTTTGTTACCTAGTGTTCAGGTCAATAGTAATACCAATGTTTCTAACTGATCCTCTGCTCCATGCAAGGGAATTTTCCATCCTGGAGAAATGCACCATAATAAGGGTTGGGTGAAAGATCTTCTGCCTTTCTTATTGTCATTTGATACAAGAGCAATTGTGAAAGGGGAGGTAGGAAAGAAAAACTTGCTTTTGCTTTTTCAAGTGGACCAGTTTTAGCAAAGACTATGGACAAAGACTATTCCTTCAAAATCAACTGCATGTCCCTTGGGAAGTAATCATGTACTAATTTGAAAACCTCAGGTCTACAGGACACACTATCCCTTCGCTACACTAAGTGTTTCAAATTTTCTCTCTTATCTTTCCCTCCCTCCCTCTCTCTCTCTCTCTCTCTCTCTCTCTCTCTCGCATACACACACACACACACACACACACACACACACATAGTCCTCAGAACAACAGCATGAAGTATCATCTGTAACCGTGGTAGAAATACAGAATGGGGGGCCCTCCCTAAACCTACTGAATCAGAATCTGATTTCAAAAAAATTCCCAGGTGATTCCTATGCAGATAAAAGTTTTAAAAGCAGTGAACTAAGAAGAGGAGGAATAATTTTAAAATGTTAGATAATTTTAAAATAATTGTAAAATGTTAATATGTAAAAAACAGTTGTCTCTTGAAGAAATGTTTCCTCCTTCCTGATCATATGAATTAAGTAACCCTGATGTTTCCACTTTTGTCCATCTTACTAGCACTGATAGTTTATTTCCAAAGACCATAAGGCTTCAACTAAAAAATATATTACAAGGTAACTATGAAATATATATATACATACACACAATGCATCTTTTCCTCATTATGCTGGACTTCTGCCATGTTATTCTGGCTGTCCTGTCCAGCTATAGTCTTTCCTCCCTTCAATCCATCCCTCTCCACAGCTGCAAGAGTAAAATTTATATAACAAATCTGATCTTGGCACTCTCCTGTTTAAAAGCCTTCAAGGTGTCTCCAACTTCAAATAAAATACAAGCACATGAGGACAAGAGTACCTGGCCTCTATTCACCTAGCTACCCTCATCTCCCAACCAACTCCCATTTCCTCCTACAAATTTTCTTTCAGCTGCCTGCGCACACCATGTAGTTTTATGTCTCTATTAACCATCCATCATGTTGTCCCTTCCTAGAATACCCTTTCTCTACTCATCGCCTGGCTAATACTTACCTGTCCTCCAGGTCCAACTCAATCATGTTCTCTTCCAGGAAGCTTTCATGTACGACCCCCCCGCCAACCGACGCACACACTCCTACCCCTTCATACACACAAGAAGAGTTTGTTTCCTTTGTATTCCCATAGCACGTAATCATTTTATATTCACATAATATCTTTACATCTCTATCTCCCTATATAGACATTAATCTCCTCCAGGGACTACCAAAATTAACAGCACAAAGCAGGTGATGAATATTAAGAGTCAAATCGAATAAAGCGAAATTTAATTTTTAATCATAAGGATTGTAATAGCTCTTATAATTAGCATATTTGCTTTTTCCCTGTTCATATGCTTTTGGTGTTCTTACATTAACTGGTAGTTTTTATGTTTTGGTTTTATTTTGATATTTTAAAAATAATCTGCCTCAGTATCTTTTCTTGCAACTAGGCAGGGTATATATACCTATATAGAGTATGACTCTGTGACTCTGGTGAAATTACATAATCTGTCTCAATTATAGCTTCTTCATTAATAAAATAGTAATTATAGGATCATATTAAGTAGGTAGAGTCAAATTAGGGATGTATATAAAATATTTTATATAAACTAAAAACATGTACATAGTATAGTAAAATATGCATAGTATCTTTTTATAATAATATACATAGTATATTATACCTTATATGGTAATTAATATACATAGTAATTACTTGTATAGTAATTAATAGATGTGATTTTTATTAAAAATTATAATTATAATAAAAACTATAGAGGTTAGAACTCTAAACCAACAGAAAATATCTTAAGAAATAAGATAAACTTTAAATGAGAAGGTCTTAACCTTTCTGCTGCTGAACTTTTAAAATTTAATTCAGTATAAAATTAATATACCAGAGTGGCCTTTGCACAATCCTACATCTCCTTAGTTCCCTGTACTTCATGAAAGATGGAGAAGAAAGAAGTGATTATTTGAAACTGTTCAGGTTCTGAAACACGATCTGCTATCATGAATATTTCATTTCTTGAAAATATTTTCACACTTATCCTTTTCAATAATGCCACATCATACTGCTTTATTTCATCTGCCTGTGACAGACAGACATCATTACTAATCCCATCTAGCTACTTGTTTCATGCCACACTAGAGCAGCTATTGGATTTCCGACAACATGGCAGCCAATCCTGACATTCTTATGAGGAACATTATGATAAATTATAAAGGACTATAAATAAGGCAAAGAGAATTAAAACATCATAAGTTCTGAGGAAAGCATCTTGACTTAGAGAGAAACTCAATAAATAACCAAAGCTTTCTTAAGGATAAAAAGAAGAAACAATCACCAACTGGTTTACAAACCACAATTTAATCTCAACTTACAGAGCCAGTAAACCTAGCACTTAGATCTTGGTTTTCAATGTTATTCCTTGCTAAAAAGAACCATGGCTTCTTGGAGAAATGGCTGATTCTAGGGCTGAGCAGAAAAGGTTTACAATTAGTCCGGAGCACCTTATTGGCCAAAAAGCAAGGAAATGTTCAAAGAATGGTAATACCTGTCAGGACTCAGAATTATAAGCCACTGGAGAAAAATGTTTTTAAAACCAAAAAGACAGAAAGAAATTGGGGGAAGGGGAGGGAAGGTTTATAGAGTAGAATGCTGAAGATGGACTGGTAAATGTAAAGGAGCTGCTGGCACTGGTACATCATAATTTTGCAACCAACACAATAAAGCCTGGTCCAGGCAAGAATTATTAATAGATGTTAAATCAAAATGAGAAATTTCAATTAGGAGCAGGATATATGCATGGTCTCAAAATGTCTCTTAACAGATTGCTCATTAATAGCAAGGGATAATTAGTAACAACGAAATGGAGAAACTAGACAACACCTTGACCAGACAAACATTGAGTGCTTCCAGATGTGATGCCTGGGAAAGGAAGTATCACTTATACAGTATTCTGGTTGGGAATGCAAAATCTGAATCTAAATCACAAGAAAACACTAGACAGACCTGAAGTGAGGAGCATTCTGTTTAAACAAAAAAAAAAAAAAAGAAAAGAAAAGAAAGAAAAAAGAAAGAGCATGGGCCCTGTATTCTTAAAATATATCAGTGTTATAAAAGACAAAAAAGCAGGCTGAAGAATTGTTACAGGTTAAAGATTAAGAGAGACTAGCAAGACATAACAACCAAATATAATGCGTGACCCTATACTGCATCCTATAATAAAGAGAAAAAAACCAAATGCTTATCCAGTACATTACTGCGTACACTGATAAAATTCAGCTATGAAGTGTAAATTATATAATAGCAACATATCAATGTTAAATTTACTGATGTCGGAAACCATACTGTGGTTATGTAAGGAAATGCCTTACTCTTAGGAAATTGTATTGAAATACTTAGAGGAAATGAAAGGCATCTTACGCTCAAAAGATTCTAAGAAAAGTCTGAATATATATACACATATTCATTCTCTCTATATATTCATTCTCTCTGTATATACGTGTATATGCACATACATATGTGTGTGCAGGGGAGAGAGAGAAAACCAATGGAACAAAATGTTAACCAACGCTTGGTAAACCTGGTTTAAAAAGTATAGGAGTATTCTTTTTCTATACTGGCAACTTTAAGTTTAAAATTATTTCCAAATAAAAAGTTTAAGAAAAAAAGGCAGGTGAATGATAAACACAAAATTCTGCTCTGTGAGAGAGGCAGAGGCAGAGGGATCAGAGGGAAGGAATGCACAGAAGGATGTGTTGACAATATTCTCGGTGACAGACCCATGGCTGTTCCTCTTACTATGCTTTAAAACTACACGTGTTACATTATTCTTATGTGTGCAAAACATTACATTAGAAAGGATAATAGGGGAAAAACTGATGCTCTGTAAATTGATTTAATAGTTCCTTCAAACCTACTAGAAGAATATGAAAAGTCCTCACAAAGCATGCATGACCATAGACTAATAGGTATTTCTGGAGTAATAATCATTAATTTGTTTTTATTCCACCTGGTTAAAAGCATAATGCTATCTTTAGTTATAGTTATTTAGTCATCTTCTTTCTTCCTCAATTCAGTGGTACTTTTTCCCTCTCACCAAAAGGTTTTTTCTGTTGCAAAATTTTTTTAATGCAACAAGTAATACATTTGATAAGAGTTAATACAAATAATTATAGCTAATATTTATTGTTTACTAAATTCCAGGCACCATGCTAATAAGTACTTGATAGACATTATGTCTTTTAATTTTCATAGTCACTCTTATGACATAGATCCTATCATTTTCCCTCTTTTCAAACTGGGGAAAAACCAGAAACAAAAAGGTTAAGTAACTTGCCGAAGGCCACACAGCTAATAAGTAAAAAAGAGTTTTCCAGCATAACACAATCACTGTCAGATGCGATAAGTGGATATATGTCATTTTATGGCAGCCCATTGTCCAGCCCTCTTCCTGACATCACTCCACTTCCTTTTGGGGAATTTTCTCCCCCACTGTGTAGTCCCGGGGGAAGCATAAATCCAAATACATGCTCTCAAATTATGGAAACCAAAGGTATCCCTTGAAAGCTGCTTCCAGAAAACCCTCTGCTCAATCCATTAGGATAGGGAGGTGAACATAAAACTCACGTTCAGTCAATCAGACTCGTTCTCTTGGGACTTAGTGTATTAAACAAAGCTGATGCATATACAAAAGATGTGGTTAGAGTTGATTCAGGCCAGCAACAGATCCTGGGAATTTTTTTTTTTCCTTTTTTTCCCTGAGAGTTACTGCTACCCAGACCTTCCAGATCTGCCCAGTTCTTATCTGTTCTAAGCATAACTCTTCCATCTCCCTTCAATTCTGTGAACTCTTCCCATCCCAGATACTTCTAAGAAACTCCTTTTTTGCTTTTTTAAGTCAGAGTCTGTTTCCTCTGCTGGCAGCAACAGTAACAACAATGGAAAAACTATAGAATAAAAAACAAAGACATAAGGGTATAAAATTATATAATCTTATTTAGCATTTTCGGGGTGACTTTTATTCTTTTCCATTCGTTTGGTATGACTGGAAAAAATACTGGCCAAAGTATTTAAAGATCTAGAATCTAATCCAGGCTTTCCATCATCTGGCTTCAACATCTGAAGTGTGAATTCACTCTTGTTCTCAATATTTTTTTATCCATAAAGTAAGATGGTTTGAACTGCAAGTTTTCTTGTATTCATAAAATATTATGTTTTGTAGAAAAGACTGAAGATTCTTAACGATAATACCAATAATATAGATCTTCTTTCAAACAATTGGCACATGGATAACTGCTGAATTTAGTATTTCCCATTTTCTTTTAATAATATTGTTTTTCTTATAAATGAAATGTTACAGTAGTTTCTCACATGACAAATAGGAATCAAATACTTTCAGACTGTTTCCATAAAGGAATAACATTGCGTGTCTCAGAAGATTTAGCTGTAAGGAATAAATTGGTTTGAAATATTATTCCTTAGTAAATACCCTTACATTTATAAGGTCCACAGGCAAAACAATTCATCTTCTATAGTTTTATTTTTAATTTTTAAAAATGTTTTATTAATTTCAAAGTATAAGTGTTTTAGGTTACAAGGATCACTTTTGTAATGCTTGAGTCAGGGTTATAAGGGTGCCCCTCACTCAGATAGTGTTCATTATTCCCTTTAGGTAGGTTTTTGCCCATCCCCTCCACTTCCCTCCCTCTTGATTGATTTCCATGGAGTTTTACTTCCTTCTGTGCACATGCGTGTTCATCAGTTAGTTCCAATTTATTAGAGAGTACATGTGGTGTTTTTTTTTTTTAAGTTCCTGAGATACTTCACTTAGGATAATGGTCTCCACTTCCTTCCATATTGCTGCAAAAGACATTAATTCATCCTTTTTGTGGCTGAGTAGTATTCCAATGGTATACATATACCACATTTTGTTAATCCACTCATGAATTAGTTAGCACTTGGGTTGATCCCACATCTTTGCAACTGTGAATTGTGCTGCAATAAACATTCGAGTGCAGGTATCTTTTTGATACAATGACTTCTTTCCCTTTGGGTAAATATCCAGCAGTGTGATTGCTGGATTGAATAGTAGGTCTACTTTTAGTTCTTCGAGGAATCTCCATACTGTTTTCCATAGAGGTTGTACTAATTTGCAGTCCCACCGACAGTGCACATGCATTCCTTTCTCTCTGCATCTATGCCAGCATCTATTTTTTGGACCCATCTTCTATAGGTTTTTATACTTTGTAATAACACAACATTCTCCTAAAATGTGATTTCCTTCATGTTCTCAAATGCTATATAAATACCAGCCTTACATAAAAGTTTCAAGCTCAAAAGAACAAATAATTCCTTCTAAAAATTCATTGATGATTTGAAAGACATGTTTTGCTACATGTATATGAAATTGGTACATTTATTTACTAAAGAATATATTGATAGAAGTACTAGGGTTTCAGTTTTCCCAAAGGGTCTAAAATTACTAATGTCAAAGTCAGCCAAAATTTTGCAACTTGGTTTTAATCATGAATTGGTGAGAGCCTAAAAAATCAGCAGGAAGTCATATCATAAGGTCAAAAGGAGTTTTAACACTGAAACCAAGACATCTATAGAAAAGTAGTACTAATTATCAAAAAGCCAAATCAAGAAGACTAAAAACCATTAAATCACATCTCCAAGAATAATGATTATTTAAGTTTAACATTTATCAAGCATTAGATGTATTTAAAAAGCAATAAGATTTTGCTCCTCTCATTAAAGTTTTATCCCCCTAGACCTAAGCTTTGATATGCTGTTTGTCACTACCTCTCAAAGCAATTCAAAACACAAGAAACTCCATTTATCATGAACGTCACTATGTTGAATTCTGGGATAGCAAAGATTAATATGAATTGGTCCCTGGTCTTAAGATGTTCACAGCCATGAAATCAACTCAGTATAATGTGATACATGCTTGAAAACAATGGTATCTAGTACTGTTAAGGAAACAATTAATTCTGTTCAGGGGCAAAGGAAAAGCTACAGAGAAAAGGTAACATAAACCTTTATAAAAATATCAAAAAAAATATGAAGACTAAAACTCTCATCTAAATAAAGGGCTTCAACAATCGGTAAGATCTGAGTTTAAACCCTAACTCTAACCCTGTTGGCTCCGTGAAACTGAGCAAGTTGTTTGGAAACCTAGAATCTAGCCCTAGTTCCACTGTTCACTAGTCGTGACTTAGGCAACATTTACCATCTTTCAGTCCCAATTTCCTCATCTAGGAAGGGAGTGATAGAGTCATGCTCTATGATTCTTAATATCCACTCTGGTTCTAATATGAATCTATATGTTATATCAAATTAGAGAAATTCCTATCTCTGTTGGATGTTTTCATTTAGCATATACCTCACAGTACCTACTATGTGTCAGGCACTATTCTAGGCATGTGGGATGTATCAGTGAACAAAACAGGCAAAAATCTCTAGTCTCAGGAAGATTACACAGAAAACATCTATTGAAAAACTTTAAAAATTCTTTGTTATCTGCTTGCTCAAATATCATTTTCCTGTGCAATTTACATACATATTAAAAATAGTTAACATTGGGAAATTTCCAAATAACTATAAACATCAATACACAAAGAGAAATCTATAGGGTGATGATGAAGTATAGCTGGTAACACTACCATCAAAATCATGTTTCTCTAAATTCACACTGAGTCAGTGAGCCTTAAGCGGCTTGACAAAAAGACAGTATGTTAATGAGATCCCATAAACCAATTTAGTATACAGCCGTCTTTTCTTCCTCATTTAAACAATTCCATAGTTTCTTGAGAACTATGATACAGCCAGTTTTATTTAAAGATAAGTTTTATTTAAAGATAAATAAAAGCTATACACGGTGAGAAAATATTAACACAAAAACCGAAAATCTCACTTCTTTTTCAAACATTTCATTTCCATACTTGGTGTTTGTTCAGCCTTGTTTTAGACTATTTCATTATACAAAGTCTTTATTTGAGAGTTATATATTAGTGCTATTTGAAAACTGATTTATTATTCATATGCAGTTGTGACATATCCACTCTCAGACACCTCCAAAATAGAAACACGCTCGGAGTGTATGTAAGGTGAGGGGCGTTACTAAAAGGATCCGTGATGAGGTAAGGAAGAACAGAATCTACCTCCCCTCAGAATACACAGCAACCTGAGGGCTCACATGGCAAGTCCGACGGTCTTCTGTGCTTAGACTCTTCTCGATCTGCTTCTCTCCTTTACTCGTCTACTAATTTCTCTGCACGCCCTTTCCCGTTATCTCATGGTGATATCTTTTTCATGGCTGCTACAAGCCTCCTAGATTGTGCAGTCTGCCTTCTCTCAGAACGTCTTCATCATTCTATAAATTGCACCCCTTTCCTTAGGAGAGAAGCCCCTACTGGGTTATAGGGACTCTCCTGCATAGAGCAAACCTGTGGGACAGAGTTTGGGTGTTCAGCCTCTTCAATAGCTGTGTGCCCTTGACAGCTTCTGAATAATGGGGTCACATGATTAAGTGAAAAAAAAAATAAAAACCCTAATCTTGGTAACATATTCATAAGGCACCCATCAAGAGGACTACAGGACAGCAGGTACCATGAGGTTTCTAAGAAAGACCAATTGTGATGGGCAGGCACTTTCTGTGGACTGTTCAGTACATAATGATACAGTATCGCCATAGAGACCGTAAGTACAGAAACTGAACTGAAAAATCACTTCCGCAAAGTAAGACCATTTCTTTAAAGGCACAAAAGTGAAGTGAACACTGACAAATATTTATGACACATACTAGAAATTTAAAATTCTAAAAGGTATGAAGAGGTGGATGTGTTTACGTGTTTATATGCTTTAGAATAAATAAATTCAGCTTGGGAAACCATTCTTTAAAGCAAAGGAAAACAAACACACAAATAAAACACACTGTAAATACACTATTTTTAAAGCTGAGCCCGTCAGCATCAAACATGCACTGCAAAGTGGCATGTCTTAAGTTTCAACTAGTCAGCCATAATTGGTACTCTCCAAGCTGTGAAACTTAGAATATATTGACAAATGGCCACAATTCTGGGTGAGAAAGCAATCATCCTGGCAACTATTTCCCCAAGTTTCAGCATTCCAATTTTACCAGTGAGGAACAGCCAGCATTACACAACTGCTAGTCTGAGGTTCTGTCCCAGCCTCACGCATAAAAATTGCAAGCAACTGCCAAACAAAAAATAAGACATAAAAGCAACAACAATAAAAATTTGAAATAAAGCTTGTTAGGCCAGGCACTGTGGCTCACACCTGTAATCCTAGTACTCTGGGAGGCCGAGGTGGGAGGACTGCTTGAGCTCAAGAGTTCAAGACCACCCTTAAGGAAGAGTGAGACCCCATCTCTACTAACAATAGAAAAATAAGCCGGGTGTCATGGCATATGCCTATAGTCCTAGCTACTTGGGAGGCCGAAGCAGGAGGATTGCTTGAGCCGATGAGTTTGAGGTTGCTGTGAGCTAAGCTGATGCCACTGCACTCTACCCGGGGCGACAGAGTAAGATTCTGTCTCAAAAAAAAAAAAAAAAAAAAAAAAAACTTGCTTTATGTTGAACACTTCTATAAAATACTAGAGCCCTATGAAAGAAAAGGATACTCTCTGTTTTCTTTCTTTCTGATGGTAGGCAGAAGATAACACATACTCCCTTCCCTTCCACCCGCCGCCCCCCAAGATGCCACTGGCTGCCATCACACAACCACAAAATGAGTCCCCTTAGAAGAATGCAGATACCAAAGAAGGCAGAGAAGACAGCTAGAACTGGGGCTTCAGTGACATGGTTAAGGCATTGATCAAGTCTTTCCTATAGCCTGCTCTAGCTCTGTTCTTTTCACTTATATCTGCCAAAAAATATCCTTGGCACTTCCATACTTTGGATAAGACATTATCTTCCCTGCCCCAACATGTAGGGCTCAATCAGCACAAATCAAAGGAACAGCCCAGGAGCTTCAGAGAGGACCACACCTCCCCAGAATCTACACAACCATGTTGGGAGTAAAAACTGAGATTCCACCCCTCCCTGTCTTGCCACAACACTCACAATCTTACCGTGTTTATTGTCCTCAGGAGCATCAAAACTAATCATATTGTAATGTCCTTACTTCCCCTTTTCTGTTTTTTATTTTTTTTATTTTATTACTTGAAATTTTTTTTTAATTTTTAATATCTTTTACCTAGAGCCATGCTCAAGGATCCTTGAGCAAGTGGACTCCTGATGTCCCCTTTTCATCAGCCTCAGAGAAGCCCAGGACTCCCAGATCATCTGATTCCCACACAACTCTGTGGGCAATGAGACAACCCAAACACACCAAAGATTTCTCATCCTTCTTTCCATGACTGCTTTCAAATGGCAAATGCATGATGAATTCTATTTACTGGTTTGTTTCATCCATTAAAATGTAACCTCCAAAAGGGCAGAGATTTCTGTCTGTTTTGTTAACTGTAGTACCACAGTACACAAAGAGTGCTTAGTAAGTATTTGTTCAATGAAGGAATATCCAAAAGTTGTTTTAAAAATGTGTGGTCAGGAAGGGAAAAGGTGGTTTTTTTCTGCACTTGGCATGTTTTAATCTTTTCATATGAGATAAGATTTGGACTCATAAAACATAAAATATCTTCAACACATCCAAACACTACCAAAACCTATGTCTGTCAACCCTGGAATACTGCTCTGAAAAAAAAAAAAAAGCTATTTTGGTTTCAGTTTATATCTATAACTTTTCATATAAAATATAAACATATATCCTCAAGTCAATAACAAGTTTCAAAAACTAATTGCTTCCTCATTACCAGAATGGTTTCCATTGTTCATAATGCACTTTTCAAAATCAAACACATACACTCATTTTATTGAGTATATGTTTTACAACTTTTATGTGGACTATTTTAAAGCTCTAAAATATTCACAGGCATTCTAATTTTCTGAAGTTTTAAAAAGGTACAAGAACTCCTTTTTAAAACAAATGAGGTGACAGCATATGTCCATACAAAAACCTGCACACAAATGTTTCTATCATTTTTATTCATAATTGCCAAAACTTGGAAGCAACCAAGACTTTCCCAGATAAGTAAATGGATAAACAAACTGTGGTACATCTATATAATGGAATATGATTCAGTTCTGTAATAAAAAGAAATGAGCTATCAAGCTACAAAGGACAAGGGCATATTGCGAGGGAAAGAAGTCAGTCTGAAAAGGCTGCCTTCTCTATAATCCCAACTAAATGACATGCTGGAAAAGGCAAAAGTGCTGGTAGGACTGCAAATTAGTGCAACCTTTGTGGAAAAGAATTTGGAGATACCTCAAAAGAGCTACAAGTGGAAATACCATTTGATCTAGCAATACCACTATTAGGCATCTACTCAAAGGAACAAAAGTCATTCTGTAATAAAGACATCTGCACTCGAATGTTTATGGCAGCACAATTCACTATAGCAAGGATGTGGAAACAACCCAAGTGCCCATCAATCCATGAGTGGATTAATAAAATATGGTACATGTATACAATGGAATACTACTCAATTATTAGAAACGATGCTGATCTAGCACCTCTTATATTTTCCTGGATAGAGCTTGAGCCCATCCTCTGAAGTGAGGTATCACAAGAATGGAAGAATAGGCACCACATGTACTCGCCATCAAACTGGCATTGACTGTTCAACACTAAGGTGCTCACACAGTAGTAATATTCTATGGGGGTGGGGGGGTTGGTGGTGGGTAAACTCACAACTAATGAACACGGTGAGCGTTGTGGGGGAGGGGGAAAGGCACATCTCAAATCATGGTTGGGATGCAGCAAACTCATACCATGTAACCAAAATGTACTCCCATAACTTCATGAGATAAAAAAAAAAAAAAAGAAAGATCAACGGCAACAGTTGCCAGAGGTTTAGTGGGGGTGAGAGGAAGGGAAAGATGAATAGGTAGAGCCCAGGGGATATTTATGGCAGCAGGACTATTCTATATGACACTGTGATGGTGGATACACAACATTATGCATTTCAAAAAACCTATATAACTGTGCAACACAAAGAATAAAGGAGAAACTGTGTGAGAGTGGTAGGCAAGGGATTATGGAAATTCTCTGTACTTTTTGTTCAATTTTTATATAAACATAAAACTGCTCTAAAAATAAAGTATTAATTAAAAATAAATAAATAAGTCTGCAAACAGACTTCCTATGAGCTTTCAAGTGATCACTGACATTGTCACCTCTTCTTATGAGTTCTGTTTTTTTTTTCTAATACAAGCAAATTATGTTTCATAGAAAAAGAAATGGTAAGAGTGGGAGCAGGGCTATCTCTTTTCCTCCTAGTCTGCTCAAAAGGTCATTAATACAATGTATGAACAAACTAAGAAACACTAGTTTTACGTTACCAAAGCAAACAAGGAAAGAATGACATGAGCAATGAGAATTCCGCATCAACTTCATTTTCCTCTTGCAAGTGCTGGAGATCATGATTATATTCTTACAAATACTCATAAATCTACACATTTAAGGTGAACAAATTATCAAGATAAAAGTGAAGATAAGACATTGATTTAATCTGTTTTGTTACCTATTGGAGGAAAGAGTCTACAAAATTATCCATTTTTTTCCTTAGAGAGGATTAAGCAACTTGCATAAATGATTAAAAAAATTGTAGAGAGAAAGAGAGATCGTATGCCTCCCACAGAGTAGTTGTTAAATGAAGATTTCTGAAATTTAACTAAAAATATATATCAAGGAAAGGAAGAAATTTGCTATGAAAAAGAAAAAAATCAGAGATGGTCAAAAAAGTTAATATACTGGAGGGCAGTCATAGTGGCATGTTGAAATAAAGGCAGGTATCACCTACTAGGTAGAGTTGTTTTGAAAACTCGATGAGATGTTTGCAAATATACTCAACAAATGTCAGGCAATAAAAATATTAAAACTGAGAAAAACCACTGAGTAAAGGAGAGAAAACCGCTTTCCAATGCTGCTAAGTAAGATGAAATAGAAAAGAGGTCATGCAGTTAGGATCCTCTTTCCTGGTTCTTTGATGATCCAGAAGCTGCCACTTGTAAGCTGCTATGGGGTAGAGATTTTAATTTGTCTGTTTTTCTTGACAACTTTGGTTATAAGCTTTGTTAATGCTTACAAATTCCTATAGGAGAAAAATTGGTTAGTGAGGATTATGAACTAAAGGAAAAATGCCTTCAAGGAAGCAGTGGAAAGGGTAGAATGAATTCTAACATTATACCAAAAAGAAGCACCAAGATTTGATTCTACATCTTTTATGCCAAATTAATTTCTCCTCTGCTGACTACTCATAAATCCTACTCACTCTGCCCCCTAAGCATGAATGGAGAACACAGGGAAATATATCAGGGATTTAAATGAACATATTTTTAAGTTAAGGAACACATATTTGACAAGAATGGCTTATGTTTTAGAAAATACTGTTTTGAATCAAATCAAAATCACAAAGTTGTTTATTTTTTAATCATGAAGAAAAAAACATGCCAAACAGCTCTTTCTGGTACCAGGCTTGCTCTGACCCTTCCTATTTCAGTCTGCAGCAAAGACCCCATTCAGTTCCTGAAAAAAGTCAAACCCTCATCATAGTCACTTCAAATTATGACCTATCCAAGCACAAAGCAGGTCTTTAAAAACTGCTCACAAGTTAGAGTTACACATACAGTGTCATAAATGTCTATAAATGAATACTATATAATGCAAATTGGTAATCTGTTGAAAATTCATTTGCAAAAATCAAGTAAATATTCATGTAATAAATTCACAACTGAGCCTTTTATCCTTCCCAGTATTGATCATTCTGTAGCTGGTGACGTCCTGGACCAGGCTGATGACAGGAGATAACTGGACAGGAAAGAATAGCAATACTAGCAGAATGACTAAGAAAAACCTATAGAACTCGGTGATAAGAAGCTAGTTCTCAGGGGGGAAAACCCAACATTAGAAGAAAATGACAGGACTTAGTAATTCTACAAAGTGAGCTTTTCCAAGTCCATTCCATCCAGACATTAATACTGTACTTACATCTAACAAGCACTCTGATGCACAACTTATCATCAGGCTCCTTGCATTTTTCACAGTATTAAGGCAAGAAATCTATACAGTTCTTATCAAGTTAAAACTGAAGGACAGTCAGATCCTGAGAGCCAAACAAGTGAAGACATAAGTAAAATGGCTGTGGTCATAAATCAAAAGCTAATAGGACCTGAAACATGAGTCTGACCCTTTAATAGTATTCTCTCCTAGCTTGGCAACCCAAGTGAGAAAACAAAGTGTTGGGGTTATTGCCTGTGCAAAGACACTGGATGCTGCATCTGATATTAGCTGTAGCTATCACATTGTTCAGAAAAATTCTCACATGAAAACAGGTAAGACTATTATCACTAAGACTACACTTTTGTTTTCAGAGGTAAGAAAACATCATATATATTTAAAGATGCTATCATGATCTGTCAAGAAGACTTGAATATTTTTGGTAAATTCTTATAATTCCTACCAGAGTTTTGGCTCTTTCATAGCAGAGGTTATACACTTTAGTGCTGTCTCCCATGTAGGAGGTGCTCAGTAACAGAGTCTTAACTGAATGATTAACCCAGCAGCACTCCCAGGATGGAAACTATGGACTAAAAGTTCTCAAACACTGGTGCCATAATTGCCAAGCATAAAAAGGTATATGCTTGTTGAGTGCTGCTACAGAGAGGAGAGGCAAATCCAATGATAAAAGCTACCAGCAAACAGATGAAAAAGTAACAAAAAGTAATAATAATAATGGTCTTGTAAGATAGTGAGATGTATGCCACCAAATAATTGGTGCTCAATCCACTCGCTTAAATTTGGATTTCCAGGTATGGTACTTAACTGGTTCATTTATAAAATCTGGGTGAAGACTGGAAATATGCATTTTTAACAAACAACCCAGTTGATTCTCATGTAGGTAGAAAACAACATACACTCCTGGCTGAACAATCATGCCTTAGCAAACCTATAAACAGATTTCCTACATTTGGTAAAAGTGACATTTGATGAACTATGAGGTCCATTTGAAATGTAAGAGTCTTTGTTTCTATGAGATTATATTATGTCAGCTAAAGCAAAATAATAACCACGACCATAACAATAATAACACAAATAACTTAAAAACATATATGACTTGATATGCATTATAGTATCATCATTAAGGACTCAGGCTCTACATTTAAAGTGACCTGGGCTCAAATCACTTAATAGCTTTGTTGTCCTTGAGTAACTTACATATCTTCTAAGCCTCAATTTTCTTATGGGTACAGTACTTATTTCACAGAGAAATTATAAGGAGTAACTAACTTTGTGTTAAGTAACATACCTCAAAATTATAAACAATGAAAAGTAATGGTAACAATATCTGGACAAGTCTGACATGTTTTTAGTTAAAAACATAAATTATGAACATAAAAAGATTCATAATCTCATTACTTTAAAATATATAGGTAGTCAATAAACACATAAAAACAGATTCAACATCATTAGCCATGAGGGAAATGCAAATCAAAACCACAATGAGATATCACTTCACATCTACTAGAATGGTAGTAGTTAATCAAAGAGACAAATAACAACAATGTTGATGAGGATGGGGAGAAAATGGAAACCCTATACATTGGTGAGAATCTGAAATGCTACAGCTGCTTCAGAAAACGGTTTGGCAGTTCCACAAATGCTTAAACATAGAGTTACCATATGATCCAGAAATTCACCTCCCAGCTATATACCCAAGAGAACTGAAAACAGGTATTCAAACAAACACTTGTAAATAAATGTTCATAGCAGCATTATTCATAATAGGTAAAAGGCAGAAACAATCCAAATTTCTATCAACTGATGAATGGATAAATAAAATGTGGTATATCCACAGAATGGAATATTATTAAGCCATAAAAAGGAACAAAGTACTAATTCATGGTATAACATGATAAACCTTGAAAACATTATGCTAAATGAATGAAGCTAGTCACAAAGGTCTACAAGTTGTATAATTCCATTTATATGAAATGTTCAGAATAGGGAAATAAATCTATAGAGACAGAAAGCAGATTAGTTGTTACTAGGGGCAGAGGGGATTAGGGTGGTTTGGTGATGACAGCTATTGGATGTGGGATTTCCTTTGAGGATAATAAAAATATTCTAAAATTATTCTTGGCCAGGTGTACACATCCATAATCCCAGCATTTGGGGAGGCTGAGATGAGAGGATTGCTTAGCCCAGGAGTTCAACACTAGCCCGGTCGACAGTGAGACCGCATCTCTACAAAAAAGCTTAAAAATAATCCAGGTATGGTGGCCCATGCCTATAGTTCTAGCTACACAGAAGGCTGAGGCAGGAGGATTGCTTGAGGTTAGGAGTTGGAGGCTGCAGTGAGCTATGATCATGTTACTGCATTCCAGCCTGGATGAAACAGCAAGACTCTGTCTCAAAAAAAAATTAATTAATTAATTAAAATGGTTCTGATGAATATACTATCCTGTGAATATACTAAAAGTCATTGTATTGTATACAGTTTAAATGGGTGAATCATATCATATGTAAATTAAATCTTAATAAAGCTGTTATTTTAAAAAAGATATATTAAATATTTATAATAAATATATACGTGTTTTCTTCTAATGTTGGATTTTTTCCCCAAGAACTCACTTCTTATTACTAAATTCTATTGGTTTTTCTTGGTAATTCTTCTAAAATACTATTATTTCCTTTCTTATATGTTCTTTACTTTCCTATATATATATATAGATATATATTTATAAGGTAAGATAAAAGAAAGCTAAAAATATATACGAAAAGAAAGAATGGCATCTTACATATATATTATGGAAAGGAAAGAATGGCATCACATACATATATATATATATACATATACTTTTGTATATATAGGGAACTGCTATTCCCTCTATTCTATGTCATTCTACCAGGGCTGTCAGGCACAGGAAATCACCAAACCCTATTCCTGCCACAGAAACTGCTTGGAAATTTCTGCCACTGAATGGCCTCAGCTGTCTACATTTCCATGCTTCCAAAGGCCTACTTATTCAGCTTTGTTTTTGATTCTGTGACATATTCACACTTGATCCAATAAATCGCCCCCCGACCCTTTTTTTTTTTTTTTTTTTTGAGACAGGGTCTCACTCTGTTGCCAGGCTAGAGTGCTGTGGTGTCAGCCTAGCTCACAGCAACCTCAAACTCCTGGGCTCAAGCGATCCTTCTGCCTCAGTCTCCCAAGTAGCTGGGACTACAGGCATGCGCCACCATGCCCAGCTAATTTTTGGTATATATTTTTTTAGTTGGCCAGATAATTTCTTTCTATTTTTTTTAGTAGAGACGGGGTCTCGCTCTTGCTCAGGCAGGTCTCCAACTCCTGAGCTCAAATGATCCACCTGCATGCTTAATCTCTCAGTTTAGGTTGCTTACAATTACAAAACTCTATTAGATAGACACTTTAAGTTGTTACAATCCTTTCTCCAAAAGTAATTCTATGAACAATTTGCTATTAATCCTACTGCAGTTTTCTTTATGCATATACAAGTACATATCCATGTATATATAAATGTCTTATCATAATATTATATATAAATACACCATAATTGATTCTATCAATTTTCATTAGTAATTCTAATACCTAACCAAGTTTTATTTATTTATTTTTATTTTAACATCAAGAGGAATAAGGCATATCCACTAAAAACATACCAAGTTAAAATCCAAAAAATATTTACTAAATATAGATTTGGTAGCTGAATTTTTTTAACACACCTTTAAATAAGATAAGAAAAAGTTGAAAAATAATTGCTAAGCAATTTTTGTTTATAATTCTGTATGCAGATAATATAGAACAATTATAAAACAATTATATATCAGGTTATAAGCAAAATTGCATGACAATCATTTTATACCAGTTGAAGCCATGCAAATTCAATTCGATTCTATTAAATATCAACTCTATAATGTTTTTCAATGTGCTGATTATATTAGCATTCAAGGCATCCATAAAAAAAGTTTACAGCTTAGTATACTTATAATCCACTTAGTCAACATTTTATAATTGTCACAGATATAAAAATTGATAAAATTTCCAGCAAAATTAAATATACTTAGAAAAAAACGTTCACAGATTATTATAATAATACTTAACTTTTTTTTTAGTACTAAGTCTTACTGTCTCAATTTTTTTTCAAAAAACAATCCTATGAGGTAAGTATTGTTATAATCATCCAAGGGCATTGTGGTAGCTGTAATCGGCAAATCTGAGATCTGAAGTCAGTTCTTTCTATCTCTAAAGTATCTTTCTTAACCAATACCTCTGTAATATCATAACAATTATTTTAATAACTACCTGAAGAGTTGAACTGAAGACTTTTTCTAATATTCAGTTGTATTATCCCATTGATATTAACAAAAAACCTGTAAATAACAAATCAATTTCCTGAATCAGCACAAGACTTATTAAACCTGAGTTCTTTACTTCTTGGTACATGAGAAGTTACAATATCAATTTCTTTAGCACTATGATAAAAGTGAACTCAAATTAATGCAAACCACCTAGTTGATACACTTATAATCTTTACAAACACAAAAACAGATTAGTATACACTCCTAATGGCATAGTTATTCTGCATAAGAAACAGACCCACAATTTCATAAGAATACAAAATAATATGAAGTATATCATAATTACTACACTGTTATACTGTAGCTCTTTCCACATTTATGCATATTTAATTAAAATGGTATTTATCAAAAGGCTAATGAGACCATTTTGAAATACATCTCCTGAAAGTCTAATGAGACAGTAGAACACAATCTGTTTATTAACTGAAGAACAAGATAAGTGACACCCATACCCAGTAAGACCAGAAATATCAAGAAAATATCATTGAAAGCTCCTCATAAACATTACATTAAAAATTACATTACATTATTCCTATTAGAAATAAGAAAAATGATGTATAATGTCACCTCCCCACTTCCACAACAGAATTGAAGCTTAAACTGATAGGTAAATGAAAATTTGTATTCTAGTCAAAGAACTTACCTAATGAGAGTATGTAAATTATATATCCATGGTGC
The DNA here is from genome assembly GCA_028533085.1 of Varecia variegata. Taxonomy (NCBI): domain Eukaryota; kingdom Metazoa; phylum Chordata; class Mammalia; order Primates; family Lemuridae; genus Varecia; species Varecia variegata. The sequence continues at coordinate 154,219,730 of CM052437.1, forward strand.
ACAATTATAATTGTTATAGATATTTAAATACAAGCCATTTTAAAATTACAAGATAAGTCAAGATGTTTACATGATAAAATAAAACTTCTTAACAATGTACCTTAAATGAATCTCACATTAGATTGCTGCACCTCAGAAAAACATTGCTGATATTTCGCTGAACCAAAAACCAATTCCCTTATTATGTGAATAGAGTATAAAGTTACCGTGCTGAAAGGCAAGTGGAAATGCCTGTCATTTGCTCAAATAATAATAATAACTATATATCTGAAAGCTTTCAGATTCAAGATAAGAAAATTCCAGAGAGATCAAAAGGGCATATATTAACAAACTCTAAATAACAAAATTGTTCAACATGTAACTGCCAACATTTGCTCATCAAGTAAACAGGAACTGATCCTAAGATTAAGTCATAGGTAGAAAGTCAGCTCAAATCTGAAATTTTTATATGAAATAGAATTCATAAGCAGTTTTCTAAACTAGAATCTTGGCTAAATGTTTCCTAACATTAATAACAGAATTCATACATACAATAAGTTTAGGTAAAAATAAAATCCATGTAAACATTGCAAGTGGCAACTGTTCTCTACAGCCAATTCAGTACTATAAATTATCTAAATAAAATCAAGTGAAATACTAGAAGATGGTAAAAACAGCTCCATCAAAAACTCTTCTGTGCATATTCCTCAACATAAATTAACATGAAATAATTATATCACCACTAATTTGTCAGGACAAAAAAATGATACTTTATTATAGCACCAAAATAATTTGAAGGCATTCACAGTATGGTGTCTTTTTATTAACACCTATCCAATGGCACATTTATTATCTGTCATATTAAGATTCTCCCACGAGTTTTAAAACATTTGTTAAGAAAAACCCTTTACATTTAAAATGGCATTAGACTTAATGTCTTTAAAGGATCTGAAATAGCAGATTATATATTTATTGACTTCTACAACATACTCCAGCCCAGATAATGATCTTTTGTCAAATTCTGAGCAATCTTATCATGTGGGCCTCCTCACACAGACTGACAGCAACACTCAGAATGTAACAAATGCAAAACCATTTACCTAAGTGGAAGTGAAAGGACTAGCTCTACTCTTCAGATTTTTATTTTTCTTTAAAATTTTAGTCCCTTGAAATTTAACTTCTTGAGTTAATATACCACTATTAGAAAGCAGCAGACTTGTAATCAATACCTTTACTAACAGCTATTCCCCAGGCTCTCATAAATATAAGCACCAGAGGTATGCAAGATAGAAAATACCCAATTAAGTTTTCCTGGACCAATTTAGCATGTCTAGCTATTGAATATTTTGACAATAAATACGTTCACACCCTTGAGTTTGAGAGAGAAAAATTAGTCCTTTAATTAGCAGTAAAACTAGTTTAGAAATTGGCCATCTGGCTTGTCTCTGATATACTCTGAGATCATATCATGTCATCAGAAATTAAAAAAAATATATACCAGGCATACTTTGCTAACCTCAGAGTATAAACTTAACTTCAGCTTCCTTCTCACTGCTATCTATTTTCCATGTTGCCAGAGTGAGAGAACAAATCTGAGCTCCTCATTCAGATATAAGTAGATCTAAAAAGAAAGAAAACCATGTTATTACCCAGGTATCTGTACTTGAGTCAACAAGCGCTGAGACAACACTGCACAAACTGTTATAGCTGATTGACTTGGATGGTTATAATACTGCCCTTGGACCCATGTGAATAGCTCTTCTGGATTTGAGTCATTCAATAGATAATAATGAGTATCCACATTGCACCAGACATTGTACTTAGCACTAGAAACATAAAGGTTAAAAAAAAAAAAAAAGTGTTTGGAGTATGGTGAGGAGATACATGCAGAAAAAAATAAATATTAGTGCAACCTAATAAATGCAGTAATAGACTTATGTATAATATTGTTGCTAATGTAGACCTGTGTTTTTCAAACTGTGGACTCTTATGAGCCATGGAATCAATATAGCCAGTCACAAATAGGATATTTAAAGTAAATTTTTTATAGAATATAAGACACTAAAATATACCTCATGAAATAAAACACTGTTTTGTGAACTCCTGTTCCAGTTTTATCTAGGTATAGCTTTAGACAGTATAGCTATACACATAAATATGAGTACAATATACATATCTCCATACATGTGTTTAGTGGGTCACATTCTAAAACATACTTCTAACCAGGTATGGTCAAACAACTTTGAAAGCCACAAATAGAGGAAATGGAAATTTGCCTGTATAAGTCAAGGCAGTCTTCATGAAAAAAAACAGCATTCAAGCTGAGACAATATGAAAAGGCTTGTACAGCAAATTGATAGGAGGCCTCAAGACAAAGGGATCAGAGTACATACAGATTGAACCCAGCATATTTCTAATAACTAGATTAGTTTGGTATCAGTGGGGTGCAAAGTACAAGGGTTACAGAGGGAAGTAGAGAAGAACCAGACCATGTCAGACCTTACAAGAGACACTACTGAGTTGAGAATTTTGTCCTATAAAAAGTTGAAAAAGTAGGAGCGGAGAAGCAATATACACAGAGGCTGGATGATATTCTGATAGCAATATAGAGTTGCTTTGGCCAGCATGGTATCCCCTAGCCACATGTGCCTACTGAGCACTTGAATACTATTTTAGATAGACGAGGTCAAATGAAATATATTATTATGATCAATACCATCTCTATTCTTTTATTATAGCTACTAGAATATGTAATACTAGGTACATATTGCTTGAATAATAAATCAATTGGGCAGTACTGGTGTAGAGGATGAACTGGAAGGAGGAAAATACACTAGCAATGATGAGACCAAGTTAGGCTATTGCAATCGCCAAGGTGAGAGAAGATGACAGCCTCAACCAGAATACTAAGAATGGAGAGGAATAGGAGAGAAAGGTTCAAGAGAAGAAAGGAAAATAGAAGAGACGGGATGTGGTGACTGATTGGATGTAAGGAATGAAGAAGTCACTTGTTCGTTCATTCATTCATTCAAACAAATCATATTGTACAGGATGTGCCAGGTACCATACTGGTTATGTTACAGTGAGCTAAATGGAAGTATAAATGCTTATCAACTCTCTGGTTTGAGAAACTGGCAGGAGACTGTTACCCTTCACTGAAATAGCAAACAGAGGAAAGAGGAACTCTTTTGTTATCATCAAATATATCAAGTATGAAATGCTTGTGGGTTACTGAAATGGAAATGTCTGGGAAGCAACTGGATGTCAGGATCTGAAGTGCAAGAAAAGTTCTAAGCTGAAGCTAGAGAATTTGGAGCTCTCAGTATACAATTGGCAGCAGGACCCTTAGGAGGGGTTTTATTCGAGGAAAGGTGGTAGAATGATAAGGGCCAGGGTCCAAGAAAAAAACAACACTCAAAGACACTAAAAAAGAGAAAGTGGAGATAGTAAGTCCACTAGCAAAGAGTAGCCAGTTACGAATGAGAAAAATCCATAAAAGGCAGAATCAAAAAAATCAAAAGAGAATGTTTTAAGGACGTAACATTCAATAGGATCAAATACAGCAGGAAAATAAATAATTTCAGAGAAGAATTGAAAAGTAAACAAAATGCAAAAAATACAAAAATATTTGGCAAGTCAGAGATCATTGATGACTATGAAGGTGATTCCGTGTGGGCACAAGGAAATTCACATGTCCTTCTAGGGTTTTATCTATGCACAGCTGAATGGTGGGTATGGGAGAGAGTTTCCATCCTCTCTGCATAACCCTAACTAGCTCCTTCCCAAGGAAACAGTCACAGCTATCACACCGGGCTACAGTTTAAAACTTTTGGGTGGAGTTACTGTGCTTTAAAGAGAGGAACCCAAATTCCCTCTTTCAACCTTGACTCTTTCTGTTTCTGGTAGTGGTAAGCACACCTAGGCAGGATCTGGTCCTCCAGGCAGAGTGGTCATGATCATTTCATATAATTAAAAAAAAAAGAATAAGAAACGTTGGCCTGGCCATCCTCATCTCCACTGCACCCCAGTTTCTCTATCTACCAGTGGGTAGGTGAGGGATATGGAGCCCAGTTAAGCCTCCGAACAAAAGCTTCATGGTTCAACACCCCTTATTGGAAAAGCCAGACATTGAGAGCTATCTAGCATTTGTCCAGCTATTAAACAGCACTTTATTTCACTGTTGGCTTCCATATCTTTTTATAAAATAATACTTTAGTCCAGAACCCCAGAAGGCAAGAGGAGTAGGTGGAGGATTCAATCACCAAAACCACTCTTGAAACTCCTTTATCCAAAGCCCTCAGCAACAAACTAAAATTTGTACTAAGTTTTTCTGCCTCTTTTTCTTTTTTTCTCAGCCCCCCCTGAAATCTTTCCTCCTTCCACTTTCATATGCTCAAATCCATGAATATCCAGTTTGTATGTCACCTTCTCAAGGAAGTTTTCCCTGATCTGTCCAGTTGCATTTCAGTATCACTGCCTCATCTATGCTGTCATATGCCTTACTTAGATCTCTATTAGGCACTTTGTTATAATTAGTTATTTAATTGTATCTCCACTAGTCAGACAGAGATTGCTAAATTCAGCTTTATATTAATATCTCTGGCCTTGAGCACATTGTCAAGGTTAGTCCTCCTCCAAGTCACAATTCATCTCTCCTTCTCCCAAACTCCCATAGCACTTTGTAGGGCAGCAACTGGGCCCAGCTGCAGTCTATCAGAACGGTCCCTCTACTTTTGGAAAACAGAAAGAAGGAGATATTGCATATCATAGATAAACAATCTCTTTTGAATCTTCAGCCAAACACTGTTCCATTTGGCCTGGAGCTAAGGAATCTCCTAAGCATCAGGCAAGAGAAGATCCACAGGCAGGTGAAAATGAGTCATGAAGTAGTACACAGGATGGAGGCCAAAGAGACAGCCAGCACTTGGGGCTGTCCCCCTTTATTTCAGAAGGAGTATTTTACACACATGTATTTAAAACTGGATAAAGTTAGGAAATACATAAATTGTACTTAATACAGAATTTCAAACTTGATTATGAATAATGGCAAAGCACCTTATAAAGTAAAATTGAAGCACACAAAGTACTTCCAAAGACATCCATTTTACACTTGAGGAAATGAAGTTTTAGAAAAATTGGGTGAGTTCTGTAAGGTCTCATTTATCAACCAATATTGAACAAATGCCTACTATGTACAAGGCACTGCAATTGCAGCAGTTCTGCCCTCATGGAGCTTTTTCTTATGGGGGAGACAGATAATAAATTTTTAAAAAAATGAAAAGTAAAATATGTCAAGTGGTGCTACTGGGAAAATAAGGCAGGGTGGGGGGTAAAGGTATAATTTTGAATAAGATGGCCAAAAAAGGCCTCATTGACAAGAATGACATTGGAGCAAAGACATGAAAGGGGAGGAAGAGAGCCAAGTAGTTGGTATCCTAACCTCAACCATGACCCAAATCTTGGCTCTCCATTGCTTATGTCAGCAGTCAACCTTTTTGGCACCAGGCACCGGTTTCACGGAAGACAATTTGTGGGGAGGAGGTGGGAGGTGGAGCTCATTCACTGATGTGAGCAATGGGGAGCGGCTGTAAATACAGATGAAGCTTTGCTGGCTTACCTGTCGCTCACCTCCTGCTGTGGGCCCAGTTCCTAAGTTTCATGGAAGACAATTTTTCCACTGAAAGTGGGGGCAGAGCTGGGGGGAGGCAGAGATCTGCATCCAGGTTCCTAACAGGCCAGGAATGCTATGTCCCTAGCCTGGGGGTTGGGACCGCAGGCTTATGTTCTTTTCAATACAGTGCTTTGCCTATAAAAGAGGAAGATCCTGACATTCAGCAAAGTAGCAGGGGAAGCAGTACCCTGTTCTCAGCATTTCAGGCACAATAGGAAAGTGGTTCAGAAAATCCTGAACAGGACCCAGAGCGCTACTCCAAGTGAGTCCCCAACCACACATTGAGATACTCCAAAAAGATGCCAAATGGTCATTTTCACTGACAGGACTAGCAATATCACCCCAAATAGTAAAATGTTAAAGTTGTAACTAGAGACTGTTTGATCTTTTTATTGCTATTTTTAAAGGCAAATGTCCTGGGTGGTTTGTTATGGGTTCTATCATACAAAATTCATTTCACTCTACCTAGTTACTTGGCTGTCACAAGACAAAATGAGCTGCAATAAGAAGAGCTTATAAAGAGGAAAAAAAAAAAAAAGCACAAATATCTGGTCCCATACCCAGGTCACTGTCTTTGTCTGAGGCATGATTTATTTTTTCTAGTGAAGTATCTATACTTCTCAGTTTATTACCCACATGCCCATACCAACTGGAAGTAAGATTTGGTTGAGTAAGATGGGGTAAAGAAGGTAAGTCAACATCCAAACTACTCCACATGGTTAATAAACAACCCAGTGTAACCATCTAGACAGCAAGCAAACCTTTGAATAAATGACCTTCTCCACGAGTAATACTCCCCTATGCCCAGTTTGCCCCAGTCCTTACTATCTCGTTCTTTTGAGCCTCATCTATTCATTTGCTTAACAAATAGGAACTGAATATCTGCAGTAAGGCAAATACTTTGAATTGTTTCCTATTTGAAAATGGTACATGTGTGTGTACACATACATATACACACACACATAAACACACACAATTATGTACATTAGCCCTATGTGGCTCCCACTTGAGAATATTTCCAAACATGTCAATTAATTAAATTCAAGTGTGAATGTATATGCATTTGTATATGTGAATGAGTGTGTATGTGAGAGACAGAGGCAGACAGAGAGAGGGGGGAATGGGATAAGATGCAAGTAAAGTTAGATTAGACAAGGACAGGAAAAATCTTAGAAAGCTCATGAGAAAATGTAAACATATGTAAAGAAAAAGAATAACATGAGTCTTCACTCACGTCTCTTCCCTGTGCAACCATGTTCACTACTCATCAACTGCTTTGTTTTATCCCATACGCTTCCTGCGTTCCTTAAAGGTTGTACGAAACCAAGATCTTTCTTTAAAGCTATTGGCAAAAATATCTGTGCCATAAACTATTAGCTGACAAGTAATTATATTTTACCTTGCAAAAGAAAATTAGGCACAACACAATCCCACAAAAAGAAGAGAAGTGATACCCATGTTTCTCAAAAGACATAAGAGAGAGAATGAACCAAGATAACAACTTAAAGTTTCTATCTTACCAGCCATTAATTTTAAATTTCATTTTGCCTTTTATATGACATAGCACTTATTCAAAAATAGCAGAAGAATCCCTATAACTATTTGTTGTCCTGCAAAAAGAAAAAAGAAAATACTGTTATTTGTATTTCTTGTTCAAACACTCTAAGAATAAAAGAACTGTTTTCAGAAATGATGAGGTTCCTGCAGATAACATTTACCCACAGGATTTGAGGCTTTTTTGTGACATAAAGTGCAGAGTACTTTGAGGATGGTTACAGATGCAATGGCACAGAAAAGGCTTTTAACTTTGGCTCATTTCCTCTGACCACCATGCTTCCATTTTAAATTATAACCTCTCAAAGCTGCAGATTCTTTACAACGAGCTTTTAAACTATCTTTTCGTGGTATCATCACAAAATAAGAACACTTTGTTACTTGAAAATAAAAGCACATTATTGGACTCAATAACTGTTCTCATTATTGCAAACCAATAAACAAGGCTCAACAAAAAAATTGTTTTATCCTAATAGCTATTGCTTATCAAGCTGCCAAGAAATCAATGCAGAAGAAACCAAAGGAAAATCTGCCTTAACAATATAGATGGCTTCTTATTCACAAACTATCTTTAATATCAGAAATGGTTATCACATATCACAGTGCTATTATCTTCCATAATAGAATCTTAAGCTAAGCACTAAAATTCTGTCATTCACATCTAGAATAATATTTAAGATAAAAACAACTAAAATACTATAGAACTGCATTTTTAATTTAGAAATTGCTTTTATGATATAGCCCATACCAAATGCTACCTGCTCAGCCAAATTACTTTTAAAGTCCATATAGCACTTTATATCCAAAGGAAAATAATAATAGGGCTGGGAAAAATAAGAAGTATCTAAGCCCCTTCCCTTTGGTTGGGGCTGAGGAATTAGCTGTCACAGCCAGCAAGGTTAGGACCAAATATTCAACAGCTGGTTGGGGACACTGGGGTGAGGTCAAGAAGGTGACCCACAGAGTTGCAGGATTGGTTACATACAGGAGGAATTGGGCAAACAAGTAAACGTAGAGAAGATGATGGGAGCCAGGCTTTTCAATGTTGGAAAAGGAAACAAGTATAAAAAGAAGGAGACAGAATAAACCCTGTTGTTTTGAATTTGAATTGGAAAGATCAGTGGTAACATTTTTTTTAGATAGATCACTCGATCAATAGATAGATGGAGATTATGTGTGTATGTATGTATGCACATACAAACTTGTATTTCCTAGGTTTGTTTATTGAAAAGATCTAGGAGCAACAATATACCAGTAGCAATGAGCAAACTTACAACCCAGATCTTAGTTTCTAAATGTCATTCTCTGCTAAAAGGAACCAGAAATCCCTGGTAGTCTTAGGGCGGGGGCAGGAAAAGTATAAGATAAGCCTTGATCACCATTTAACATGATGAACTGAGAACATAGAGTCACTTCTGTGATTATCCTTCCCAAAATACATAATCACAACTTATTCATGAAGACACATCAGATAACCCAAGTAGGGAAACATAATTTGGCTGTACTCTTCAAAAATGTCAAGATCATCAAAGACAAGGCAACACTAAGGAACAGTTACAGACTGGAGACCACCAAAGAGCCAGGACAACTAAATACAAGGATTGGATTCCAGACACAAAAAGAACATCACTGGGACAACTGGTGAATTATGAATAGGATCTGTGGAATAGGTGGTAATACTGTATCAATATTAATTTCCTATTAATTGATGGTTATATTGAAGTTATGGTTATATTGAAGTTACGTTGGAGAATGTCCTAATTTTTAGAAAACAGTCACTGAAGTACTAAGGGAGTTTTGGGGCATCATGTTTGCAACTTACACTCAAGCCAAAAAAAAAAAAAATCTTGAAAATAATAATAATGTGTGGCAAGTAAAGGGAGAGAGAGGGAGAGAGAATATACAGCAACTGTACTAAAATGTTAATAATGGGAATCTGAATGAAAAACATATGTAAGTTCTTTGTTCTATTCTCACAATGCTTCCATAGCTTGAAATCATTGTAAAATAAAAAGTTTAAAAAAGAAAGAAATGTCTGGCCTTAAATGCTCATATACTATTAGGAAAAACCTTAACATTCTATGAAGAGCCACAATCTGCTATGAATGTTGCAGGAAAAAAAAATGATGCTTGTGACTAGAGGCAAAAGACAGCCTATATCATTCTAAAAGCACCCAAACAAAATAAGGATGTTAAAAAGAGTTTTTAAAATCAACATGTCTAAAAAATATCACCTGTTAATTCTTATAAAGCACTTGCCTGAGGAAAAGGTGATGTATTTCAAGTAATTATCAATATTATAGGGTAAAATTGTAGAGAATTCCCCGCAGTCATAAAATAAGAGATCCGTGTAGACAAAGAGACTCGTCACCCAGACCCCTCTTCAAGGCAGGACTCACTCATGGCCCATGTGTGGGGCGTGCGGTATGACTCCGGGTCAGTAGATTCAATATAGCCACAGCTGCAGAGCAGAGAAGCATCCTGCCTTGGGGCATTCACATCCTGTGACAGAGCAGAGGAGACACGGGGCAACTCTGAGAACCACAGTGTCCCCAACCCAGCTTCGTTGGGACCCTGTCAAGCCTGCATCACAATTTGGCTTCCTCCCCTGCCCTACCTGTACCTTCCCCCTTTCTTTCCCTGGTGGTGATCCCTAACATAACATCTTGCACCCCAAACTCGTTCTCAGTGTCTGCTTCTGGAAAACCCAACCTGCCATAAAGCCCACTTTTGTGATTTGATAAAATGTAGTTTAATATAGGCACATTCTATAATTTTGTCTTGTGAGTGGGTAACTTTATTTCCAACTCACAAGACAATTATAATTTTTTTCCAGGTAAACTCTATCTCTAATTCTCATATTTACCTTCTCATGCTGTGTGACAGAAGAACTGTACTTTCCCTTTACATGTTAGCCAAATCTAAAAGATAATCATTGTTTAAACAACAAATTTCCCTCTTATGGTTCATTAGCTCCTGCTGCTTGTTCTCACAGTGAAATTGAAATATAGCAAAACAATTTCCATGGCAATAGATAATAATCTAGTAAATGTGAATTTCTGACTTAGCAACAGAATAAAATAAGAGGAAATTATGGGACTGCAGTGAAGCTAAATTTCAATTTCTGTGTGTGTATTTTTAGTATCACATCTTAAAACAAAGAAAGCACAAACAAATGCAGATACATATACACATGACTATGAGAGTAAAATTCTAATTATAGGATAAATGTATAAGATCTCAATAATCAACTTGTAATATCACTCCCTGCCTTACTACCAAAATATATTCAACTAACATAAAAAAATCTTACCTTATGAATTGGAAAATTCTTATAATTTTTATTTGAAAGTCTATTATCTACTATAATATCAGATCCAATTACTAATATATCCTGTTATTTTCATTTTTAGTAATAATTACAAATATGGCTTATGGCTGTACATGAAAAATTTTCAAAGGACTAAAGAACCTCTAGAAAGCACAGGAATAGAGGAACTGCAGAGTCTGTGAGCATCAGCAGATCTCTTGTTGGATACTCAGTTAGCTGAGGCTCTCCACTCCCCTTGTCAAAGGGCAGGACAATGCCCTCCTGCAGCACCCTGTGCAGCCCACTCTCACTCTGCACCTGCTCTTCTCCCAGCCCCTGAGCCCCACACACCAAGAGTCACTGTTTTGTGCCCACACTTAGTACCATTTGTTCTTGTTACTGTAATCATGTAATTTAACTAAATTGTTTGCAAACTGATGAGAGTGCAAAAAAGGGAAGGATTGTTGCATCTAAGGAAAATAACTATAATGCTTTGCAAAGATTTGATAAAGATAAATATTAACAAATTGGGTGTGAGTAGTGCTAGACTATGCACAATCTGGGAAAAAATAATTCAAATCTAGAAGAATGCTACACTCAGACTGTTTTGTAAGTGCCTTAAATTTTTGTCCTTTTTTATAAACTAAACTGAAAATTATAGATAATGCATTGTCTGTGCTCTATACAAGAATGACTATGCAAAACCTCAAACTTTTTAAAGTAAAAAGCTTCAGCTTTACAACAGCAACAAAAATTGCAAACATGGAAATAGTAAGTGAGACAAGAGTATGAGTTCAAGGAAGCCTACATGGGATTTTGTGTGGTACCACAACCACACCTCTCTTTTATTTGCCTGCCATCTATTAAGAATGGTATTGACCTGCCCCCGTGTCCTTGACCTGAGATATGCATGCACGTCACTGTCAAGCTAATTCTTCCTGGTTGGCAATGAAGGCTCAGAAAGTGTTCTTTCCCTGCTTGTCTCACTGACCTGTTCTTGCTGTGCACATACGGCTTCTTCATTTCCAGCTTGATTGTACTTAAACCCAGCATACCACAATCTACAAACTATATTTTCTCTTTGGCTACCTGCTACCCAAGGTAGGGCTCAGACAAGAACTTATTCTTACCCCCAAAGTCACATGGCCAATTACTTACTTGACACATTTCCAATCCTTTTAGCACACTTCCCAATTGTCTAACCAGGAAAACGGTTACCTGGACCAGTCAAGTCTCTTTTCCTATTCTAGTCATCTTTTGATGATCAATGCCCCTGTCCACTGGAAATGTACAGAAGCTACCATGAAAAGAATTTCATGCCAAGGGCATTTGTAGATTTAGATTCTAAAGCATCTGATCTGGCTACTTTTTACTCCATTCTATTGTCTTAACTTCATTAGCTACTACTGAGTCTACTTCCCATCAACCTGTTACATCCTTACCTCTCTCCAGTTTTCTAGGCCTTTAACTCAATGCCTCCCCTAATTATGCTTGAGCAGGGTTTAGTCACACTTCTGACACCAAGTGAGAGGTGTTTTTCCTTCCAACACCAATTAATTCTGACCCCAGCTGGGAGTCCTATAATTCAACTCAGTTCTGACAGTAACAAGGCAGAGTTAGCAACAGACTCCTCAGGTTTAGGGGCTCAGTCCCACAAGACTGCCCTCACTTTAGATGCCAAGTCCCCAGGTTACCCACACTTCTGTCCGACTTGGCTAAAAAAATCTCACGTGGGATGGTCCTTCCCCCACCTCAGGTTCAATGATTTGCTAGAATGGCTCACAAAATTCCAGAAAAACACTTTGCTTACACTAGCTTATTATAAAGAATATAAGTACATGGCCAGATGAAAAGGTAAATAGGGTGGCACTTGGAAGGATCCCCAGTACAGGAGGTTTTATCCCATGAAGTTGGGGGGCACCACCCTTCTGGCAAGTGAATGTGTTTGAGAACTGTGAAGCTTTCCAAATCCATTTATTCAGAGATGTTTGTGGCAGCTTCATTATATAATTATTGATTAAATCACTGGCCATCAGTGACTGGCTCAATCTTCAGCCCCATTCCCCACCCTAGAGATTGTGAAGTGGGGCTGAAAGTTCCAAACTGCTAAAATCAAGGCTTGATCTTTCTGGCAATCAGCCCCCACCCTGAAGCTTTTTAAGGGGCCACCAAGAGTAGCCTCACTAGAACAAAAGACACCCCCAACACCCTTATATTAATCACCCAGAATTTTCCAAGGGTTTTAGAAGCTCTCTGCCAGGAACTGGGGATGAAAACCAATATCTTTCCATAATACCACAATACATTAATCTCTTTTTTTCTTTCGTCTACTCCTCCACAGACTTGTATTATCTTACAAGTAATAGTGACTTGTGACCTAGGCCCTGCAACTGTTCCCCTCCCATTACCTCTTGGGAAAAACTCCCATTTTTCCTTCCCTTCTTTTTTTTTTTTTTTTTTTTTTTTGAGACAGAGTCTCACTCTGTTGCCCAGGCTAGAGTGAGTGCTGTGGCATCAGCCTAGCTCACAGCAACCTCAAACTCCTGGGCTCAAGCAAACCTTCTGCCTCAGCCTCCCGAGTAGCTGGGACTACAGGCATGCGCCACTATGCCCGGCTAATTTTTTTCTATATATATTTTTAGGTGGCCAGATAATTTGTTTCTATTTTTTAGTAGAGACGGGGTCTCGCTCTTGCTCAGGCTGATCTCGAACTCCTGACCTTGAGCAATCCACCCGCCTTGGCCTCCCAGAATGCTGGGATTACAGGCGTGAGCCACTGCACCCGGCCTTTCCTTCCCTTCTTACCTCTTCCTTCACCAGATAATAGGCAGAATTTAGAACATCACATACTTTCAATTAGACTTACTCTCCACTGTCTGCTGTGCTCAGGGAGGATCCGCGGTCTGTAAACTCTGCATGCTAGGAAGAGCAATTTAATCTTGCTCCTGATGTTTTATGTAGGAGGGGATGGTTTACATGCTCAGTGTCTCTAGAAAGAATATTTCCTAAGGAACAACATATCTATTTTTCAATGTTCATTTTCTGTTTTACTTTTAAAATCCTCCATACCACCATTCCCCACTAAGGGTACAACTTTGCAACCTAATGTATAAAACTAGCAGAAATTAGAGCTTAGCCTCTGCTTACATAAAAAGCTACTCCTGCCTAAAGACAAGAAGACCCCTCTGAGTCCTTTTTTCTGACTGTCTGTTCACATAAATGGGTTTTATATACGCATGCTTTTCAACAAAGGATAGGCCCAAAGATGGCCATGAGATTCAGGATTGGAACACTGGTTTTTATTATCATGTTTTCACATTTTCAAAATTTCCTCCTTTCATTGATGATAACCTTTTAAAAAACTGACCTTGAAGATAGGAAACAATCAGTCTGCGAGTCAACAGTCATGTCCACCAACCAATGTGTTTCACTCATTAGGATACAATCTTTAAAATATTTTGTGATCTCTGGAATCAGGATATATCTTACAGTCAATGATATCATAATTTAGTTGACAGTATTTTCTCTTGCTTAGTGGTACATAAAATAAGACTGCATCTTAGATTCAATATAGTAAGTTTCTCTCTCAACAGTTTCTGGCTGACCCCAGAGATAATCCATGTAAAGCATCTAGCATTGACTACGGCATACAGTAAGTGCTCTATAAATTTTAAATGTTGTCATTATTCACATCATCATCATGAAATTTCAGAATACTAATAACAGAAGTTTCAGAAATAAAGATAAGTCAAGTTAGTGTTCTGATGTATTCTCCTTATTCTACTTCTTCTTTGAGTGCATCTTTGGGGATTTTTTTGTTGTTGTTTGTTGTTGTTTTTCTATCCTAATTTTCTGAACTTTTCATTTGTCTCTGTATGAGAAAACAGTAAAAACTCTGATGGAATTGCTAGAGGTTGTGCTAAATGCCTTAGCTCAGAGTATTCAAAGCCCAAACGGGTTGGGATCTTTTCATCTCAAACGACTTTAAGTAACAGTTCCTATCACTAGCTACCAAATCAAAAAAAAAAGGAATCTCATTGTAAGACAATTCCATCATTAGAAGTTATTTTTGAAAATAACTATAATCAATCATCTTTTTTTTTCAAGTAAAAGATCCAAATCATATTTTCTATTTTTCTTATCATTCTTCCACACTCTGCCATTTTTTTCTTTCTCCACAAACAGCAACCTGAAATGTATTTCTACTTCAATTATAAAACAATCAATAAAAAATTTTAGCCCAGTTTTGTTTTCCTAACAACACATTAGTTACTTCTACTCAGTTTTACTTTATACTGTACCATATAGTCATTTGAGCAGAATCATTGTATTTCTTGTAAATGAATGTGCTAGTATAAGAAATATCTACATTTCAATGAAAAGTATAGCATAACTAACTACAATATTTTTAAAAGTGAGGAAATAAGGCAAACACACTACAGCTTTTTGGTATTTTTATATATGAAATCCATGTTTAGTCTGCTGTTTATGGTTTTTGCCTTTCTCCTATTTAAATAAGTTAATTGAAAGCATAGTATAATGTCATCTCTGTCATACTAAAAGTACACAACTACCTATGCTAATGGTATTCTGTAATGTTCTCAAGGAAAACGATTAGGTATTCAATCTGGACCCTCTCCTAAACAAAGCATTACTCAACAAATTTACTTAAACTATAGAATTCAAATTAGTGAATTTTTATGTATCATATTAAGAATAGATAAATATGGTTGGAAAATTATATGTATAAATATGATATTATTATAACTCAAGATATACTGCTAGTATACAATTTTTTATTTTTTCTCATAAAATGAAACTTCACAAAACAAAAAATATTTTTAAAATTATAAAACATAAAATCATGTATAATAAACATATTTATAATGTCTATATAGCTTGCTCCATAATCTTCTAGTTCTTCTAGTCTTTTATCTCATATGTATACTTTATTTTCAAATATTGAGATTATAGTACACTCATTTTATAACTTTTACTTATTTGACAATATCACAGGAGTATTTTCAATATCCTTGGTCTTCAAAAACAAGATTTTGGAATGGCTGCACAAATATTCCATCATATATATATATATACGTACAAAATATACAGAGTTTATTTTGCTGACCACCACTGTTGAGCATTTATTACCATCATAATGCAGTGAACATCCCTTTATCTTTCCTCTAGCTTCTTATTTTTTAGGAAAAAATTTCTAAAAATTGAAAATATCAAATAAAGGCATGTAAACATTTTCAAGGCTTTTGATGCCCGCCACCAAACTGTTCTCTCTTCAATAATACATAAGAGTACAGGTTTACCAGAAACTTCATCAAAAGTAAGTGTTGCTGTATGATGGATGTGAAAGCGTGTCTCATTTAATTTCACATTATTTCATTTACAAGTAGGGTTAGTACTTTGATATATTCATTTTCTGTTTTTTTTTTCTTTTTTGAACTGTCTTTTCATGACCTTTGCCCATTTTCCTTTGAAGGCACTTGCTTTTTATTATTATTTTGTAGCTGTTCTTTATATATGAGTGATAATATTTGGGCAAAATTAGCCATGCCACTTAGAAGTCTTTTGAAAAGTTTGTATTTATTTTTTTAACCTAGACATTACTGTAAGGGGCATATTTGGAAATAACCCAAACATATATACTAATTAATACCAGTGGCAGCATAACGAACAGGAGTTTTATTAATATCATGAAGGCCTGATATATGCATCATATTTAACACTGCTCTAGCTCACCATACTTTATCTAGAAAATAAATGGCCACAATAATTCATACTAGTGAATCTATTTTCTAAAATATTTTGGAATACAAAGGATATAAATTCATCTGAGTAGATAACAAGCATATCAAGAAATTCAATTCAGCATGATACAGTTAAAAAGGGTATATTTCAACAAATAGTTGAAATATAAGGAGTGTTCCGTGGAATTACTGAAGAGTTTTTTAGTGAAAAGGGTTTGTCCAACTGTTATTGTAATTACAATGAAAAGTTTTATATCCTAATGATTTTATCTAGAACATGCTATATTTGACAGAATATAGATACATTCAAATATAATAGGAGCATAAGGAATACCGATTATGACTATCTTCTTTCCACAAATCACAAATGACTCTCAAAAGAGTTTTAAATGCTTTTTGGAATTCTCTTTTTCCGTTTAGGAATAGGCAACTACATATAACAGTTCATGGCAATTCAAACACGTAACTGTTTTAATGAAAATAGGTAGAAAGAATGTCTATAAACTCCACTTCTTATGCCTTTGAAAAATTTAAATTTGAAGAGGATTACACCTCATTCTTAAGGTTTCTACACACTGAAAAGAAAATTTATCCTAAATTTTCACATTTGACAAAGACAATATCAAACAGCAGCCCCCAATTCCCTAAAGGAATCATGTCAATTTGTATGTCTTAAATTAATTCAGTGACCTACAGTAATGTGAGTTCTTGATACATAATGTCTGTCAGCAAGCAATACAAAAATTTCAGAATCACCTCTGGTATCCAAACTCCAAAAAGCAACCCCCAAAAATATACCTAAAGTAGTTCCTTAATTGTTACTTCTCCTTGTGTCTGTTGCTTATAGCAAAGTGAAAAAAAAGAAAAATTATACCAGGTGTAGATTGCTAGAGCTACAATTCTACAAATTAAATACAGTATAAGTTTAAACAAGATTTCTGGTAATATGTAATCAGCCATCTTTCTGAGCTAAGACATTACAATTCTGTGAAATTTCCTTTTACCAACTATGGTACAGTGAATTTCACATGTGCTTATATACCTCAATTTTAGTTGCTTAATAAAAATTTAAAGGAGTTACCTGTTATCTCTGAAATCTCTTCCTTTGCTTTTACTGTTACTGAGTATATATAGATGCTCCCAACACAGAGACCAACTGAAAATTCAGGAACAAAAAACTCCAGCTGCACCATCTTGACAAATAACACCACACATTAGATTACACATCAAAAAGCATATTTGGAACAATGTGTTAAAAATTACGATTAGAACTTCACATTCAAATGTCTAAAGACTTTATAAGCATTGAACATGATACTATAACAAATTCTACTGGATGATTATTGAAGTACATCAGAGAAACAATATGTCTAAGACCACAGGGGACTAGAATATTACCTATTTGCATTTTTACATAAATTATTTGTCCACTTAAAAACATAGGTGAAACAAGGATAAACATAAACAGAAAGCGAACCACATTCTCTCAGTTTCCCTCCTATGTCACTGGCAGCTCCTGCTCATCTTCCTCGCTGGATTCTCCCACTATTCCTGGCCTCTGAGCATTAGACTACCCCAGAAGGGGTACAGGCCTCTTCTCTTTCTGTACTCACTGCCCAGGTCAGAGGCTGGTAGACTACCACCTGCTGGCCAAATCAAGTTTACCACCTACAAATTTTTATAAATACATTTTTATTGAATATAGCCACGCCTATTGGCTTAACTGTTGTGTATATCTCTGTTCAAAATACAAGGTCAATGTTGAATAGTTGCAATGAAGATCATACAGGTTTTTCTGACCCTTTACAGAAAAAGTTTGCCAACCACTGCCTAGGCAATCTCATTCAGATGCATAGCTTGAAATATAATCCATATCCTTACAACTCCCCAAATTCTATCTTCAGTCCTGACCCAGACTTGGATTCCAACTTCTCATGCCACATGTATCCTTGGATGTCTAACAGGAGCACAGATTTAACATGTTGAAAAGGGAAAAGTTTATTTCCACCATCTCCACCTGCTCCTATGCCTCTTGGATCTTAACACACAATTTCCACTCATCCGATTGCTTAGGCTCAAGACCTCATGATCCTTCTTGACTCCTCTCTTCCTCTTACCCTCCATATCCCAACCATCAAAAAATTACATGCTCAAAATATATCCAGAATGTGGTCACTCCTCATCCACTCCAATGCTACCATCCCAACTCAAGCCACAGCCATTTTCACCTGCACTAGTGCAGTAGCCTCCCTCCTGGCTCCCTAACTCTGCTCGGGGCCTCTTACTTTCCATTTTACAGAGCACATAGAGTGGTCATGGAATCTCACTGCTAAACATACTTCAAAGGCCATGTAGGCTGTGACACCTTGTTAAATGCTGCCCTTCTCCCTCTTACTGACTCTGGTCTCTCCACACATGGGCCTCCTGCTGTCAAGCACGGTCCTGCTTGGATTTTTATACTTGCTGTTCTGTCTGGGAAAATTGTCCTCCAGCTACCTAATTGGCTCACTTCCTCATTTTATTCAGGTCTCTGCTCAAACGTTACTTCAAACTAGAGGCCTTCCTTAATCACTCTCTCTAAATTAGTGGCTCCTGCCAACTCTAACTCCCTGCAATATAGTTGAATTCCCTGGGAAATAGGCACTAAGACTCCTGAGATTTGCATGCATTTTGGGGAATGCTCTCAGGAACAACAACTGGAAAGGAGTGAAGGAAGCAGGACAGACAGAGGAGGAAGCTGAACTGCACGGCAATTGTAACAGAGGCTTCAGTCATAAGAACTCCTGGAGCAGGAACGGCACTTTAGAATTGTCCCAATTGAGGCAAGGTGGCTGGGTCCTTGAGCCTATGTGTTGATGCATTAGGAGATTCAGGGTACCCCCAGAGTGGGGGTATGACCTTGGGTAAGACGTGTGAATAGGTACTTTAGAGAAATGCAAATTAAAACCAAAATAAGATACTACTTCATACACACTAGAATAGCTAGAATCAAAAAGACAGAAAATAACAAATGTTGGCGAGGATATGGAGAAAATAGAACCCTCATACATTGCTGGTGGGAATGTAATATGGTACACACAGCTGCCTTGGCAAACGGTTTGGCAGTTTCTTCAAAAGTTAAACATAAATTTATCACACAACTCAGCAATTCTACACCTAGAAATGTACCCAAGAAAAATGAAAACATATGTCTACAGAAAGACTTATAAAAGAATATTTGTAGCAGTATTATTCATAATACCTAAAAACAACACAACATAAAAGTCTATCAAATGGTATGTGGATTAACAAAACAAGGTACATCTAAATAAGGAATAATATTCAGCAATAAAAGGAATGAAATACTGACACATGCTACAACATGGAAGAACCTCAGTAACATTATGCTTGGTGAAAGAAGCCAACACGAAAGATCATTTATTGTATGATTCCATTTAAATAAAATATCCAGAAAAGGCAAATCTATAGTAACAGAAAGTAGATTAGTGGTTACTTGGGGCTGAGGGTAAGAAAGGGGGGAGGCTATAAATAGCCATGAGGAATATTTTGGGGATGATAGAAATATTCTAAAATTAGATTATGGCAATAGCTTCACAACTCTATAAATTCACTATGTATCACTGATTTCTATACTTAGCATGAATCAATTTTATGAGATGTTAATTATATATTAATAAAGATGTAAAAAATAAAAAACATCATTGGCTAAGTGTTTCTTGAATTAACTAAAGAAATAATGACAATGATAGCTAATACTGAGAGTTTGCTTGGGGTCAAGAATTGTTCTAAGTGCTTTATATGTATTCACTTATTTAATCTTTACCACAATCCTATAAAGCAGGGACTATTTTATCCTCATTTCATAGATGAGATAACTGAGGCATG
>CM052437.1:154240390-154292971 GCA_028533085.1 Varecia variegata
GAGGACTTTCAGGGCTGCTGATGGTAACATTTTATATCTTGACAGAGGTTCAAGTTACACAGTACAGAGATCCCCAAACTTTTTGGCAGCAGGGACCAGTTTCATGTAAGACAATTTTTCCATGGACTGAAGGAGGGGCCGGGGGTGGGAGAGTGGACCCGGAGGGGAGCTCAGGCAGTGATGCTAACGATGGGGGAGCAGCTTGGAAATACAGATGAAGCTTCGCTCATTGGCCCGTTCTCATCTCCTCCTGAGTGGCCACAGCCGGTTCCTAAGTTTCATGGAAGACAATTTTTACACAGACCTTGAGGGGTGGGACAGGCACATGGAGCTCAGGCAGTGATGCAGCCCAGTTCCGAAAAGGCCGGGACCAGTTCCGGGCCACAGCCTGGGCTTTGGGGACCGCAGACACGGTATATGTCAAAACTCAGCAAATGTTCACTTAAGATTTATACAGGCCACTGTATTTAAATTTTATCTCAAAAGAAAATAAACTGTAAACTATTATCATACTCTAGTTAACAGTATGCAATACCGAAGGTATTTAGAGGGAAGTGCCTACTATTTACTCTGAAAGGCATCATAAACAAGATGGACTGATGGATGAGTAGAGGGATGAATAAATGGGTAGATATGTAGTAGGAAAGCATTTGGTAAAATATGAGTGGTGGTGTTCACTGTACATTTCTTTCAACTTCTCTGTATGTTTGAAAATTTCCATAATAAAATATATTTTCAAATTTAAAAACTAATTTCTGAAAAATCATTTTAACTTTAAAATTTACTTGGTAAAGACAGAGGAATCAGCAAGTGTTCCCAAAGATTTTGAGCCATGATCTTAGTTACCCACTTGCTTGATCATTTCAGGTTTTTAGAAAAATTGGTCCAAAGACTTAAGACTGGATAAAAAAAACTTGCTAATTAATCAAGTATATAATTTATTCATCCACTCCTTCATTTATTCCACAAATACTTGTCAAATACATCTATGAGGCAGATGTCTCTAAGTGCTACAGAAGAAAGACAACTTAATTATAATACAATGTGATATATATTAACTGCTACAGGAATACAGCAGGCAGGGCATTTTCTGGACCATGCAGACTAAGATTTTGCCAGATGGGGTGCAGGGAGCAGAAAGTTCATTCTAGGCTGTGGAAAATTGTGTAAGCTTATAATACATAAACTTTATTTTACAGCTAAAAAAGTAAATTATGTATTTATGGTAGCTGCTTCTTGAATGTGTCAAAAAATCTAAAATAAACACACTTACAATAGATCCTGCCTTTTAGTATCTTATATATTGCTATTGGAAGATTCTGCAATCTTTTCAATCAACAATATAATCTAGGCATCTCTTGTTCACCACTGAATCACAGCTACATTTATTTCATTTTAAACAATTAAAGGTATTTTCATATTTGATTTTATTACTTCTTAAAGATTTTGTCCATGAAAAGTTTTACTTGGAAATCACTTGGGAAACAATGCTCTAAAGTCTTGAAATGCCAAGAGTGAACAGTCAGGGGTTAGAAAGGTCTCCTAGATCAAAAAGCAAATAAAAATGCAAATCTCTCACATAGCAACTCAGTTCAATATAAAATGCACAAAGGACAAATATCAAAGTACTGTGTAAATTGTCTATACTCTATTTAGATACATTAAATATTTTATATCGTCCTTTTTAAGGCATGTGGATGGTCACATTTCCTTTGATGAGAAGTTTGCTTTTCTAAACAACCTAACCAAAATTCTAGTATATGTGGGTTTACTGTAATGTATCTTTTTTATTTTCTGCAAGATGTAGATATTATTATATACCTCACATGCTTAATGTGAAGGTTAAATGAGATGTTTTTTTAAAAAAATGAAAATCAATCAGTGCTTGGTGTTTAATAGTAGTAATTAATAATAAAAATATTTACCTATATACATATTCATGCAATTGCACAACCATGCTTTTTAATCTGGGCCAGGAGCTAAGGTGAGCCAGAATTCACCATATCTTTTGAGTGCAGTTACAAAGTCCCAACTCTTAGCCTCATTGCATTCCTGACTACTCACTTTAATGTCATGATAGTTTTTTATTTGCTCCCTTTCAGATCCGTACTCCTTACTTCACTGCTCAACCAAGACTGGTACTCTTTACACAGTTCACTAGCAAAGACCTTAGAATTCTTTCATCATTTATCTGTTAGTGGCTGAGGATAGAAACATCACTGGACCTTCACCTCAAATAATCCTCTAAAAAATTCCCAGTGAGTTGGGCCAGGGGTTCAGACTCAAGATGCTTTGTAATTTGTTTCAAACCATTTTCTATAGGTACTTTCAAATGATCCCTCGGCTGAATGAGATGTTTTGTTCTGAAAGTCTTTGAAAAAATAGTTAAGAAAGGTAATATTAGGGCACTTCTTAAGACTGAACAGTGCATTGTAAAAGAAGATGAAGAACATTCAGAGATTCAAGAAAAAAGAGATTTCTGAAACAAAAAAATTAAATAGGAAACCTGATTTCATTTGTTAGTAAATGTAATAATGTTACTATTTCGCAGAAGACTATATTATCACATTGAGATAGAAAGAAGTGAGAATTTAAAGCTATAACTTTGACATGCAATTAAGTGATCCAACTCAATAAATCTTAAAGAGAAGGGAGCATTTCTGCAGAGTACCAGAACAGCGTAAATTTGGGAACAACCTTGCAAAATGATCTTGACTATTGATCAGCTTATTAATCTCCATGCTGTGTTTACACTATGCAAAGAAATTAAGCATTCTTGATATTTACTACAGAATTAAATTATAAACCTAGCTCTACATATCATAAAGATTTAAAAAGCTAAATCTTTAATGTCAAAAGAGCAAATAACAGAGCCTAAGGCTCAGTTCTATGAGGTAAATCCAGGACACTGACATTCTCTTCCCATGAGACATGGTGAATTTAAGATATAGGTATGAATCTTGTTTTGCTGGAATGCTAATTATATTCATTTAAAACCCTGAGAGCTATTAGTAATGACTTTCACTTTTTCATCTTTCATGATATGCTCTTGATACAAGTATAGACTGCGTAGCAACCACATTCAGGCTATACCCCTCATTGGCTAGGTCCTGTCAGCAAATTGTGTTCATTTGAATCTTTATATTGCCTTTTCTTTATTTGCAATATTCTAAGGGAGTGATTTTCTTTATTGTTCCCTTATCTTGTATTTCAATCTTAGAGAAAATTATAGAGCAATTAGAATCTTATTTCACAATTAAGTCACTCTTCCTTGTCTTAAAAAAAATAGATTTTCTGTTTCATATATAGACGAGAAAGATTAAGACAGTAGAAAAATGAATACTTTCAGTATTCAATATTTTTAATATCAAAAGAAGTAGGCTTCAATAATAATTTTTACAGTAATAAGGACTAGAAAAAATAATATGATATGAAAATTTGAATAATTAAAAAATAGGTGAATCCCTACTGTCCTAAAAAAAAAAAAAAACTTAAGATGATTCATATGTGAAATAAATAAACTTGTCAATTCAAAAAGAGAAGAGAAATATTTTGGTAAAAGGAATAAATTCTACATTAAAAACTTTAAAAAATTACTTTGATAGAGTATCTTTCTAAAGAAATAGTCAGGTATCCAACAATTTTATTTTCACCCAGGAAAATCCTATTCTACTTTACTGACAATGTGCTTTATTTAAAACTAGAGCAGCAAAAAAAATTCAAAGAAAGACTTTTCAAAGTATAAAATGAGCCTAAGATAAACCAAGCCACAGGTAAAATGACTATCTATGCCACCTTCCTAAATCTGCTAATACTTACAAGTATATCACTATACAACCACAAATATGTACATACTGTCTACTTGAATCCCTTCATAGTTGCCATAAATCATTCATTCATTTTCCACAAATACTTATAAAGCAGTACAGTTCCTGATTTTAAAAGTAAAAAAGAGAGAAAGAAAAAAGGAGAGTATAAAAATAAAACACAAAGAGTTTTGACAAATAGAAAATACCTGATAACACATGTATGGATAGATGGGTGGATGGATGGACGAGTAGATGAATGGATGGATACACAAGCAGAAGAATGAATAGATGCTCAAGTGAATGGATGGATATGATGCTTTCTATCAAAGAAAAGAACATGCAATTGTTTTTCTCCTTTAACCAACAGTTGTATAAATTCTTAATCTGTGAATTGCCCAAGAGCTTCAGGAACAGGTTCAGGAATCTCTGGGAACTGTAAGGAGGGAGATGCATGGTGATATGGGTACAAGCATGAGTTGGGGGAGTGGGAATTGGGGGTGAATGTGAGCAAAGGCATCCACACAAAAATGGCCCCTTCTTCTAATCTCCAGAAACAATTAACCTACTCTTTTTTAAATCTCTACTTTGCCAGTTGTTCACCTGTCATCAAAAGAAGCAAGGCCTGAGTGAAAAGTATGAAAGCTGCTCTGGTTTGGCAGCCTGAACAAGCAAGATTTCCACAGATAGACCAGGGAAGAAGCTTCAGCACTTACAGCTGGTGTTAGGTATGGGGTTCCTAAATTGAGCAGCAGAATAATATTTGTCCATTATGTAACTAAAGGACTAAAAATTAGCTTTAAAAAAATCAACATACTATCACTAATTTCATATTTATGATGCAACATCCTATCACAATAGCACAGAAGAATTAAGTAAAGGATTTAAAGATTCACATCTAATTGAACTACAACTCAGTTGAAACAGCCTGTTTCTTAAACTGAGACTCCAACAGCTAAATTTTGCCTTTCAAAGGTAATAGAATTCTGGAAAAACCTTCCTAGGGTTCCCTTTGAGGTTCTCACAAACATTTATCGTGCTAGCAAAATAATTTCATAAGTTTCTTTATTGGACCTATCAGCCTGTACTTTGAGAAATGCCGATCCAAAAATGAAAATCTAAGCTGGAGATGAGCAACACTGTATTACAGAAAGTATGCTGGACAAGAATCAAATTAGAAGACTTAAGGTCTTGACTCTAAAACTTGCTGAAAGGACCTGAGTTTCTCCACAAAAATGATCATAATGTAGTTGCCTTTCAGTGGCTATTGACACATGTATACAAAGCAAACATAAGGAAATGCATTATATTCTTGAGGTATTCTACTTCTTGTTCATCTGGTTTAATCTTGTAAATTACAAATCCCTGTTTGAGACTCTGATTATAATATAACAACTGGGGGAAAAAGCAAAATTGGAGAATGCATAAGGTAAGAATATTGGAAATTAATAACAAGTTGAGGAAATATGTTTGAATTTTTCACAATTTCTGCAGTTTGCCTCCTGAAAAACTAAATAGCCTATGTCTGAAAACTACTATTATGGAATCTAAAAATAACAGAGACTAAAATATTATTCTTTTTCTTTCTGATAGGAAAAATAAAAGCATATAAATTTATAAATTTCTAGGAAAGCTAAAGATATCATCAAGTATGCCTTTAAGCCTGCTCTAATACTTTTTTTCAAAATCTGGGTTTATAAGAGAGCTATAGTTGAGAGTATATATTTCTGTTGTTGAAAAAGAGGTAAATAATTGCAGATAAAATTCTTGAACTTCCTTAATTTATCAGATACTCCATCCTTAAGCCAAAATCCTTACTTAAGCAGGGCAAGTAAAAGTAATCACCTAGAAAAGTGGTGAGATAGCTGTATTAAACTATGTATCTTTTTAAAAATAAACTTCTTTTTAAGACATCTAAGTAGTATAACCAAATATGGTCCTGGATGCTGGGTGCACAAAATAAGAATTTATATCAGCTCATGAAGATTTGTATTGTTTTCTCCTTTACCCTAGGATGTAAATAAACAAAAGACATTATTAAATTTAAATACACTGTACCTTTTTTTAATCTTCAAAACAAAAGTACTCCGTATCAGTAATAGGTATTACACATGCAGCACTTCCATGTGGCCAAGATTTATAGCTCTTTTGTTAGATAACAAGTTCCAGATAAACCTAGAGAGTAAATACAATCCGTGGTAGGATAACATCCATCACCAGTGCACTCCGCACTTCCTCAAGATTTCACCGGTCAATGTAAATGGAAATTACATGTACTCATGAGCAAGTCATGTTGCTTGCTAGGTCTGAGTCTTCTCACATATAATAAAGTATTTTATTTATTAGTTTTATTTATCTATAAACTCTGTAAGCAAAGACAATGGTATCCTAACAACCACCCAAATCAGGTAGCCAAAAAATAACGTGCAGAATACAGGATTACAAAAGTTCTTTCCAGCCTACTTAATCTTCAATTATATATATAATTTTTTTAAGACTGATACTTGGGTGGGTAGGTCCATAAAGTACAGTAGGACTAATAAGAGGGTGGGCCGGTCCACAAAAATGTGGTAGAACAAATTGAAGACCATAAGAGAAAGAAACAATTTGCTGCAGTGGAAGATTATCTGAAGAACTAACTATCTGCTTTTTTCTTTTATGTTACTAGAAATAAGGTTTCAAAGAGAATCCCCAAGATGGAAATTAAGATACAAGAAGATACATTTACATCAGTTAAATCTTAAAATTGTCTTTTGGTAAATACAAGTAATGATAAGCTTTGATTACTCACTTTATTACAGAGTGGCCTCCATCAGATCTTACCAAAAGCTCTAGTTCTACACATTATGGAAAAGTCATAGAAGTCCAGTTTCTCTTGCAGAAGTAATGAGCTTTTTCTTTGTTACTTCCAGTTTAAATCTTTGGTAAATGTCTAAACATAATTTGAAATAACGATGATGTCAAACTTTCCCTAATGTCTATTTTAAAATGTTTGTGCTGTTTGGGCAATAAAAAAAATTAAAACTTAGAAATTCACATTTGGACAATCTATCTTAATATAATATTCCAAAATATAAAAAAGCTATAAGCTATATATCTGTGACAGAATTGTTTATAACTGCAAAACTCCAGAAAAAACAAAAATTATTAAAATAAGGAAATGATTACATAAATTATGGTATACCTACTTGACCTTCTATTTCAAAGCCATTAAAATGATGAACATAAAAATCAAGTGGCAAAATAGAAATGTTTTGTTGAAAAAAAATTGACATTAGGCTAGAAGAACACTATCCCCTAAAAAGGAATTGTTTTACCAAACAATGTAAGAACACAAAAACAAAATTGTTCATCATATTGCATAAAGAAACTAGAAAACTTAAATAAGATGCATTTTTAAGTAAGACAGCTCTGAGTTGCCTTCCAAGTCTTTTCTTCTTATGCTTAGATATATATAATCACTGAATACTTAAAAAAGAATTTTTCTCATTATGTAAAAATCCAAATAAAGTAACTCAAAAATTTTTAAGCCTTAAATATTTGATTACACTTGGAATATTGTCACTGAGTTAAACTCAAAGAATTTAACACAAGGTCATTACACAAAACTGCATTTATTCTTTTTTTATGAAAATCAGCCAAAATAGATCTTTAAAAAAATACATCCCACTGCTATAACAGTTTTAAAAAACCCAAAGTGAAAACAAAGAACTGTGTTAGACTGAGTATCTTTAGCAATAAAATATAAAAATGACAAAGTCTAAAAAGATATATATAAAATAATTTTAATTATATCATTTATTAAAGATTTTATTTTTAAATTGCCATTTCTTTTCACTTTATTATTTCTTCCTGACCATCTAATCTAAACTAGTCATCTGGCCTCTATCACATTACAGTGTTTTAATTATTTGCATTGGCATTGCACTATTTTTATCTGGTATATTCCTATTTTATGTATTGATTATCTGTCTGGCCCACCAGAATGTAAACTCCTGGAATAAAGGAGTGTTTTCTATCTTGTTCACTTCCAGAGTCACCACACACAGATGTATATGTTTTACATATGTGAATAAAACATAACTACAGTTTTGCAGTGTACAATCTGCACAACTGAATGTGGAAGGTGTGGCTATGAACATGTAATAAAAGGCCAGAGATCTTAACAATGCTATGCCCCTAGTGGTGATGCAACCTCACTCTAAGCAAGCATACCAGAAGAAGCTATTCCTCAAAGTTTTCAGTTCCTAAATTTTATTTAACATTATTTCATACAAGCATGTATGAATTATTTCTTGTTATTCCACAAAATCTATATAAGCAAAATATTCCTGAGGCAGAAACCAATCCAAAAGTGTTACTATTAAAGGCCCATATGAACGAATTATGATAGCAGTAAATTTTTTTAAAGTATTTTTCAACCAAAAACACTCACTTGTTTACTGTTAGATATATATCACTTATTTTTTAAATAATATTCTAATGGTCCTAAAGAATACTATAATCGATATATACTCATATATCTGTAACATAATCCATTAGAAGTTTAAGGACAGAAAAATTTCTTCTTAAACATTCTAAATTATGGAACTACATTTTTTAAAAAAACTATCATTTCTTTTTCATAAAAATAAGAAGTTCTGAGTTTAAATTATTATT
This sequence comes from Varecia variegata, assembly GCA_028533085.1. Classification (NCBI taxonomy): domain Eukaryota; kingdom Metazoa; phylum Chordata; class Mammalia; order Primates; family Lemuridae; genus Varecia; species Varecia variegata. The sequence continues at coordinate 154,248,856 of CM052437.1, forward strand.
AAATTCAGGAGTACCATACTCAATGTTTCCAAACATAGCTCTTTTTATAATAACTTCTGACAATTCTCTAGAGAACAAAAATTCAGTTTTAATAGAAGCTTGAAGGCTAGAACTATTTCCTGGGAAATCTAATTCAAAGTAAACAACCTACTTGAGATTGCTCTATTCACACAAAGCTTTATTGTTAGAAGATGATAATGAAATATAAAACCTTACTCTTCTAGGTTGTTGTTTACAATCTGGACAAAGCTCATGGCCAAAAGAAAGCATACGAAGGCCAATGTGAAAGGAATGTGTGGGGATAGCCATCCTTCTTCCTAGAAGACAGATGCTGACCAGTAAAACTATCCGTCACTAAACAATAACCCTCTCACTCCCACACACACACACCCCCTTAAAAAAGAAATTACAACCCCAATTCCCCACTTGGCAGGTATCTAAATATACAGGTCATCACAAATATGAATTAAATTCAACAAACTTTTGTCAACCATATGCCAGACACTAATAGGATAAAGTATAACTACACAACTCTACTTGCCCCCAGAGGAGCTTCATACTCGTGAGAACGTTTTTTGGCAACAAAGGAGTGTTGATACAATGCCAAACCAAGGTGAGGCCCAGCTGTTAGAATAAGCCCTTCTTTGATTACACCAGGGGCAGACTAACTTGAAACCACACTGTCCTACAACCCAGTATCCGGTAATCTTCTGGAAATGCTTTCCCTGAAGTTTCTGTTCTTGCTTAGCTATTCCACCCACATACTTCAAAGCTAATCCATTCACCTCTGCTTTTCAGAAATGGCTCTTCCCAATCTCCTCTTCTAATGCCCACTCCACAACTCTAGTATCCCAGACTCAGGCATTCTCTCTCCCACTCAAGTGCTCTCAAACCTTCTCAAAACTGCACTCCCAGTCCTAAAAACCTGGGGAGAGGAAACTTGTGCCCACACTTTACATTGAGGAAAGGCAAGTACATGGAATAACTTCACAGTATGACCATGGAGATATCACAGGTTCTGTTCCAGACCAATGCAATAAGGCAAATATGACAATAAAGCAAGTCAAATGAATTTTTTGGTCTCCCAGTATACGTGAAAGTTATGTTTACAGTATTCTGTAGTCTGTTAAATGGCAATAGCATTATGTCTAAAAAATAATGTATACACCTCATTTTTAAAATACTTTATTGCTAAAAAATACTAATAATCATCTAAGCTGTCAGGGAGTCATAATCTTTTTGCTGGTGGAGTGTCTTGCCTCAATGTTGATGGCTGCTGACTGATCAGAGTGGTGATTACTGAAGGTTGTGGTGGTGGCGGCAATTTCTTAACACAAGGTAACAACAAAGTCTGCTGCATAGATTAACACTTCCTCTCATGAAAGTTTTCAATGTAGCATGCAATGCTGTTTGGTAACTTTTTACCCATAGTGGGATTTCTTTCAAAATTGGAGTCAATCCTCTCAAACCCTGCCACTGCTTTACCAACTAAGTTTATGGATACTCTAAATCCTTTGTTGTCATTTCAACAATGTTCACAGCATCCTCCCCAGAAAGATGAAGAAATTTCCATCCCAAGAAAATACTTTCTTTGCTCATTCATAAGCAGCAGATCCTTATCCATTAAAAGTTTTATTATAAGATTAAAATAACTCAGTCACAACTTCAGCCTCTACTTCTAATTCTATAATAGTTGTCTTGCTGTATCCACCATATACACAGTTACTTCATCGACTGAAGTCTCAAACCCCTCTGAGTCATCTGTGAAGTTTGGAATCAACTCCTTCCAAACCCCTGCTCGTGTTAACATTGTATCTCTTCCCAAGAATCACTAATGCTTTTAAGAGTATCCAGACTGATGAATCTTTTCCAGGAGGTTTTCAATGTACTTTTCCCAGATCCATCAGAGGAATCACTGTCTATGGCAGCTTTAACTTTACATTTAAATACTTTAAAATGTATTTCTTAAATAATAAGACTTGAAAGTCAAAATTACTCCTTGATCCATGGACTACAGAATGGATGTTGTGTTAGCAGGCATCAAAACATTAATCTCCTGTACATCTCCATCAGAGCTCTTGGGTAACCAGGTGAATTGCCAATGAGCAGTAATATTTTGAAAGGAATCTTTTTTTCTTAACAGCAGGTCGGTCTCAACAGTGGGCTTAAAATATTCAGTAAACCATACTGTAAACATCCAGGCTTTGTTGTCCCATTTCTATAGCACTGGCAGAGTAGATTTAAAATAATTCTTAAGGGCCCTAGGATTTTTAGAATGGTCAGTGAACCTTGGCGTCAACTTCAAGTCACCAGCAACATTAGCCTCTAACAAAACAGCCTGTCCTCTGAAGCTTTGAAGGCAGGCATTAACTTCTCTTCTCTAGCTAGAAAAGTCCTACATGGCAATCTTCTTCTAATAGAAGCCTGCTTCATCTACGTTGAAATGTGTCATTAAATGTAGCCACTTTCATGAAAGATCTTAGCTAGATCTTCTGGATAACTTGCTGCTTCACTTTATACTTTCATGTTACAGAAATGGCTTCTTTGCTTAAACCTCATAACCTAACCTCTGCTAGCTTCAAACTTTTCTTCTGCAGCTTCCTCACCTCTCTCAGACTTCACAGAATTGAAGAGAAGTAGGGCCTTGCTCCGTATTAGGCTTTGGCTTAAGAGAAGCTGATTTGATCTTCTATCCAGACCACCAAAACTTTCTCCATAACAGCAATAAGGCTGTCTGGCTTTCTAATTTGTGCGTTCGCTGGAGTTTACGTTCACAACTTGGCTAACTGTTTGGCGCAAGAGGCCTCTAGCTTTTGGCCCATCTTGGCTTTCGTCATGCCTTCCTCACTAGTCTGAGTCATTTCTATCTTTTATTAATTGACCTAATTTCAAAATTATTATGTCTCAAGGAATAGGGAGGCCTAAGGAAGAGGGGAATGGCTGGTAGCTGGGGCAGTCAGAGCATACACAACATTTATTAATTAAATTCACAGTCATATGCGGGCATGGCTTGTGGAGTCTCAAAAACAATTACAGGAAGCCCGTGTGCCTGGCTTCTGGCCAGGGCTCTGCCTCCCAACTTGTTGGAATGGCCACGCAGCAGGTTGCTACCCTTTATGAGAAATAAAGCTCTCCTTTTTCCAAAGGAGAAAAAACAAACAAACAAACAAAAACAACTACAATAGTAACATCAAAGATCGCTGATCACTATAACAGATATAATAGTAATGGAAATGTTTGAAATATTGTAAGAATTACCAAAATGTGACATGGAGACATGAAGTGAGCACATGCTGTTGGAAAATGGCACTGATAGACTTTTTCAACGCAGGTTGTCACAAACCTTCAGTATCTGCAAAGTGCAATAAAGTGAAGCACAATAAAACAAGGTATGCCTACAAACAACTAGCTAGAAAATAAGGCAGTGTGAAAACCATGTGAAAGAGGTGTAGGCAACGTGGTCTGAAGTATTTATCATAGAATGTCCAAAGCCATACATTTAAGTGTTCACTGCAAAATAGGGATTCCTTTTTGGGAGGCACCAACCATGTCCCACAAATTGGTTCCACAGTAGCTTTCGTATAACTACACTAAGTGTAGTTCCACTTCCTTAGTGGAACTACAGGAAGTTACAGCCAGAAACTATTTCAGATTTTTGGCTTTTCAAAACTGGTTTCAATCACTGGAAGTAGCTAAAGAGACATGTATCTAAGAACTTCATCATTCACAGTTGACTGATTTTCTAGACCTTTCAAATACTGGATTTTACCCCTTAAATGACCCTTTGCTCCCAATATAAACTTCTATCAATGCCAAGATATTGTATGAAATAACCCTGAACCAGCCATCATATCACGGATGGCTACAAGGTATATCTCTAACCTTCAGTAATGGCCTGTGCTAATGAGAAGGCCCAAGTGTTTGTTGTAGTATGTCTGTGTAGCTACCTCAGCTACCAACAAAAAAACACTCTGGCACAAATAAACCAGGACTGGGTGCAGCTAATAAAGCACGTGACACTGTAATGTTAAATATATATACTAAGAATTTTCTAAAATTCTGTGCCAGGAGGTCCTTTGTAAATCATAGGAGAATAAGTGTTTTTAACATTAAATTTCCCCATATAGTTAAGTGATGCTGCACAAGGAAATTCTGTGAATTGAAAAGCCAGACTGAGTTGGTTCGGACCTAGTTATAATTACCATTTAAACAGAACAAAAGCCTCTACGTTGACAGGGACAACACCAAAGTGGAACACAGGCCTCATACAATCATCTAGAATTGCTTTCACATTTGCTTTAGAAATACTGAGGATTTTTCATTTCACTTTTTCTTTGCAGAGCATCCAACACAAACTTTTAAAATCAGTTAGTAAAAACATATACACACAATAGCATAGGTTGGCTTTATTTTTTCATATGGAGATTTAAAGAGTATCTCATTCAATCCCCTTCATTTTAAAGATGAGAAAATGAAGCCCAAAAAGGGCAATTCATACATGGCCATAAAATGGATCAGAGACACAAATTTCTCTGTTAATTATTTATACCTCTGCCCCATAAAATAGCCCATTTTTCAAATACAGTAAAATAAGTTACGAATCTCACATAGTAATGTGCTACTTTCAAGACAATGGGAGTGTTAAGACCAGTGCCGTAAGAGGAGGAAACCTGAGTGAGCTAGTGAAAGACGCAGAGGAGGACAAAATTGTGGTCTCTCTGTAGTTCAAAATGAACTCAGTTCCCAGGAAACCGGATAAACTGGAAGTGATCTAGCACAGCTAATAAGCACACAGAGTTCAAACATTTATCAGTCTCCCTGAAGAGCTCTAAATACGGGGACATGCCGGTGTGCTGCTTAAACTCCTTCCCAATCCAGCCTGTACAGAACAGGACTCGCCTCAAAACATCCCAGAGATACTGCAGATCCATTTTTTCAAATGTCCTCACACAACACGGAAATGGTTGAAATTATTAAAATCTCAGAAACTATTACATTTAATTCAAAGATGTTCAGCTGCTACCGTTTTGTCCTGTGTATTTTTAAATGCAGGGCTCACTGTAAATATTCTAAAACTTAGTATATTTTCACTTTTTTAGACATCACAATGAAAATGGGTGGCAATAGAAAAGGGGTGGGAATTAGAAGGGAAGGAATTTGATTTTTATAAAGGGAGAAAAGTTTAAATGGCCTTATAGATGTAAAAATTGAACTGTAAAGATAAAATGTGTACATCTTGATAGCATCCAATTTCAAAAGGTAAAAAATGTTTAAACAGATTTTAATTATTTCTCTGCAAACACTGTAAAACATTAAATGTATATATATGCTTAATTACTATGAAAGTGATTTTTAAATGCTGTATTTTTATTTTAAAATATCACTTCCTTTGTCACATGGGAGAAATAAGTTTATTATTATTTTTGTATTGATATTTTCCCCTATTATCAAACTCTTAAATTTATGTTTTTCTCCATTAATTACAATGTCCTTTCTCTTATGTTTTAAAATATTTTACATATTCGTATACCTTGATATAAAGAGATTTATGGTCTAGCTCAGCTAACGTACTGAGAAATATGTATTAATATATATATGTATATATATGTATACATGCCTGTACAAGAAAGTTGTTATGGTGCTTAAGGCTCTCTCTAGGGTAAGACTGCTTGGTTCAAATTCTGGTTCCACCAATTACAAGCTTGAACAAATTTCTCAACCTCTCACTGCCATAATTTCCTCATCTGTGAAATGAGGATAATAATAGTAACTACTTCTCAGGGTCTAAATATGACTAAATAAAGATTTCATATTTTTTAAGTAATTAGAATAATGTCTGGCATTGTCAAGTGTCTGTAAATAATTGTTGAATTTTTAAAAATTATTTTTAACTTTCCCTTTCTTCTTTCTCCTTCTCTTCTCCTTCCTTTTCTTCATCACTATTGTTTCCACTGCAACATCTTTATCAAGTGCTTAACTAACAAATCCAGCATTACAGGTAATACTGACATACTTCCTACCCTCATAAAATAAATAGGCAGTTGTTATCCCTGATGATGATTACATACCTAACACAAAGAAGAGAGTAAAAATAGTAACAATCAGGGACAGAAACTATAGGGCATAATGCAGTGGTCTTCAAATTGGAGTACAATATACCACTATACTCTAATCAGGTGAAGATTTTTCTAAGGGTAGCTAGGCATACAAATATATTTAAGGGAATCAATTTCCAGATCCTCAACTTCCATAAAAACTCTTTTCTAAAACTGACCTAGTGCCTCTCAAGTAGGATATCCTTTCCCATCTCCTTTCCCACAACTACCATTCTGCTTTATAAAAGTTCTGCTGTAACACATCCCTAAGAATATTATAGGACATTGTTCTGGACAGAAAAACCTGGGGCACCAAAAAAAGAACATCTCATGTATTTTGCGAGTATAGGTGCTCTCAGCTGAAGTGAGAAAACATCCTATCCTCTTTTTTCGTTTCTATTAATACCAATTGATTCCCTCTCTTTCATGAAGAATGTAGAAAAAAATGATAGACACATACATTAATACATACATACATACATTAGTTTAAACAGCTCTGGTCTTCAAAGGAACAAAACCATACAAGGTCATGGCAAATAATAAAGAAGGACTAATGTGAAGATTAAGAATAATGAAACTCAAAAGTACAAATAGAGAAGTAGAGTTCAAGCATGTTCTCTAAGACATTATGAGAACTCTCAGATACACTTTAGAGTTCAGATTAGATGATACTGTTTGTGGAGTGCTGAAAGGGTACAGTTGGGAAATAGGATTGAAGAACAAGAGAACAAAGGAAAGAAAAGAGAGCAGAGCAAGGCCAACTGACTTAATAGTATAGGAAAAAATCCTTTCAATTTCATAAAGGCCACAAATTAATAGAGAATAATCAGTAATAAAAATGCCGTATTACCAAAATAAAACGTCTGAATGCTACTTAGACAAGAAATCCTACATTTTCTCTCGACATATCACTAGTAGCATATGCAAGAAATCAATATAAACTTTTTTAAAAGGAAGTCTTAAGTAGATAAAAGAAGATATACAAGTTACTAGAATATAAAATTAATGGTATCTTTCCTTACTGACTTAAAACAATTCTAGTTACAAAAGGGCAATAGGACTGGAAAAGGGAGATATCTCTGGAAGGTATAACAATATTCGGTGACACATGAAATAGTTTAGACTTATCTTTTTCTAGTAACAATTATATATTAATCAAGATGCAGGTTTATAGTGTAATTTTGAGGCTTATTTTAAAGTTCTTATCAGCAACAATCTTGTATAATCTACCAAGACTATACATATGCATAAGGTTTAGTAAGGCAATTTATGATACAGTCTGGATATTTGAAATTGAAAGCCAGAAGCTATTATTTTAACAAGTTGTCAAGATATGTACAGTTTTGCCAAAGAAACATTGAATATACTGGTCTTTTGAAAAGTAGATAAAACTTAGAATTCCCTAAGCAAACCATAGTTACACAAAATTGTCATAAAATTCCTATGAAGCATGAGACTCAAACGCTACCAAAATCCTTCATAAGATTTATTTCCAATAAATTACATCTTTGTTTCAGAACTCTGATAATTGGCTGCCCATTTGCCTATACCATATTTTATTATTTTCTATTGCTAAATAGAAAAGAAATTAAAGGACAAAAAGAACATCACAGGTTAAATATCCAAATTTTATTATAATCTTGAAAAATACACATCTGTTCCCTTCCTGTTCCTTTGCCACTAATCTCTCTGGGAAGGCCCAACTTATAATTCTCTGAATTTGTAAGGGAAGAGAAAGAAAACTAAATAGCAGATTGCTACAACTCTCCAATTCAAAGCCAAATTATTACTCTATTTAATACAGCAATCTGCCACAGTTTCCTCCTCTAATACTCCTGATCCCCTCTACACAACTCTTTTCTGTACCACTTATTTCCTATTATATAACTTACACGTTTATTATATTTAGTATCTGTCTCTTCCTGCTAGAAAGTAAGCTTCAAAAGGGCAGGGATCTATATCATTTTGTTCACTGGCCCATCCCAATACCTAGAACAGTGCCTGACACACAGCAAGTGCTCAAAAATCTAATGAATGAATGAACTCTTACTCTGCCTGTACCTAACTCCCCACCTGAGGTAGCACTATCCAAACTACATATTGTTCCATCTGTAATTACTTAATTTGTACGTGATTTTTCCCACTCTCATGTCACTATAATGGGTAAGAGTCCATTACTACAACAACTGGAAGTGATCCAGGCACAGTTCACCCTTTATTAAAACCTTAACAATACTTCGTTTCTTAGCTGACTTCTTTGTTATGGCCACAAAAACTCGAAGCATCCCATTGTCTACCTTGTTTTTTTTCTCCCTTTTTAGGCAATGTCTTCACAGAGTTTCCTGCCCTTAATACCTTTCCTATAAATTACTACTTTAATTCATTTTGGGGTACATTATCTTTGATGCCTTCTACCCACCTTTATAGTACATTTATTCTTCTCATTTACCCCTGATCAACACCATCCCTCAACAACCTCCGCAAAAGCTCATTAGTAACAGATTCATATACACGCTTGTGAATCTATTTAACATGTAGTATTGTAAAAGTATTCATCTTAAACTGTAGCATTATTTGATGTCAATATCTTGCCTCAAACTGATTGAGCACATGCAGAAATAGATGCTACCAACAGGACAGGATGAAACAGAAAATCACGGGAACAGCTTCAGAGCTCAACTATCTGCGCTTGACTCAGTGAGAGGAAAGAAAGAAAGACTGAAGGTGGCTACCACTAGAGCACAGGATGACTCTGAGCAGTCCAGGTATGAAATGCCTGGCGACCCACCACCAGTGTCTCAAACTAACCCAAGAATCACTCTTACACAGCAAAATACAATCATCCATGTTCTTTTAGTTGTGGCAAGAAAAAGTTTCCTACAATAACATCCATTAATAAAATGATTGGTACACAACAGGCACTCAATAAATATTTGCTAAATAAATTTTTGAATCAATGAGTATTTCCCTATGATTTGAGAAGTTCAGCCCAGGTTAAATGCAGACTTTTAAATGTAAAGGGTTATATCTCAAAACGGTATTTTATCAGCTGATAAATATAACAACACAAATAAATGTTACCTGCAAGCTCAGTAAGAACTTTATGCATTCATATATTCAACACATCATCAAACCATTGTGACAATTTTATAACAATGAATTGAAACCATATAAACACTTGATTGGAAACAGTTAATTCAAGGGACAATTTAGTCACAGCCAAAATTAATGGGTAGAAACAAAGTAAAGCCAGGCACCATGGCTCATGCCTATAATCCCAGTCACTTGCAAGGCTCAGGTCAGAGGATTGCTTGAGGCCAGGAGTTCGAGATCAGCCTGGACAACATAGAGAGACTCCATCTCTTAAAAAATGAAAAAATTAGCCTGGCACAATGATGTCTGCCTATAGTCCCAGCTACTTGGGAGGATGAGGCAAGAAGATAGCTTGAACCCAGGAGTTCGAGGCTGGCTGTACCCCAGGCTGAGACAGAGCAAAACTCCACCTCTAACAAATAATAAAAAACAAAAATAAAAACAAAGTAAAAAATTAATTTTAACTTACTCTCAATTTTGAAGAAATACATATTTTGTTATAATATCTTTGATTCTGGTGTCCATAAAATACATTTCCCATTCACCCATATTTAAGTAGATTAACCACATTTAAAAAATGAGAAATGCTTCATTCCTAACTCACTAAAGGAAGTTTAATAGGTATTAAATATAAACACAGCTAATTTCATCAATAATATTGACTGTTTATATCATTTCAAAAACATTGCTAAAAATATTGCTGGGATTCTTTTTTTTAATTTTTACAGTTTAATTATTAAGAATTAATTCTTGGGATAATTTATTTAAATTAGCTGGACTTTTATAAGATATGTGATTAATAAGTGTGTGTAGATTCCTGATTTTTAAAATTTTGTTCTCTACCCAAAAATACAATCTGGATTAAATTCAATTTACTGACCTAAAGACATCAATGAGAAATTCAAAATCAGTAACACTCTAATACAACTACATAGAATGATGAGTGATGGAGGGAGAGGCCCTAAGAGAAGATCAGGTAATGATCTTTCTAGTATGGTCTGAATGCAGTCCTTCCCATAAAATTGAAGTTTGACACAAGTTTTATCAGGAAACCTTCTTTTTCAGAAGAAATTGTGAAACACTGAAAGAGGCACATACACAAAAATATATTAGTGGATGTCCTGTCTAGTATATATACCCTTCCAGATCATCTGATTCAGTAAGAGCTTGAGCTTTTCATTCTCTTTTGGCCACTTTACAACTATTATATGTAGTTGTAAGATACATAATAATACAAATAATTCTTTTCCATAAAAATGCAAATAAAGTTTGTCCAGTGAGATGGAATGGATAATTGTCCTGTGGATATTGGCCAGTTTTATAAATGTTATACATTCATTTTAGCATCTCTGATCACCTACATACACTGTATGCTCTTATAATTCTCCTTTGAACAACTTGTAACATCTTACTGGTCCCTCATTGATTAACGAGCTAAATAAAGTCTTCAATGTCTGTTCATTCTATATTTGAATAAAAGTCATGACTTTAACCTTTCTTAAACAGTATCCCTTGACAGAATCTACACTTAAAATAATATTCACCTTCCATGAATACACTTTCTTAAAATTTCTACTAGGTCATAAGTCATCCATTTAAATTACTCAATCTAGGCCAGGCGCAGTGCTCACACCTGTGATAGCACTCTGAGAGGTTGAGGCGGGAGGATCGCTTGAGCTCAGGAGTTTGAGACCAGTCTGAGCAAGGGTGAGATCCCATTTCTACTAAAGATAGAAAAAAGTAGCCGGGCATGGTAGCACGCACCTGTATTACTTGAGCTCAGGAGTTGGAGGTTACAGTGAGCTATGATGACACTGCTGCATTCTAGCCGGGGAGACAGAGTAAGACTTTGTCTCAAAAAAAAAAAAAAATTATTCAAACTAAAATATTATAGCATGCTTTAATGAACCAAAAACACCCTAATTATATGATGTACCTTTATTGTTTATATACCACTAAAAAGAAAAACATTGTCAATTAAACTATGACATGCTTTTTTTATCATTTAGCTTTATTGTATTTTTATATATGTTTATCATATATTCTACTGTCCTGCTCCCATGCCTTCGTGCACACATAACTTATCTTTCCAAAGCCAAAACATAGGATTTGGCAATTATTGTAGTGCCTAAAATGCACATAACTCAAAGTTTGACATTATGACCACATTCACAGACATACAATGTCAACTACTTCAAAAACACCACCTGACCTACATGGATTTTAAGGGGCCATCAATTTAAAGATGCATCCTCATTTCAGATGTGTTAAAATAGGAAGGAATATATGCATCCTGGAATCCATAAAATGCCATCATTACAAATGCAAATACATATAGCAGGATTATATATAGCAAATAGCTTACAATCAGAAACCCTATCACTAAATGGTCATCATTTGCTTAAATAGTGGAGCTAGGATAATCCATATAGACTGCTGGAAATTTATGAATCTTAAAACTGAGAGCCAAAATCTCAATGAAGCTAATAATTCTTAAGGGTAATAAAAGGTGATGTCCTTGACAGAACCAAGGTTATTCAATCTCTTGTTGACTAAAAGAGTAGTAATGGTAGTTTGGTCTCTAGTAAAAGGGCAAGAAAGATGGTAGGACATCTGGCTGGCTTAAAGCAAAACAATAAAAAGGAAAAAACACCCCCACTGCTCCTATTCCTGAGAAAATTTTCTTGCTCCTGCTTTTTGATGTACTGCTGACATTCCTTTCCTCTTTTCAATCCTCGATTAGTTAACAGGTTATAAAACTGCTGCTATTATAACAATAATCTCAATCAATATATCATAAGGCTTTTTGCCTAAAGGATTGTCTCTCCAACCAGTTGTAATCTCCCTGAAGACAAAGGAGACAGTAGTCTCTCTGAAGACTAAGGTCTTTTCCTAATTAAAAATCTAATATTCTAAATAGTTGTCAATGCTATCAGATTTCCTATTAAATATTACTTCCTAATTTTTAGCCTTTCATAAAAGTTTTAATTATCTCTTTATGTCTGGAGTCTGCAATATTGCCTAGGACATAGTATTAGCCAATAAATGTTGCCAAACTAGAAATTTACTTTCTCACAATAGCTTTGAGTCTCACAATTAACTGGTGAAGTAGGGCAACAATTATTAGTCCCATTTCATTCATAAAGAAACTGAAGCTTGGAGAATTTAGGATTTTCCCCAAAAATCACACAGTTAATAAGTGGCATTGTCAAAACTGAATCCCAGGCCTTCTGACTCTGAGTTCAGAATAATTCTTACAATAAGAGACCACATGTTCCATTTTTAGGAGCTTTCCTTCCCTTCCTCTTCCCCCACCTACCAAAAGATACCTGACCCAGGGATCTGGCTTACTGAGTTACTGAAACCACATCAACACTGAGTTAATTATTATTAATGAGGTAATTCTCTACTTGGTTACATTTGTCTTTTAGCACTGATATTGTAAAATTAGGCATAGCAGAGACTACTGCTAATATACAATATGAACAGTCATGTAGCCCAGTATCTAGTAGGACCAGAACTCTGAATTTTCTTGTGCCTCAAATTCTTGGTCTGCAAAAGCAGGTGAAATATAGATGATCTTTAAGGTCTTTTCCTAATTAAAAACCTAATATTCTAAATACTTATCAATGTTGTCAATCAGATTGCCTGTTAAATTTTACTTCTTAATATTGGACTTTTCATAATGCATTGAAAGAAAAAGAGGAAACTATAGAAACCTAGCTGTTAGATTCTACAGTGGGCCAAGAATATAGAATATATAAACAGAACTTTAAATATATTCTAACCATACTGCTTGACTAAGGACAATGTATCAATATAAAACTAGAAGGTTTTGAGTATAAAGAAGATCTATACAAGCACAATTGCCACAGCAGTCCTTCTAGGTATACAAGATACTGTTACATTTTACTGGCCTATAACATACTTTTTCAGACATGGCAAACCTATACTTTTCTCGTAACAAATGCCCTAGGTCTTCCCATAAAGTTATTGTGAAGTCTTCAAATGTCACTAATTTGTCCCTTAAAGCAAACATATAAAATATTCTGTGACACACAAAAAATGTTGTATCCTTTAGTTGCTTCAAGATATAGCATATAAATCACTGCATTTCTAAACAGAACTATTCTACCTAGATATTTTTGTCTAAAAGATATAAAATGTAAATTTGCCACATTTTTCTTCTCCTTTTCAGCTTCCAGGTCACTTAACCTGCTTCAATCTCTAAGCTATAAATTATTTTTTCAATAAGTGAATAAATAAAATTGGTATTTTTGACTACTTGGTTAGTATAAATCTTTTCTTTGTATGAGCACATTTTTTGCATGAGTAAAATTCCTATTAAAAATGCAAATTATTTCTAATTTATCAATGGAGCCTTTAACTAAAAGTAGTTTTTAAATGGTCAAAAGACTTTGATCAATTTTTATAGAATGTTATTATTCTATCAGTAACATCCATGATATGCTTTCCATTTTAACAAACGAGTAACCTGTCACTACACTACGCTTCATTATCACTGAAAACGTTCCTCTAATCTTTCTCCTTTGCCTCTCTGCTCCATTTCCCATCAAAAAAATTATTTGCTCCACAAGTTCCAAAAACAGCAAATTTTCCTTATTCTTCTATCCATCTCATCTTTCTATCCCTTTCTTCAGGATCCTTTTCCTCTTTCTCGCACCAGCATCCCTCTTTGATTCTCTGCCTATATTCCCCTTCATCTTGATTTACTCCTTCACAGCTCATCTGCTTCCACAAGTTCAACTAACATTTCCATACTGATGAATCCCCAAAGAATATTTTTAGCTTTTATTTTTAACCAGTCTCTGATCCTACATTTCCAGTTGCCTTTAGGATATGTCTACTTGAATGACTTGACAGGCTATTAGAATTCAAAACTTCCAGTTTCTCTACATCCTCCTAATCCTTCTGTACATAAACTCATACTTGAGGACACGTAATTCCCCCAGGTAATCCTAACAATCTAAAATCTTCACCATTTTGCCAGTCCTCAAGCCCAGAATGAACTATGTTACCACAGGATGCTAAAATGTTGCTGCAAATAGCCACGAAAAAATGAGGCAACTGTTTCCAATACAAACTGATGAGTTCATAATATTCTATGACTAAACATAATATAGTTCACTCTATTTCCCTACTACACATTTGTTTTTTTAATTTTTCAATATTTAAAAAAACTGTAATCTTTGTGATTACATGTATTTTTTTTCAAATTTAATAATATCTCTTTAGTGTAGCAGTCCAGAAGTGGAATTAATTGGTCAAATGATGCAAGAATTAGGCTGGCATGGTGGCTCACGCCTGTAATCCTAGCACTCCGGGAGGCCAAGGAGGGAGGATTGCTTGAAGCCAGGAGTTTGAGACCAACCTGAGCAAGAGCAAGACCCCATCTCTACAAAAAACAGAAAAAATAGCTAGGCACAGTGGTGCATGCCTGTAGTCCCAGCTGCTCGAGAGGGAGGCTAAGCCAGGAGGATCGCTCGAGCCCAGGAGTTTGAGATTTCAGTGAGCTATGATGATGCCACTACACTCTAGGTAAGGCTACAGAATGAGACCATGTCTCCAAAAAAATAAATTAATTAAAAATAAATAAAAGATATAAGAATTACTAAGGTTCCTGATTAATGCTGACAAGCTGACTTCCAAAACAGTGCTATCACAACAATGTTAGAGCTCCATGAGTACACGAATCTTGTCTGTTTTGTGCATATTACCAGGCACTGGTAATACAACAATGAATAGTAAACAGTAAGTGCTCATTAAATTTTATTTAAATAAACAGATGACTCAATCAACCAATCAGACCTATGAAATGATTTATAAATATTAAACATTCCTCTATATCCTTGTTATATCTTTATACTACATTCCCTTACTCCCCTTTAAGAGTGGCCATGTCACTTCCTTGCTTTGACCAATGAATTAAGAGTGTAACTGGAATATAATACTCAAAAGAGCCATTTTTCATGTTCTTTTTCCTCTGTCATAGCAACCGAAATGAGAGGCGAAAGTTTCTGGTATTGTTTCCTATCATCATTAATTTCTTATAGTAAAATGTAGTTTCTCCCTTAAAACTTATTTTTACTGAGCAGAAATTCATGGGAAACTGCCTTAAAAGGAACTCAGTACAAGAGGGTCCTTTAGTAGGAGGATTAAAAGTATATAGTACCATCCCTATGAAATACTATGAAGCAATAAAAAAAATTGCTAAAGTCTGAAAAGCATCCTTGGGATGCTGTTTGAGATCAAGCTAACTTTGAAAATAAGAGAATACTTTAATTCCGAGAATTCTAATAAAGTTTTGTTAGATTTCAGTGAAACAAAAATGTTTCATAAAGCAGCTCTAACATAGTTTTATTGCAACTCTAGAGGCCCAAAAGACAACTAGAAACCAGGCAAGGTGCTTCACTTTGAAATTCAGCTGTGTGAGCTGAGGTATCACCCTAACATGAGGGTACAGGGGTACAGAAGAGAGGGTAGCCAGAGCCTCAGATATAAATTGTGACTGAGACTTAAACTCAAGATATTTGCATGCAATAAACAAACTAAACAGAATAAACATATAAAGACCTGGGTACTCAAATTTAGTTTCTTAAGAAATCTTAAGTGTTATTATCTAAATCCTATTAGATAAGGAATATTTCTTTTACAAATACAGCTTAACATGTTGGTGTTTAACAGTTGTACCACAAATTCCAAGAACTAAAAGAAAAGTAGAGGAAGTCAAATCACAAATGAGAAGCCAGTTTAATGCTAATCAATTAACATTTCAGAAAGTTACAAAGAAGGGCAGGATATTTTATTATGTTTTTCATATTTCATAAGCAAAAGTGTTTATGGGAGATTTTTAAACAGATGTTTTCCTCATTTCTTTGTTTTTTTGTAAGTGATAAACAAAGAAAAGTTAACTAGGGGAAGGAAGCAATAAGAGCAGGTATTTGAAAATTTTACAACCAGGAGAATCCTATCAAAATCCTTCCTTGATAGTGTTTGGCCTTATAATTAGTTCCCACAAACACCAAAAATGATTAGAGTCAGGTTGCATGACTATCTAAAGCCCAATATGATGTTCTATTCTATGTTTTCATCATAATTCAAGTTTATTGCATTTTTCCTATGAGGAGACTAATTAATGGTCAATATGAAAATATGGACTATACTGAACAGTAGACAAAAGGAAAAAAAATAAACACCCACAAGACTGTGACCCAACTAAATCATTATTCCAGATTTCAGTATCTTTCCTTATATTTTCCAAGTCAAGTTTTTGCTTGCTTATTTGATTCTATATACTTGCTTAATCTTCATATTTATTTAAGATAAGTTTTTTCCCATGTTACCATAAACTCTTCAGAAGTTTCATTTTTTTTTGGCATTTTATTTTTATTTATTTATTTTTTATTTCAGGATATTATGCGGGTACAAACATTTTGGTTACATTTCATGTCTTTGCCTCACCCAAGCGAGGATTAGAGGCATGCCCTTCCCCTCTACAATGCTCACTGTGTCTGTGACCAATAGTTCTGAGTTTACCCCCGCAAACCCCTAATCCTTGGAGAATATTACTACCATATGAGCACCGTAGTGTTGCTCAGTCAGTGCCAATTTGATGGCGAGTACATGTGGAGGCTATTCTTCCAATCTTGTGATACTTCACTGCAGATAATGGGCTCAAGCTCTATCCAGGAAAATGTAAGAGGTGCTAGGTCACTGTCATTTCTTATAATTGAGTAGTATTCCATTGTATACATATACCAAATTTTAATAATCCACTCATGAATAGACAAGCACTTGGGTTGTTTCCACATCCTTGCAATAGTGAATTGTGCTGCCATAAACATTCGGGTGCAGATGTCTTTATTATAGAATGTCTTTTGCTCTTTTGGGTAGATGCCTAATAGTGCTATTGCTGGATTGAATGGTATTCCTATTTTTAGCTCTTGGAGGTATCTCCAAATTCTTTTCCACAGAGGTTGCACCAATCTGCAGTCCCACCAGCAGTGTAAGAGTGTTCCCGTCTCTCCATGTCCTTGCCAGCATTCGTTGTTTTGGGATTTTTGATAGAGGCCAATCTCACTGGGGTTAGGTGATATCTCATTGTGGTTTTGATTTGCATTTCTCTAATGATTAGAGATGTTGAACATTTTTTTTATATGTTTGCTGGCCATTATTCTGTCTTCTTTTGAAAAGTTCTGTTCATTTCCTTTGCCCATTTGTTCTACAAAACACTAAGAAAAGATGGAAAAATCTACCTTGCTCATGGATTGGTAGAATCAATATAGTTAAAATGCCCATACTACCTAAAGTGATCTACAGAATTAATGCAATCCCTATCAAAGTACCATCATCATTCTTTACAGATCCAGAAAAAATAATTCTACACTTTGTATGGAACCAGAGAAGACCGCGTATAGCCAAAGCAATCTTCAGTAAAAAGAACACACTGGGAGGTATCAGTCTACCAGACTTCAAGCTGTACTACAAGACTATAGTAATTAAAACGGCATGGTACTGGCACAAAAACAGAGACACAGACCTTTGGAACAGGACTGAGAATCCAGAGAGGAAACCATCTGCATATGGTAATCTAATTTTTGACAAAACAGACAAAAATATACACTGGGGAAAAGAATCTCTTTTCAATAAATGGTGCTGGGAAAACTGGATAGCTACATGCAGAAGATTGAACTGGATTCCCACCTCTCACCTCTCACAAAAATCAATTCAAGATGGATAACAGACTTAAACCTAAGGCATGAAACCTTAAGAATTCTAGAAGATGTTGGGAAGATCCTTTCATACATCAGCCTAGGCAAAGAATTTTTGAAGAAGACCCCCAAAGCAATCACAGCAGCAACAAAAATAAATAAATGGGATCTGATCAAATTAAAAAGCTTTTGCACAGCCAAGGAAACTATCATTAGAGTGAATAGACAGCCTACAGAATGGGAGAAAATATTCGCTCTCTACATATCCAATAAAGGGCTGATAACAAGAATCTACCTAGAACTTAAAAAAATCAACAAGAAGTTTCATTTTAAGTATAGCATTCCATCAAGTAGGCATTCCACAATTTATATTTTTCCTTGGTGTTGGATAATTGCTTTCAACTTTTATAAAATTATAAATAATTCTATAAAGAATTTATTGGACATAAGCTTTTCCAATATTTCAAATTCTTTTCTTAGAATACACTCCTGACAATTGCAGTACTGTATCTCAAAAACAATAATCAAAATGAAAAGCCAATAAATATAATATCTGGGATTTGGTACAAAATAATACAGAGTGGGGGAGTGGATGGGAGTTACAGATGAAACAAGATGTTTAAATTTTTCCAAAATAAAACATTCAAACAAAATATAAAAAGCAATCATCCTCAAAAGAAAAAAAACTATACACACACACACACACATGCATACACGCATTGTAGTAAAGATAAAAGCTTTTTATGGCTCTTACTACACATTGCCAAATTGCTTCCCTAAAGGGTTGTAATCATTTTTACTCCCGACAAACATATTGCTTAAGGTTTATTGTGAAGGCTTAAATCCTTTTTTCTTGAAGACTTTGTTTATACATTGACTTTGGCTTATCTCTCCAACCTACTGCAAATTTCTTCTATTGAGATATGCTCCTGAGTTTTCACTTTATTCTGGACACTGGCAATTGCTTCTATAAAGCTATTTTCATCATGCAAGCATGATTCCATGCAGAAAAAAATTGGATAACAGTACAATGATTTACCTACAAGGATGTTTATCATATTGTTTACAAGGCAAAAATACATTTATCATAATGTTATTTAGCAAACTTGGAAGAAATCATTCCTATATAAACTTTCAGGGGCTGAACAGCATTCCTTCAAATTGTATTTACTGATATGGAAAAAAGTTCAGTTGCCATTATATCACTGTGTTTTAAAAATTAGGCTACAAACTGTATGACATAATTTCATTTTATATAGATTATACACACACGTACACACACAAGAAAAAAAACGGATGTGCATATACTAAAAAATAGTATCTTCTTGGGAAGTTGATATTGCTGGTGATTTTTCTAAACATTGTTACATGTTTTAATAAACATTCTAAATGTATATACATATTTTTAAAATTATCAGCTAAAGCAAGTTTCAAAGTATAACCAGTCATCATCTGAGCAATTCATTATGTGTACATGTCAATTTCCAGTTCAATTATACAAATGATCTCCCAACTAGATACACTTTAGTGAATTTATAATTACTAAACAATGTGATAGATAACATGATCATCACTTGAATAACATTGGTTTTTTCTAAATTTTCGAAATAGACTTTTGTAAATAAAGTTTTTCCAAAACTACCTCATATTAACAGGAAAACTTTGGTTAAAAGCAGAGATTAGGAAAATAACAAACTAACGAGGCATAACTAACACCTAGAAATTAATGATCAAGATATTAAAACCCATAAATTTATAATGATAAAGCTTTTCTTAACTAAAAGATCAGCGATAAAATGCACTTATGGGCTTAACTGAAACCCTAACATGTCCACTCTAACAATTCCAATACAGTTTGCCTACAGGAACCCAGCTCTGCCTCTGCCATTAAGGTTGTGTGACCGTGGGCAAGGCCCTTTTCTCCAAAATCAATGCTTAACATCAACTGATTTCTCAGGTCTTCATGGCTCTATGATTCTATATACATGTGAAAAAAAAAAACAACTGAAAGCTAATCTGATCAGTAAGGAGGTTTTTCATGATATCTGGTATGTTAGTTCCCTAGGGCTCCCATAATAAAGTACCAAAAACTGGGTGGCTTCGAACAACACAAATTTATTCTCTCACAGTTCTGGAGGCCAGAAGTCCAAAATTAAGGTGCCAGGAAGGCCAAACTCCCTCTAAAGGTAGTAGGGAAGGATCTGTCCCATGCCTCTCTCCTAGTTTCTGGCAGCCTCAGGTGTTCCTTGACTTGCAGATAGCCATCTTCACCTTGTGTCTTGTCGCATCATCTTCCGTGTGTGTGTGTGTGTGTGTGTCCCAATTTCCCCTTTTTATAAGGACACCGGTCATTGTGGATTAGGGACCACACTAATGACACCTCATTGTAACTTGATTACCTCTGTAAAGACCTCATTCCCAAAAGGGGTCACATTCTGAGGAACCAGGGATCAGAACTTCAACGTATTAGGGGCTTTAACCTTTCTGAGGGGATACAATTCAACCCATAACATATAACATACTGGTTAGTCTCTGTTGCCTCCCAGATCCACTCTCTGTTCTTTTCTGCTACATACCCCAAATGGTAACCACTGTGAACTGCACCTACCAAGTTGCCTTGACTTCCAGCTTCCAGGTGGGTTCAGCAAATGGGAAGACCCTATAGGAAATCACAAGCTAAAAGAAGAGAGAAAGTAGGGCACTTATTGCCATTCCCTACTCCACACACCAGGCTACTGTTTTGGTAGCAACTACATTCAGCCACTCACAGTCCTGATTCTTGTCCACAAGCCCCTCTCCCATGATTACAGCTCTAGCCAGGATGGGTAATTCCATTCCCTACTCTTGTCCTTTCTGGCATAAGGTTATGATAATCTCCCATTGTTGCTAGCCCCTGGGCACTTCACTATCTCTTGAGTTTGTTGCATACTTCCCAGCCCTCTGTAAACAGTTCCTTCCTTAAACTCTCTTTATTACCCCCATTGAATGTACCATCTGTTTTTCACCAAAGCCCTGTCTGGCACACAAGGATATGCCAATTCTTTACTTCAGATGACCTATATGATTTTTTTACCAAAACTCCAAACAGGAGTTTAACCTGAAGTATGGATGCCTCAGATTGAGACCTGAAATAACTGGTAGATGTATATATCTCTATCATATATACATCTGTTGCTCCTTTAGCCTCTCACACTTACATCTTCATCTAGAAGCATATGGTAGAAGTCAGGAGCATGGATTGAGAAAGCAGGCAACTCCACTTTGAATCTTGTCTCCACACTAGACTGTGCATTACTTTACCTCTTTCTACACCAATAAGATAGGCATAAAAATAATGGCTATGAGCATTAGCAGCTATTATTGTTAATTTTTCCTCTGATGATTTGCCCTTGATCTCCACTTTAAGTCAATTTAGCCTCAATCATTTTATGTGGAATCTACCTGCACAATCAAATGTATGCTAGGAATATACAAAAACGCAGTCAAGTCTTTAATTTTTACCATCTAAATGACCTCTTGTTCAAAAGGTCAGTAAGACCTGTCACTCCTACTATGCCTGGCTCTCTGACTCCCATTTGGCAGTACATCTTCAATCCTCAAAACTTTTATTTGCTTACCACTCATTTTTGATGACTTTGCTGTCAGACAAGATTCTGATACGCATCCATCCCCTAGTGGGGCTATCTCCAGCTATAGTGAGACACTGCACTCCCACGTGCTTCCCCAGGGTCTATTCAGGCTTTTAAAAGAGAGTTCTCAAAGCCCTCCCTCAGCCAGAGAAATGGCCCTTAATAGTGATTTTCTTCCCGAAATATGTGTACTTGGTTATGTTTAATTGTGGGGGGAAAAGAGGTGATGTTTGAGCCCAGGAGTCACTAAAAAAAAAAAAAAAAACATTAAAAATAATCAAATTTAGTAGTTTTTCAGTAAAAGGTAAGGAGTTAGAGAACCTGGGAAAAAAAACTCTCATCGATCTCTGTAAACTATAAACCTCCTTTTTAAATTAAAAATAAACAAAAAACTTTTTTAAAAAATTCCCTTATTTGGCTTAGCAGAAATACACCGTAGCTACAATAACTATAATGAACAGAAAGTGATTATTGTTACTATATAAAATGGCTTTGAGATGCAGTTGCATATATTTGTATATTTATACAAACATATTTATTAACACATCAGAAATATCTAGATCTCAAGAAAGGTTTAACTTAGAACTGAGAGGACAGTTGGCCCTCTGTATCTGAGGGTTCCTCATCCATGGATTCAACCAACAGCAAATAAAAAAAATTATGTCTATACTGAATATGCACAGACTTTTTCATGTCATTATTCCCTAAACAATACAGTATAACAACTATTTACATAGCATTTCAATTGTATTAGGTATTACAAGTAATCTAGAGATGATTTAAAGTAAATGCAAGGATGTGCATAGGTCATATGCAAATACTACACCATTTTATACGAAGGACTTCAGCATCCTCGAATTCCTCCTCAAGAGGTCCTGGAATCAATTCCCCATGGATACCATGGGATAACTGACTAGGTGTGAGTTAATAGTAGTAACTAGAGAGTTCATTAGGAGAGAAAACCAGTTTGACCAACTGGCAGATTAAATCACTGATTAGCAGAAGAGCTAAGTGGTCAAAAGCACAGCCTCTGAGGTGAGCAGGCCTAGGTCTGAATCCTCACTCCAGCACTTATTGGGTGACTTTGGACGAGTTACCCAATCCTATGTGCCTCGGTTTCCTCATAGCATAATAGTAGTCCTTACCTCACTGGGCTATTGGAAAGATTAAATGAGGTAATAGAGGCAAAGTGTTCAGAACAATTCCTGACACGTAGTCAGCCTTCAAAAACTTTTAGTTCTAAAATTTCCAATTTTATATATAGTCCAGAATTATATACAGTTCTGTGAAAGATGGTATTCATTTTAAAGGGAATATTTAGTTGCAGTCTTTGGCTTTTTTCCTCCTACTTAAATGAGTCACACTGCTCACACTCATTTAAGCACACTATAAGTGATTTTATAGAATAAATGTTCAAAGATCCACTGATGTTTATATTGAAAACAATATGCCAGATGCTAAGTTCATGTCTAGACATCCTTGGAATTACAGAGATGGTAAGGTTAATTATCATTTTAAATATGATGATGGGTTATTACCTTGCTTCCCTTTTGATAAAAGGGTAAAATATTATTACTATATGCAAAAATATTCCTGTTGAAAATTTATTCATTGCTGTTTATGACCTCTATCTAGTTTTCTTTCAAATTAAGCAGTTAAGGTTTTAAACAAACACTCAAAGTAGAAGCAAAAATCACTTTCTCAACCTACTTAGTACTTCTTAAAGGTTTCCCAGAAATAATACACTCCAATTATATTTATCCTCTTCCTTGTAGCATCATAGCATTGATGTTTACCCTGCTTATGGGAAGCCTGTTGCCAGCTAAGGCATACGAAGTTACCAATAATACAATTTGGCTAGAAGAAAAAATGTGCTGCATTTTAAAGAAGTAACATCTCATTTCACTGAAATATGACAAGAGAATAAAGAGGCCAGGAGACAATCAATTGAAAAATATTAATGAATAGGTAACAAAGTCATTCTTTCTCACCCCAACTAGACACACTAACTGTCACAGTTATTTCTACTTACATTAGTATTCCTCAGGGGATCTACTGTTTTCCTATAAAAGTCAGCTGACCTGTACAGCTTAACCAAGATAGTCCTCTATATTAATTTCCAAGTATAGAAAGCATACCTGTAAATAAAGCATACATTTCATTGTTACCTGGATGTTACTAACTCTTGCTTCCTAGGGACTGAAATACCTATACAGGGTTCTTTTGAAGAGATACAAATTTGCACATTAACCTAATTATGGGTATCATGTAAATATTCCTTGTATTTGGCCATTTATTATGAGCATAGGAGTACTCCATAGGCCATACTTTCTACATTTGATAGCTAGTTTCCTCCAATAGCCATCAAGAAGTCTAAAATTTCATAATTTGAAACATTTTTAAGTCTCGACTTTCAGAGGAGAGAGAACTATAAAAGAGAGTGTTCAGAGTTAAAGATAGAACAGAAGTCTAGGACTTACATGCAATGTAAGAAGAAAATGGAATCAGCAGAAGTTCTAAGCAGGAAAGTGATATTATCCAAATTATGTTGGAAATGACTCTGGTAGCAATGTGGAAAATGTACTAGAGGAAACAGTCAAAGAAAGAAAGACCAATGTGGCACCTGAACTAAAGCATTACAAAGAAGAAAAGAAAAATATTTAATAGATATTTTTCAGGTAGACCCAAAGAAACTGTGTCTAATTGGACATAGATGGTAAGAAAATCTATGGGTTAAAGATGACAGTGCGATCTCTAACTTTGACTTGTGACTGAGTACGATGATGCCAAGAATTCAAATAATAATCAGAAGATGAAAACAAGTTCAATAGGGGAGAGAAGGCTCGGTTGGGTTTAAGAAGTCTGCAAAATACCATCATATATATATATTCAGTAGACAGCTAAAAATATAGGAATGATGCTTCAGAAAGAAATCAGGTAGGCAAGGAGTCAAGAGTAGCAGGAAAAGGGAAAAGAGAAGAGGGCCAAGAAAGGAACCAGCACAACAGAGCAAAAAAAAAAGAAAACCAAGAAAGAAAGGTGTAATATACAAGGGACAAAAAAGCTTCAAGGAAGAAGTATTCACAATGTCCATTTCTGCTAAGAGGTCAAGAAATATTTGTACTGTAGTCATCGGATTTAGCAACGAGAAAGGTGGGAATTTTTCTAAAGAATGTCTGTAGAATATTAGAGACAGAAGTCTGATTTCACTGTGCTAAGCAAGACAGTAAATGACGTAAGGAATTGAAGAAAATTCACAGACTACTCTTTCCAGATGTTTGGAAATAAAGAAGAAAAAATGTACCGATTTAGCTCTAAATCTTGGCAGATTCTAGGGAGTGCAAGTCTCTGTCATTACTGGATAGAAGAGGGGAAAAAACGAAAGGCATTAAAGCTAACTTTGAAGTCTCTAAATTTGATTCATGGGTAGAGATACGAGGATGCCATGACTTCAGTTGTAAGGCCCAGTACAGCAGTCAAAAGTCATGTGTGTTTACTGAACATTTGAAATGTGACCAGTCCAAATTGAGATGTGCTGAATGAAACTCACACCAGATTTTCAAGACTTTGTACTTCAAAAAATGTAAAATATCTCATTGATATTTTAATATTAATTACATGTGGAAATAATATTTTGGATTACTGAGTTAAATAAAATATATTATTAAAACTAATTTTACTTGTTTTTTACTTTTTGTAATGTGGCACTAGACAATTTAAAATTACATATATGGCTCACATTATATTTCTATTGGACATCCCTGAGCTAGTGAATAAATATAGATTGAAAGAACAGGAGTCAGAACAGTTCCATCAGAGCCGGCCCTATGTATCACATTAGGGTGGAAGTTAATGAAGAGGTCACCCAGGACAACTTCATTTATAGTTTAAGGAAATAAGGTCCTAATTGATTAAGTGGCTTACTCAGGTCACCTAGGTAGTTAGAAACAAAACCCAGACTAGAACCCAGTCCATGAGTATTACCTCTATTATTCCACCTCTTGAAATTCAGTGAAAATTTAGCAGTTTAAATTTAAAAAGATAGTAGCAACTGTTATACACATTTTATTCCATGCCACATTCAATAAAATTACTTGTAAAAAAGGTAACACTCAAATATCTTAAAATAATGACCTCAATAAACATAGAGTATCCTTTGTTTACCAATCTGTCATTTAACTAATATTTTATGTCAACTTGTGATTTATTTTGGTTTTGTTTTACTTTAGGCATATATACAGGGGCTATCCGGAAAGTATCCAGTCATTGCTAATATAACGAGAATGGTTATGTGGCTGGATACTTTCTGGACAGCCCTCATATACATTGAGTTTATTTCAACCCAATTCCACACTAATATCATCCATTTAAGTACATAACTACTTAAAAATAGTTGCAAGAAAACATATCTGGAAAAGTTCAAAGAATTTATTCCGCAACTCTTGTGTTTATCTGACATTTGAAAGTGACAACTTATTCAGAATTCATGGTGCTCATCAGTATAATCCTCACGGAAAATTAAAAGTCACAAAGTTCAAAATATGGCTAGAGTATATAATAATATATCATATTTCAAATTCTGGCAAAATTTCAAGTCCTACTTTGTCCAGTGAAACCTTCAAAGACATTATATTGTAGGTCAACCACAATTCTAGAATCACCAATTACAACCAATTCTAAGCAATCAAAATCTTTGGCTATAATTTCTCCAATACTCTAAGCTACTATAAATCTATTTATATTTCCCATGTAAGAAAGGGCACAATAAAAAAATTAAATTGTCTTTTCATGCTAATTTTCCATGTAAAATTGAAAAATAAACATCACTTTAAACTGTACATAGTATTTAACTTCGTGAGATAGATTAATAAGCTAATAACTGCCAAATCATGGTAGTTATCTTCTTTGAAGAGCTATTGCTCCAAAATACAGTGTTGATAAAAATGAATAAATATTATTTGATTAAACAGCATGCTTATTTCACTCTACATATATACCCTATATTTACTTTAACAAATATTAACTACTATTGGTATTCTAAAATGACATTATTGGGTGTAATAAAAATAAAGAATACCAGTTGCACTTCTTGATTATCTGCTGCTATATCAATGTATCACATGGATAAAAAGCTGATGCAAATCTAGCAAACAGAGTTAGATATGCCCAGGGTGACTATGCTTTCCAAAGAGGAGTTTTCAATTTTGATCTAAATGTTTTCTTTTCTTTGCCTTGTCCCACTGTCATCTATTCTTATTAATAGTAAGGCTCAATCCAACATGGAGTCACAGAGAATCACTGCTCCTTCAACGCTGGCAGACAGAATCACATTTCAGTGTTTATGTCAACCTACTTCATAGGAAGAATAACTTGACAGTCAACAGTGATTGAATTGCATAAGCATTTATGGTAGATTCAATATGGATATTCTAGAGAATATTTACCAAAAGCAACATTTGATAGGCCTTTAATTTGGTATAATGCCTAAAATTTGGTATGAAGGATTTTATTTCCTTAATTCTCAGAGCATTACTAAGAGATAAAGACACAAAATTCAGTAACAGTCTTTAATTTCTTTTACTATCAGTGAAAATATGGCTGTGTTTAGAACTTCTCTGGTGCAGGCTAATATGTAATTTCAGGTTTTTTTATCAGTAGACTTGACTAATATGTAATTTATACACTGTTATGCCTAAGTGAGGCCAAGCGTAGATACCTTGTTCAACACCAACAAAACCACTTACCAGCTCTTCCATACCATTGTTCACTTGTGTCTTGAAATTTTTGCACATGCCATGTCTAAAATCATCTTGCTTCTTCACTGGTCAAGTATGTACCACCCATCTTTAAAATCTAGTTTCAAATTCACAACTATTTTTCTTTCAGACCTTCTACCTCCAGTAACTCATTTGTTTCAGTATCATATCAACAGCTGTTCAGGTGGCTTTAAAAATTCATTGCATACCCATGTGTCTTTGTCTCATCTCTACTTTGATCATAGGACATACATGAGTAGAAACTGTTTGCTATTTCTGTTGTGCCACCTGACATTTACCACTGCATGCTGTTAAAACAGTTAAGTTCAACAATCAAACAAACAAACCCTGATGTGTAGTGTCTGGCAATTTTCATGGTATAAATACTCCCACCATGGCTGATTTCAAATTAGCAACATGAAGTTACTGAATGCAGAGTTGGGAAGAGATGCTCAAACAGACGAATACAAGCAACTATACCATGCTTGACACAATTGCTGATTTACTCAACATGAAGCTTCCCTACTAATATGCCCACGTGTCACGTTTTTGACAAGTTTCAAAAATGTCTATTTTCAATTTTGTCTTATTCAAGACACATCCATCCACTAGAATAATAAGCTCCATGAGGAGAGGTACTTAGCTTGTCTGTTTTCTTTACTGTTGTATCACCAGTAGCTAATTCTGTGCACAAAGTGGACACTTAGAAAATATTTGCCTAAACAAAAAATTGTCAGTATTTTTAAACACAACAAAATATTATATAGGTATCCAGTAGAAATTGCAATCTGCCTCACATTACAAAATAAATTTAACCTATGCATGTGGAAAATAAAATAATCACAGAGAAAAGAGCTTTCAAGTTTAAGAATACCTTAGAAGTTATCAGATACTATCCCTTCATTTTACTAAAAATGAAAACTGATTCACAGAAGTCAATATACTCAGTGCCAGAGTGAGCCTAGAACCCAGGTTTCTTAGTATCTGGTTCAAATCTTTTTTAACTATATAATTATTACTGATCCTTAAGTTATTGTCTATTTGAGTAAATAACTTGTGACAAAGCTGCTAACATTTTGGAAATGAGACTTTTTCATTGGTTTTAAGCACTAATATATAATGCAGAACTACATTTGATATAATATCTAATAAAAGCTAAGCCAAACTAATTGTAAGAATATCAGCAACAAAAAAGGCTACAATTATAAAGAATATTTCCGTATGTATCAGATGACCTTTTCCTCAATATAACATCATAGGAGGTGAAATGAACCCAAGTTTTTATTCATGCCATCTTTAAATTTGGAATCATCTCTGAATTTAATTATCTTAGTTACTATCTCCTCTATCTGATCATTAGTACAGAGGTCATATAAAATTAGACCTTTATTGATTTCAGAAACAATTGCCAAGATCTTCTCACAATTTAAGATTTACAGATGCATAAGGCATAAACTGTAAAAATAGTCAAGAATCTATTATCATTATAATATTCTAATTACTACATATAATTTAATTAGAGAGAAGAAAAAATTTTAGGTATATTTAGGATTTTTGCCTATAAGTTTTCAATGAGTCCTAACTTGAGATAAACTTATAAGCATCATAATATCCTATACTGAATTTCTTTTAATGGTTCAGTTAGGCTGACAAAGGTGTTTCTATTATAAAACAGATGAGTAAAACAGAATCCAAATTTAAACAACTGAGCTGGGCACAGTGACATGTGCCTGTAGTCTCAGCTACTTGAGAGGTTGAGGTGAGAGGATAGCTTGAGCCCAGGACAGCCCAGGCAACAGAGTGAGACTCTGTCTCAAAAATAAATAAATAAACACAAATATTAAAAAAATAAAAGAACTGATCAATAACTCAAAAAAATTATTGCTAATAGTACAGTATTTTAACCAGTTAGAGATGATAGATATCTTTCTCATAAATTATTTTTCTCCATTTAAAAACCCACAATGATAAAGAATGTGCTAAAGAATCATAAATCAAAAGTGAATATTCAAAGATAATTGCAGGAGGTTCAGTTCATTAGCCAATATTCCCCTAATACCTAAGGCAGTTTTCTGATTTTTTTTCAGTATGATCTTATTACTGCCTAATTATCCATATTGCTTTCCTTCCTTTTTGTTAAACTGAAATTCACCCAAGCAGTTTAACCTTTCATTTAGAATCATTAAATACAACTCCCTCCTTCACTGATAATTGGACTCTTTCTTTATTAACTGATTTCCCCCCTTGATTTATTACAAATCTTTTTTGCCAAATTTGGATCCATTCTGTTAATACATTCTTTACCTTCTTTCAACTCAATTAACACACTGTCACTATTACCAAAGCGTTCCTATTATTTCTTCAAGTTCTTATTGCTCTTTAAAGATCCTCTAGTAGAATAATGAACTTTTAATAAACCTGGAATATTTTAATGACTCTTATTTAATTCTATGGTAAAATTTATGTGAGACATACTATTCTTCACACTGAAATGTGTCCTACTGTATTGTCATAATACTATATGGTAACTTTCCAAATCCAAATATACAAATCTTTGCAATGTAACTTATGACCTCTAAAAGCACAGAAAGCCATATTATAATTATCATATCCGCAGCAAAATCAAACTAAGCTAGCTTCTCCGTCAGCAGTTCCAGCATCCATACAATTTTTAATAAAGTGAAACCTATACTTTTACCATCAGCAAATATTAATATAACCTCTGAGTATGAGTAAACCTGTCACTAGATTATGCTAAGTAGTAACCTTTTATAAGATGAGGCACTGAGATTTCTCATTAATGGAAATAAATAATCTTTTTAAAAGGTATTCTCGTTCTCTTCTTGGAAAGAAATGTTTTCCTGAGCTCCAAAGTACTGATAAAATTTGGTGGCTGTCGCTTTAAGCCTTTCCCTTTCTTATCAGCCACAGACACATTTCCCAGCAACTGCCACCTCCACTCACCAAAAACAGTGCCTTTTTTTTTCTAAAAGGAAAAGAAAAATGGGAGGGTAACTGCTGACCTTGGATCAAATAAGGTTATGTGTAAGTTTAATTTTTGAGATTTCTTCCACATTTTTAGGACCTAAGTTATGAAACAGAATATAAAATGTAGCATCTTTATTTTGCAAGAACAAGTGGACAGAGTATTTACTGATAGGAAATGCATCTTAAGTTGACAACACAAATGGAGATAACAAGAAGACATTTAACCATTAAAATTTTAAAAACTCTACTACCAGAATAAATTACAAAGAATAAAGAAATGCAAGTTTTCTACAACTTTCTTATTTTGAATAATTTTAAACAATAGGAAAGGATTGTGATCTTTCTCCTGTAAAACATCTACTTCCCAACTTTTATGTTTTCAATTTTTAATAATGTCAACTAAAGACATAATCTTGATAAGCACATATTCATTTAATGTCTTTAACCAATAAACATGTGGTATTTAAAGTCTCCTATCTATTCCAGAATTTGTCTAATGTGTCAACATGGCTCTTCGTCTTTAAAAAATTTCAGATCAGTTTTACCTCCAACTTCAAAAGCATACAACGTATTTTTCTGACATTCTGAGGGATTGATTCTGATGTCCAGCTTGCTAACAATTCTACCTTGATCCCTAAAACTATTTTCATGCAATTTTTTAAATGCAACAAACCTTGGAGATCAGCTATTCTATACTTCTTATTTTGCAGATGCTAAAATTGGCCCAAGGAATAGTTATAGTAAGATAACCTGTCCCAGGTTACTCAACCATTTAGTAAGTGATGCAACTGAAAGTAGAAGCAACGTCTCCCAAAGCCTCGGCCCATATTCCTGCACTGCAGAACAGGTAGATACAGGCTTTTGGATTTGTTTCATGGAAAAGAAAATAGTAATTTTTAACTAGTCAGGCAATTACTTAAATAAAATCAGTGTTTTTCAAACACTTAATAATGTTTTGTAAAAGTTCCTTGAACATATTAAAGGTAGTTTTAGAACTGTTTTGTATTTTTTGTTGCTTAACATGATTTTTTATTGCCATTGTAACAAATTACATTAAATTTAGCAGTTTTAAATAACACGTATTTATTCTCTCACTGTTCTCCAGGACAGAAGTCTGGTGTATTTTGCTAGGTACTCTGCTTACTGTCTCACAAGGACATTATCAAGGTGATAGTTGGTCTGGCCCTTATCTGGACATTCTAGGAGAATCCATTTCCAGGCTTATTAGGTTGTTGAAAAAATTCTGTGTGGTTGTAGGACTGAGATCCTTGTTTCCTTGCTGGCCTTTAGCTACATTTCATGCTTAGCTTTCTGAGGTAGCCTGCTTTCCTCTGCTCATGGTCCCTAAATCTTCAAAGCCAGTAACAGTGTGTTGAATTCTTATGCTTTGGATCTGACTTCTTACGCTATATCTCCCTTACTTTCTCTTCTGCCTCTACTTTTAAAGGTGATTACATTGTGCCCATCTGCATAATCTAGTATAACCTCTCTATTTCAAGGTCAGCTGATTAGTAACCTTAATCACATCTGCAAAGTTCCCTTGGCAATGTAAGGTAACTTATTCAAGGACACAATATCTCATCACATACACTGTCCTGAGGATTCAAGTATCCTGGAAACCAAAATTCTACCTATCATACTTAGCACATATTTTATTGATGTTACCTTAAGAAAATGTGACCGGTTTTCTAACAAATCATATTGTTCAAACTCTAACAAAAAAATAACTTATCACCCCCAACATTTATATATCCATTTCCCAGGAATGACTTTGATTGGCTCAGCTTAGGTCCCGTGCCCACCCCTGCACCAACCACCAGAGCTGGCTTCATGGGGATGTGACCAGTGCAGTCACACATGGGCCTGTGCTCAGAAAGGCCCCACACTTGGGGCTTAATGCTCTGAAGTTGTCATTTTGAAATTCTAAACACTTTGAATTTGTTTTGTAAGTGAAGCTCAGGAGAACAATTGAGCATGTGCTGAAGCTTGCCTGAAAAAAAAAAAGTATTTCTCTTTCATTTTTAAAAAATACTTCCAATAGGTACAAAATTCTAGGTTGAAAGATTTTTTTTCTTTTACCACTTTAAAGATGTCATTCAGCTCTTTCCTGTCTTCTATCAGTTGAAAAGTTAGCTATAGTTTTGCTTCTTTGAAGTTAATACATCTTTTTATCCTTTTAAGATTTTTCTCTCTGTCTCTGGTTTTCAGTAGTTTGGCTAACTTGTACTTTAAGTGTGGTTTCACTGTATTTACGCTGATAGTGCTTTTTGATTCTGTGGGTTGATATCTTCCATTAGTTTTGGAAAATTCTTGATCTTAATCTATTCAGATATTGCTTACTCCTCATTTCTTCTTTCCTGTTCTTCCGAGACTCCAATTAGACGGTAGTCAGCCTTTTTCATTATCACACTATTTACACTATTGTGTGTTGACTTCATTTTTGCCCCCCATACCCCAAACTATATATTTTTTAACTGACCTATCACCCAGTTCACTAATTCTCTCCTCAGCTGTGTCTACTTTGCTATAAAACTCATCTACTGAGTTCCTCATTTCAGTTACAGTAGGTTTCACTTCTAGAATTCCTTTGAATTCTTTTTACAACTTCTCGTTCTCTGCTGAAATGATCTTTTTAAAATGTATTTTAAAATGATTTTTTAAAATACATTGATTATAATTATTTTATAGTCCATATATGATCATTGCAATATCTGGATCACCAAGAGATTGTTTCTATCATTGATTGTTTTGTTTTTATTCATCCTAGCTTCTGATATTTATTATTCATCCTAGCTTCTGATATTTATCATATAATATTTTATTAAATGTCAGGTGTTCTGCACAAAAAAATTACAGAAACTCTGCATCAAGTCTCTTGATTCTGGCATCGACAAAGAGTTTAAAAGTAAAGGTAGATCACCTTAAAACCAGGATTTAGTTTATCATAGGCTGCATTTCAATTTTTGTAAGTTGTGATCTATTTCTAGTTCTTTCTAATTCCTAGAATATAACCCTTCAGAGACCCCAATGAAAAGCTTAGAGTGTTTTACCAGGGTCCCTCCTCCCCCTCCCTGAATTCTAGTCTCTGACTCCCTAGTGCTGTGAAACTGCCAAAAATTGTGCTTACCATCTCACCATCTCAGCTGCTACTACTTGGCTCCTCAACCTAATGGCTCACTTCAACGTGTTTCCCTTCATTCTTAGATCTTTACCCCTTCATAGTGCTCCAGTGCCTTTAGGGTTTTTAAGTTCAGCTTTCTCATTTTTCTCAGTATGGGCCTTAGTTTGAAATAAACTAGTCCACTATAGCGATAAATGGAAATCAGGTTCTGAGTGATGTTAGTGGCCTATCTTTATGTATGCCTCTATAACTTATTGATTCCAAAAGTATTTTAGATAGGTTGGCATACCTAGGTGATAGTTTACTTGCCTTGTGTTATATTTCTTACTTGAAACCTAAGCTGTTTACTGCTCTAAAATCTTAATTCTCTGTTATAATTATTATTTAAATATATTTAAAATGCTTCTCAACAGCTCAATAAATATGACTCCTTACATAAAACATATGATGTGTATGTGGGAGGTCCTTCTTTGTAAACGCTGTCTTGCACTTGTTTTTTAAAATACAAGTAACAGTGTTCTGAGACTGCATTTTTTCAAGTAAAAATAAACATAGTTATAAATATAATTACTCACTATTTTATAGAATGCTGCCTGTATAACTTTGTTCTTTGATAACTTCTAGTTACTGCTCAAAGGATGCAAGACTTATAAAGTGGGATGAGCAGAAGCAATGGATATCTCCTATAGTGACATTACCATAGAATCTCAATAATTCAAAATTGAAATTTATGATCACTGAAACATTTCTAAGCTGTAATTTGTCTCTGAACTAAGAAAATGTTTTATTACAAAATTAAATGTACAAACATTGTGAAGGCAGTTTATCCTACTCAAGAAAGCAAATTGCCTTTTAGGATTGCCTAAGGACACCAATTTTTCGTACGCCTATAAATAGCATTTAAAAAATCAGTTTAGACTATATCAAATAGTAGCATTTTATATAAAATATCTCATTTTAAAGAAAAAATATCATTTGTAGATATACTTAGTAATGAATGCAAATTACTATGGATAATTAAAAGTGCCAAAAACTAAATCTCTTCAAAATAAACTGAAACACAAGATTTCACTCCCCAGCATTTTACTGTCAATTAAAAACAAAAAAACAAACAAAAAAAACCTAGAAACCTAGGTACTTTGTCCTGCCTATAGAATCTTTCTTTGAAAGTCATGGTCTTCCTATATTTGTGTTCCTAAATGTACAGTATTACCTACAAACTCAGAGAAATACTTGGCTATAAACAAAAAATTGGGGAATGAGTACAGATAGAACAGATAAGTGTACACAATTATATTTTCCCAGCTCAACTGATAAATGGCTTTTAATACAATTATGGGTCATTATTCAGCATTACCATTGCCCTGGGCATTTCTTTCAAAACATGAATTTCCTTTTTTAGCAGGCTCCAAATAATTTCCCTTGGTGGGTCAAGGGACCTTTATATATTTACAAGCATTCAAGACACAAAGGAATTAGCACCTTTCATTTTTTCACAAAGGCTATATTCTATTTTATCTATTTCCCTGGCTCAAATCTTCATAATTCCTTGCTCATATTAACTGCTAGAGATATAGCCATCCCACTGACCAGTTGTCTGAAGGTGGCAATTAGTTTAGCCTGACACAAACCAGCTTTGAAATTACGTGCATACTATATGTTCACAATAAAGTATTATTGCTATTAATGAAGAGACTGCTGTACATTTCAGGAACCACTATATCAGAAATTTGATGACAGAAATTGGAATAAGAGATGACATACCAAGGCCAGCATGACTTCTTTGCTGAGAATGGGTAAGTTGCTCAACCACGCCATCACACCACAATATACAGAGGCATTATAATATGATCGCTGAGAACATAGCTTTGGTGTGAGGTATTTCAAACTTCTGCTCTGCCATTTACTTACTATGTCCTTTAGCAAGTTACTGAAGCTCTATGCTTAAGTGTTCTCATCTATAAAATGGGGACAACAACAGCATGTATTTTATTGGATCTTTTTAAAATTAAGAATTAAATAAAAGTAGATTTAGAACTCTTAGCTCAGTGGCTAGAAAATAAACTATCAATAAATATTTTAAAAAACTATTATGGCTATTTTTTTCTCTCTCTGTTAGATTACTTATCTTTTTCCCTTTGTCTTTGAATCTGATTACTCCAACATTTTCCCCAACCAAGTGTCTACCTGCCTTTGGAGTCTACCTTTGCTTCACGGCAACTACCTTAGTGTGTCCCACCTCAGACTTAGGGATTTCATCTTAGTTCACCTTAGACACACTCCAGGGAAGCAGCAACATATAATGGAAAAAGGTTTAGATATAGCATTGCCCAATAGAAATATAACACATGTCACATGTTTAATTTTAAATTTTCTACTAGCCACATTTAAAAAGGAAAAATAAATAGGTGTAATTTTAATAATATATTTATTTTCCTGAAAATATCCAAAATGTTATCATTTTAACTAGTGGCAGTAGCTACATTTCAAGTGCATAATAACTACATGTGCCCACTATATCAGACAGTACAGGTTTAGAGTCAGATGGACCTAGATTCAAATTCTGGCTCTACTATTTATTTGCCATTTACTTGCTCTGAATCTCAAGTCCATGATGTTAAAACTAACTATCTCCAGATACGAGAACTAAATAAAAATGGCATACCCAAAGTACTTACCACAATGCCTGTATCTAAGATGCTTGTTAAATGATAATTCCTTCACCCTGACCTTCTACTCTGGAACTGAAGAATGATTCAATATAATGAAATCTGTGATCTAGCCCTTTTTCTTTCCCTTCTATCTTTACTATCAACTGTGGCATTTCCCCGGCCCTACCCCCTCGCCCCCTTCACAGCTCTCCTTCCTTGCTTCCTAGCAGCTATAAATTTGACTAGGCAGACTTATTTGTAGAAGGCATGGGCCCTTTCAGCCATGGCGCAAGTATGTGGTCTCAAGAAACTAAACAGACCTGTGCCTGAGAGACCCTACAATCTCCTCCGCCTCTGCCCCTGTCTCATCCACCTCCTCAGCTGGCCCTGCTGCCTACTCAGCCAGAGTTTCTCCCTCATTCAGCCGCTACCACTGCTGTAGCCTCCTCAGCAACTGCCGTCAACATCACCTCTCCTCTATTTGAAGAGAGACTGGCCTCAAACTTTAAAGAGCTTGAGCAGCATTCTGCAAAATAACTAGTCAGTACCCTTCAAAAGTGTCAAGGTCCTAAAAGAAAAAGAAAGACTGGGGAACTGTCATAGATTGAAGGAGACTAGGAAGACATGAAAAATAAAAATGAAATATGGGATCTTAGATGGGATCATGGCCCAAAAAAGAACACTTAGTGGGAAATTTTGAGTTAGGTCTAGATATAAGCTCATAATATTGTATGGATGTCAATTTTCTGGTTTCAATAATTGAACTATGGTTGTGTATAATGTTAATATTAGAGGGTCTTTGGGAACTCTCTGTACTACTTTTGCAACTTTTCTTTAAAAAAAATAAAAATAAAGTTAAAACACTTTTAAATGTGATTATCTGGAACTTTATTGTGAAAGAACCTCTGTCCCAGTGGACTTGTTGAGCAATACATATTATTGTGAAATAGTGCTACTTTTATATTAAGCCTATTGCAGTAAGGCCATCACATAGGTTAATGAAAAGTCAATTCTAAGGTATAGAAAATCCACCTTAATCACTGCTATTAGTTTGTAAATCCACTAAGAGAGTATGAGGCCTCAGTGATGCTGATGACTTGATGACAGCAAATCATATTTTTTACAACCAGCAATGTTATTTAATAAATATATCTTTCAAATTAACATTGCTGAATTAACATGCTTAAACAATAGCTCCACTGTGACCAAGTTTTAACAGAAAAAAAGAGACACAACAAGGAAGATACAAAGAAACATATCCCAATATGCATCTACCTCCCTCTCCTAGACCTCCCATGCTTTAGGAAACAGAATTGGTTGACAGGCTCTGAACAAAACCCTTTGCAATAGAAGAGAAAGTCTGTTCTGCTAGAGCATGTGTTTCTGTAACATGAATTACCATAAACATAACATGAGTTAACATAGACAACTGGTAAATGGAAAAAAGATTTCAATGTAATGCAGAAGTTACATTCGTTCATATGTGATTTTGTTTTCCCCAAATCATTAATGTTTTGCCTCATTAGTAACAGCAACCAAAGGCCAAGTACACTAATGGCAGCAAGCCAGGAAGGAATCCGTATTATACATTCGACCCTTCTCTCTTAGAAGCGCTTATTGCAAAGTTAAACCACCCTGATCTGTGTTTAAAATTTTTTTTATAAATAAATAAATAAAACAAAGTAACACAAAACACTGAACAGAAAATACATCTCTGGTGTCGGCATATTTTGTACAAAGCTTAGAAGCTTTTTCCTACTTGTAGCTTCTGATTATAATGTCTCTCTGCCCTTTTCTCCATTGTTAGCCTCATCCCTTCCTTATATCACCTATAATCAGGCTACCTTCACCATTTAAGTTTTAACTAAAATGCTACTTTTATTGCAGTTTATTTATCAGAAATTTCATGTCTTAAACTGTTAGTATTTTTATTGGGATTGTGATTGTTTCCATTAGTGTTCTGGTTATAAAGTTACACAAGCCCTACTAATTTAAATATGGATTTGCAGTCTGTAAATTTTCCAGAAATGTATATATAATATTATAGTAGAAATGCTATTAATATATTTCCATACATTCTGAATACATCAAAACCATCCCAGGATTTTTTAAACATAAAAAGGTCACACTACTTTGTTTCCAAGGATTACTTATGTATCAATGAAGCATTATTAATGTTAATTTCTAAACAAAATGATAAAGTACATTCTATATTTAGCTTTATATTCCACAATCAGATATGCATTGCTGTATTAGTCACTTATTTATTAAATACATAGGATGTCCCGATGTAGTAATGACAATTATCATCTGTTAAAACCATACTGATGCATTTTGTAAGAAAAACAAATATTCAATGTTGTTTGACATTAATCAAATGTATATTATGAACTTTAATCAAACCAACATCACTCTTTTAAAATGAAACAGTCTATAAATTAAGGATAATATAAGGATATGTGTCTAGAAAGAATTTTTGCTCATAAAACTAAAAAGATACTTTAAATAGTGGTTTTTATAGTATTGCATCATGCTAAAGAAGAATTTAGTATCAGACTTTTTGTTTCTTTCTCAAAAAAAAGCAATAATATTGCTTCATGATTATTTGTTGTTAAATAATATAATAGCAATAACTAAGCATTCTTTTATGTAAATGGCTCCTACTAGCAACATGCATTATAAAAGTTTGTTATTTATATATAACAAAGGCATAGCATATAATTGACTCATTAAAAATACAGTTCACCTGGAATAGCTGTAATTTATTATATAAACTCCAATATGAATATGTTTTTAAATTAGTTATATAATAAATATAAATCACTTTATTATTTACATAAAAGAATAGCATTCTCTCTTTAACATAATCCATGATATGGTAGTGTACTTTTATGGATCCATATAACCTTGAATTTCAAGAAGCTTTTTAAAATTTTTCAATTACCTATTCAAATTCACTTGCTTAGAGACAGTTAGCATGTTTCCCATAAAAAAAAAAAAAATACCACACTATTGTCTGCATATAGTATGACCTCTTTCACTGCTGTAGGTATCCTCTCCATCACCGACTAAGTGAGGATGTAACCTTGTCAAACCAAAGGCAAAAGAATAATGAGCATACGACAGGCTAACCCAGCATGGAAAGGTTGTTAAGGCAGTTGCAAAAATAGTACTCTGGATGACAAAATAAAAGTACACTCCAAAGAGTAGGTTAATAGTAAAGAAAGCACTTAAAACCTGAGAAGCATTTAATACCCATCTTTGCATGTCTGCCATACAAACTTCCACTTGAATTTATTTACTTCATTAGCTACTAAGTAGATTTGGTTAATATGTTTTCAAATGAATCCTGATAAAACAGTCTTGAAAGAAACATATTTATAGAATATCTGTTTCCACAAAGCACTAGCCAAAGGTAAGTATGAACAAGTAGATAATGTTTTGCTTTTACCAAACAATTATAAATTATCATCCAACAAGAAAGAAAAAGCCATTCCAACTCAAGAATCAGAAATATAAATTGTAAAAGTCTACCCAACAGTAAGTTTTTACTACAACTAAAACAAATGGCAGTAACACTGCTACATTAGTTGCTACCCCAGTGCACTAACTGACATAACAGGGAATCATAATAAAACATTTTTATAAGTAGCTGAGACCAGAAGAAATTAGGCAGTTTCAGCTGCAGTCTTCCCAGTGTGAATTTACTTTTAAAACAAACAAAAATTTCAAATCTAAACCATTCAAGCATGTACTAGGACTATGCATTATATCATCATGTCAGTTACACACACTTTGACATTCCTTTTCTACGTTAAGACTGGAATGAAATTTTTGTTCCTGACCAGTCATAACATTTTAGCAGAGAAACAGCGCCACCTTTTGGTCCCAAACAGAAGCCTCCAGTACTATTCTCAAACTTCCTTTTTCATTTAAACTCCTGATTTATATATAAATGTCAGAGAACTTCATGTCATAATTATCACCTTCTAGCAATACTTTTGAGCTATACAAACATTGGGGTAACAAAAGTTGCTTATGAAGATGAAAACTTTCAAAATATTCCAAAGTAACAGCAAATGCACATATTTGGGATCAGTATAATTCTAATCAACATTTCATTGAACACATTAAGCCAAATACAAAATCCAAAATGTCAATCAACTAATATATTCTAAACATAAAAGAAAAAATTCTTTTATAGCACTGTTACGTTTCAAAATTGATTTTTAAAAAATATATTTAAAATATTTTCATTAATTGAATGATCAGCAATATAGTATTAACAATGGATTACCAGTTCAATCAGCATAAGTACAAATAATTTTATATACAAATAGAGTATGCTTCTGAATTACTTACACCAATGATACAATGTCACCACGTTGTACTTCAAAATTCCTCACTTTCCAGTGGTTTAAAAGTACCACATCAGATGACTGGCTCCCCCCAGGATTCAAACAAGGCTAGAAAATAAGGAGAAAGAGACACATCTATCATTTGTATTTTTCAATCTTCATGGTTCCTTGCACTTCATAGCTTGAGTGGAATACAATAAAACACTTCTAATATAGTACCTTTCAATAAATTGCTGTTCTAAAGTAACTGCAAATGATGAGTCTTCAAAAAGGCTCATCAGGATTCATCACATATGAGCCAGAAAAAAATAAATTACCAATACTTATTTGAAAGGAAAATGTGCTAGATATTCAAATCTTTACTAAACTGCAATAAAGAGGTATGGAAAGCTTTAAGAAGGATTTAAAAATATGAGGAAGAAGTGAGTCAAAGCTTCCAACACAATATTCAGATAGGATCTAATTCCACAGCAGCACACATCATTGTTCCAACTCGGCAAATGAGGACATAACCTCAAATGAACCAGAAAAATGTCCCTATGAAGAACTGAAGGGAGCAAAAACAACAGGTGGTGGGATAATCGTAAAAAATGTAGGGATTTCCCACCTTGACCTCCCTTTTCTCGAGAAAGCGTGTACCAAGGATTCTGGTCCCAGTTTGAGCCTAATACATGGCCTGCA
This sequence comes from Varecia variegata, assembly GCA_028533085.1. NCBI lineage: Eukaryota > Metazoa > Chordata > Mammalia > Primates > Lemuridae > Varecia > Varecia variegata. The sequence continues at coordinate 154,289,960 of CM052437.1, forward strand.
TCCTAGGATTCAGACAACTCTAGCTAGCTGTGCCTGAGGATTAATGGAGCAAGAACTGAGAAACATTTAAACATGTAAGAATTTATCTGAAGGTCAGGAACCTTATAGGCACAAAAATTTGACTGAGGAAATCATGAAGCCAACATATCTTGTCATTTGGACAGGGGCATACACAAAGCCAATGGAAAACAAATCTGACCACCTGAGGTAAGAATGGTGAGACAAAAAAATAAAAACTGAGAGTTCTCTCACTATTGACTCTCTGAGAATGCCCCCATGGGAAGCAGTAATTTCTGTGGTGATGGGAAAGGCGCTAAACTGAGGCTCTCTGCTTTCACTGAAGTGCTGTTGACAGCATCAAGTGGAGACATAACCACAGCAAGTTTGGCAGAAGTGAGGAACACAGTGAATGTCAGGCAACAGCCATTCCCTGGAGCAGTAGTGGCATACCCTTTTGTGAAGATTCTTGGAATTGTTTGCAGATTTTCTACAAAGCAAGCGTGGGTAAAAACGTCAAAATTTTGCATGGAGGCTAATGCTGGCCAGACATAATAAATACATACTTATTTTTGACTCCTCAGGTTTTGTGGCCAAAAAAAAATTGATTATTCTTGGACATGTCAAACATTCCCAGAACTTTTCCCAACTTCTTTATGTGATAATGCCTAAATCTCTTAGTTTTGAATTCCCTGCTAGTGATTTCATTGGATTATAGTCACTTGACATAAAATTCAACATGATTACAATGGAATGTCATTATTTCCTTCCAAATAAAAAGTTTTCTTCCTTATTTTCTTATATCCTATTTACCCTTTTCCCAGTCAACCAGCTTAAAATCGTAGTTATCTTTTTACTTTATATCCAACCAGTCACAAGCTGAAGGGGTTTTTAAAACCATAACGTCTTTTCACCTATGGCATATCTTTTCTCTCCTCTCTACCCTCATCATATTTCAAGCACCAATCATCATATAATTCATTATGTATCTGCACTAATCAGTCTCTTACCTCCAACTCAGAAAGAAATCATTCCATTGCTTCCCAGCTATATGATCTTGAGCAAGTTACTTAACTTTATTATGCCTTTCTTTACTAGTAAAATGGTGACAATTAGTAACTATTACCTAGTAATTAAATATTAATAATAGCTAATGTCAACTGAGTGCTTACCATGTGCACTGTTCTGATAATAATGTCGAGACATACTAAGTGCTTACCATGTGCAAGACACTGTTTAAGGATTTTACAAATACAGTTGACCCTTGAACAACACAGGTTTGAACTACACAGGACCACTTATGCACAGATTTATTTCAATAAACGTTACACTACCGTGCCAGTCTCTCCTGCCTCCCCTTCCACCTCCTCCACCTCTTCTGCCTCTGCTACCCTGAGACAGCAAGACCGACCCCTCCTCTTCCTCCTCCTCCTCCACTTACTCAATGTGAAGATGATGAAGACCTTGACCTTTATGATGATGTACATCCACTAAATGAATAGTATGTATATTTTCTTTTCCTTATGATTTTCTAAATAACATTTTCTTTTTTCTTTAAATCAGAGGTGCCACTATGTGATAACATTTTCTCTTCTCTAGGTTAATTCATTGTAAGAATACAGTACATAAATCATAAAACATATGAAACATGTGTTAACTGTTTATGAGTAAGGTGGATTTTCAACTGAAGGGAGGGAGTGTCGGTGCCCGAACCCTCTCATTGTTCAAGAGTTAACTGTACTAACTTATTTGGTGAGATCATTCATTTAAAGTGCTTATATTAGTTCTTGGTCCATAGTTAACCTCTCAATAACTCCTATTATTGATATCACTACACCACAATTTTATTTATGGGCAGTTTTGTATACTTCCCCGGGTTCCTCCTCAGGCTCTCTATCTAATGAGGAACAGAGTTCACACAGCGGGTAAGTCCAGGGGCTTTACTGGGTCATGGTACTAGGAAAGGGAGCTCTTGTCATCACAACAGGAGGGTGAGACTAACAGTTGAGCTTCCACAAGGGTTCATTCTCTCTCATTCACATTTGTCATTCATACTCTCTACCTCCCTCTTCCTCTGGATCTTTGAGTTCAGTATCTGCAAGTACTCTTCCTTATGTCTTTGTATTCTTCCTCCTGTGTTAGTGATGCAGTGAAGTGGCCTAAGGGGAGACCATCAGGCTTCTAAACTGTAAAGAGAAAATCTCCTTCCCATTGCACTTTCACTGTGATCATTGTTTTCCTTGCCATGACAATAGTGAGGGACAAAGGTGATTTAATAATTCCTGACTGAGGCAGGGGCGTGGTGGCTCTAGCATTCTGGGAGGCCAAGGCAGGAAGATTGCTTGAGCTCAGGAGTTCAAGACCAGCCTGAGCAAGAGTGAGACCCCGTCTCTACTAAAAATAGAAAAAATTAGCCAGCCAACTGAAAAAAAAAAAAATAGAGAGAAAATTAGGTGGGCGTAGTAGTGTGCGCCTACAGTCCCAGCTACTCGGGAGGCTGAGGTAGGAGGATTGCTTGAGCCCAAGAGTTTGAGGTTGCTGTGAGCTATGCTGATGCCACAGCACTCCAGCCTGGGCAACAAAGCAAGACTCTGTCTCAAAAAAGAAAAAAAAAATTATTCCTGACTGCTCTTCCTTGGCCTCTTTTATTGGTGTTTTCCAGAAGTTTGTGACTACAACCCATAATAAGAAATGCATTTTACACTGTACCCAATACACATATGCACAAAAAAATCTGAATAAAATTTCACAATAATTAGCTTTACTACATACACTCTGATATTTTCTATTCACTCCTAATCTGTGTTTTTAAAATTCTGCCTATAACCAACCATATTGATTTCACATCCACTACATTGATTTTGCAACCTACTAATGGGTTGCAATCCACAGTGTTAAAATCATGGCTTTAAGATGATTTTTCTTCAACCACTATCCTATAAAAGTTGCTTTTTCCCAGAATTCTACTTGCAGTTCTTTCATCTGTCTTTAAATTCTTTCTCTAGAAAATCTCAT
>CM052437.1:154293471-154321682 GCA_028533085.1 Varecia variegata
TGGTATTTAGAGAAGGATCGGAGGGAGGAAAGAAGGGAGGCAGGGAGGGAGGGAGGGAGGGAGGGAAGGAAGGAAGGAAGGAAGGAAGGAAGGAAGGAAGGAAGGAAGGAAGGAAATTGTGCAGAAAAAGAAGCAAAGAATTTATAATGGTTTAGAATTGCAAACTTTGAAGTCAGAAGCCTAGGCTTAAATCTGTATAATCTCCAATAAATTTAATGTCTCTGATCTTATTTCTTCATCTGAAAAATGGGTTAATGATAGTACCTTCATCATACAGTTGTAGAGGATATTAAATAAATTAATATATGTAAAGTGAATACTATAATGATTTAAACATGGTGATCAGTGCTTTTTAGGTGCTATATAATAAAATCTCACAAGTAACTAATTCTGGAAGATGATATAGTTTTTTTTGTGTGTGTGTGTGTATTTTTCTGTATTTTCTAAGGTTTTGCCAATCAATATGCAATGCTTTTATATAAGAACTAAGCAATGAACTGTTTTTGAAGGGGAAAAGCATTTAATTTTTATATCTTTTGATTATTAACATTTTAACAGTTTATTTTCTTCTTTAACAAGCTCTTATATGTAAGCATCCCCTTAATTCAGATAACTGCAACTAGATTACAAGGTTAAAATCTGCAAACTTTCTGGTTCAATGCAACAATGCAATAAATGTAAAACATTAAATACGTGCATGGTATTTCCTAGCTAATAAAAAATTTTGAGATAGCTATTCTAACTTATAGTTCTAATTAATCATACCAGAAATAAAACATGTATAATTAACGAAATATAAAATTTATATAACTATATCTACATATTAACAAGACAACAGACACTATATGTATGAATAATATAAGCCAGCTACATGGAAAGGGAAAGGAAGGAGGATAAGATAAGATATATCTAAATACTGATAAATCTCTAACTTTCTCATAAAACTGAATAAGGCTCTCTTATTCACAGGCAAGTCCTTCTTCCCCAGAAGAAACCACTTTTCTCTGATATGTCCTCATGATCTAAAAAAAAAAAGTTCATAGTAAAGTGTGTAGAAGCAGAAAGGAAGGAAGTGGTTCAACAAATAACAAAGTTTTTAGGAGGCTGTGTGGATGATTTTCCCAGAAGCACATAGCTCCAAAGAGGCCAAATTCCCCAACAGGCACAATGGTATAGCAATGTATTTGCATCACTTATATAACATCTGTGAAGATAATACCATGGATTTTAGATCCTTTAGGTCCTCATCGTTGAACCTGATACTGTATTATATTAAAAACAAAACAGAAAAACCAGCCACCACCCTATCAATACAGATGTGTATTGGTAGAAATTCTGGTCCCTGGGCCCCTTGAATTACATGGATCGAAACTATCAGAACTGAGAGGTTCAAAAGTGTACGAAAAAAACAGCCTATCAAAAGGAATTAAAAAGCATTGTGGCAGATCAAAGGGACAAAAGCATACAGTCCTGGTATTACTTATCTAAGGCCACAAAACAAACCACTCCATACCTTAAAACAAAAATCCTTTATTGGCTTATGATTCTACAATTTAGGCTCTGCTTGGCTAGGCAGTTAGGCAGCTAGTGTGGCTGGGATCACTCAGGCAGCTGCAGTCATGGAGGCAGCAGTGTTCCAAGAGCACAAGCTCCATTGCATAAGCATCTAACAAGACTCTGTTTGCTTATTTGCTGATATTCCACCTGCCAAAGGGAGTCATATGGCCAAGTCAAGAATCAGAGCAGAAGAGTACTTCACAGAGCTCAGGTACCAAGAGGCACAATTCATGGGGCCTGGGGCGGGGAGAGGACATTAATATGACAATCTACCAAAGCTCTGCCCTCTAGCCCTGAAGAATCATATCCCTCCTACATGCAAAATATGTACTACTCTTCCCAAGAACCCCAAAGTGTCCTCAGACTTTTGCAATAGGTTAAAAGTCCATTAACTCATGACATGCATCAGATCCAAATATAGACAAGGACTCTAGGGTGCCACTTGAGAGCAGTTCATCTTGAATCAGACACTTAGGAAGCAAAAAGACAAATTATCTGTCCCCCAAACACCCAACATACATACAGTGGAAGGACAAGAACAAGATAACCACAATAGAATTTTTAAAAAGCAATGGGAGAAACAGAGAAGTCATTTGTTCCTAGGAAACTTAAAATCCAGCAGCATATATTGTCAGGGCCTCCTACCCCAAGGACAGGAATGTTCTTTCATTAGGGCCTTTTTCTGTTCTCTGTAAAGCTTCCCTAATCTATTATTCTATATGGCTCTTAGCTCTGCCCTCAAGGCTTTTGGCTCCATTTTTAAAAAGAAATGTTCCCCTTTTTTATAAATTGGAGACTCTCAGAGGCTTCTTTTTAAACTGACCATCCCTTTTTTTTTATTTTATTTTTTTTACAGACAGTCACCCAGACTAGAGTGCAGCAGTAGGATCATAGCTCATTATAGCCTCAAACTCCTAGGCTCAAACAATCTTCCTACCTCAGCCTCCTGAGTAGCTGGGTCAATAGGCACACACCATCACACCCAGCTAATTTCTCTTTTTTTTTCCGGTAGAGACAGTGTCTTGCTGTATTATCCAGGCTGGTCTCAAATTCCTGGCCTTAAATGATCCTCCTGCCTCAGCCTCCCAAAGTACTGGGATTACAGGTGTGAGCCACTATGCCCAGCCTGACCATCCCTTTTAGTACAAGCTAATTTAACTCCCTTAAAACTTTGTATACTTTCTATTAATCTAATTGGAGTTCATTCCATTTCCCCCCAAAACTATATCTGTTACTCTTTTTGAACCAGAGTTTTCTCTACTTTGGAAGTATCAGGCTACTGTAGCACAAAGCCCTTAGGAGTCTCACGATCTATTCTGTCTAACTAAAAAGATCTACAACAAACCACCTTAAATCTTTCTGAGGTCTTAACACAGAGTCTTCCAGTCCTCAGGTGATCTTTATCTCAGGCCATTTCTTACTTTGAGAATCTTTTGCCTGCTACAGGCCGGGAATGCAAACACTTTTATTTTCTAACCCAGAAAATCCTGGCCACCCCCTATTTCCTCTAATTTCTGCTTCAAGTTCATTTCTCTCTTCCCATACCTTATACAAAGCTATAAGAAGCCAACTGACAATTTCAACATTCTGCCTGGAAATCTTCTTAGCCAAATTGACAAACACATTAGGCATATTTTCTATTTTCCAAGTTCCTGCAGGTGATAGTTTTTTAAATTGTTTCAGTACCATACAACATGGGTCACCATCATTCCAGTCTCCAACAACAACTTCCGTACCGGTTTTCTGGTTTCCATGAACAGTTGCTTGTCATTGGTCCAGCCTCTGCCAACAATTCCCTCACCACTCTACCAGCCTCCACTGCCACTCAGACCCAAAACCAATGCCACATATTTTAGATTTTTTTTGTTTCAGTTATCTATTGCTCCATAACAACCCACTCCAAAACTATGTGTATTAAAAGAAAAACTAAAATTTATCTGCTCATGGTCCTACAACTTGGGCTCTCCTCAGCTGGGAATATCATCTGCTGGTCTCTCTTGAGGTCACTAACGTGGCTGCAATCATCTGGCCTCAACAGGGGCTGGACAGTCCCAGAGGGCCTTGTTGACCTGTCAGGCACTCATCTGGGGCTTCCTGGCCAGGATTCCTCATGTCTCCTCCAGTATCTCCTTAATCAGAATAGTCTGAGTTCTTACATATTCCCAGTTCACAAGTACTTACACCAAGCTTCTACTGGAGGAATATTTGCTGATGTGCCATTGGCCAAAGCAGGTCATACGGCCACAGACACTGTGGAAGGAAACTACACAGATCAATGAGGGAGGCCTGATTCACTGAGGAGTCATCACTGTAAAAATCTGCACATCTCCCTTGCTAAAGTGACGGGCCTTTCACTCAGCTGACACTGTTGTGCTTGTGCTTCCTGTTGGTCATTTTAAAAGCCACAGAAATAAAAGACAGTTTATCTTTTTTAAAAAAGGAAAAATATTCACTGGCAAAAATAAATAAATAACTTTTAAAATTTTAAAGATAAATACTTTTAAAAGCAAATGATAATCTAATAAGTATACAACAGGCATTTAAAAAATAAAAATAAAATCAAAAGATAATGGAAAATGAAAATTAGGAAGAATAAAACTTCATAAAATAGAAAAAAAATGTAAGTTAAAATTAAACAATTAAAAATGACATATAAACTAATAAAATCCTGAGTGTAATATTAAAAATAAGCCAAAACTATGTAAATATAGGATGAATAATCTAACAGACAAAGGGAAGGGAAGTGAAATATAAATTTTTTTAAAGGTGTAAGAGTAAGAATTCAAAAGTTTAACAATCAGCATTTTTCAAGTAAAAACAACTACCATGTCTAACAAACTCCCCAACAATTTGCCCTCACCTGAGACATAGGGCTATCTGTAAGAAAATGGTTCTCAAGCTTTAGTATTTACAGAGCTTGTTAAAATGCAGATTCCAAAAGTCCTCAGAAAATAATTCTAATTTCATAGGTCTGAAATGGGGAGAATGAGGCTCATGAACTTTCATAAGTACCTCAGATGATGTTAATATTATTAAAAAAAAGGCACAAGGGTCACGGTGACTACAAAAGGGCTTTCTCAGACAAGGGACAGATGATGGGCCTCCTTATCCTTTACATTTCACTTATTGCTTGAAGCCCTTATGACAAGCCCACATTTAAAATTTCAGAAGGAAAAGTTAACATGCTTCATTCCCTTAGTTATAGCTCAATTGGAGCTGCTTCACCCTTTTAAGCTTCCCTCCAGCAATAAAACAGTATTTTTCAAACTACAGGTCATGACCAATCAGTGAGTCATAGAATCAATTTAATGGGTTGTGACCAGAACAGAAAATATCAGAGGGCATTGCGCATAATGATGGTAATTACAGTTTAAGTACTGCTACATGAAACTTTTGTTTCAGTTGTGTGTATGTGTATATAATGCAAAATTATATTACTTAATATGAGTCATGGTCAAAAAGGTTTGAAAATCTCATAAAGAATAGGATGGATTCATCAAAAAGCTAAAAAGTTTTCAGAATAGTTCAGAAACACCCTCAAAGTCTAAGAAAAAAAATTAATGATGATAATTTCACTTTATCATAGTTCTGTGGGGTTTAATTATTTAGAAACATCAATGCTTCAAAGAACAAATTTAATATGCATTTATTCAGCATTCTTCTAAACAGGTACGGTAAGAGAAATACGGTTCCTTTCTCTTAGAAGCTTACAAATTAGGTTTAGTAACTAGAAATAACTGGAGGACAATGCAAAAGGATTTATGATCACGAGTTAAATTTACAGTGCTGTAGGATTTCAAATAAATAAATGTCAGAATTAAGGAAAGTTGTATAAAGAAGATAGAACTTGAGTGTAGCCTTAAAGGAAACGTATTAATAAGATTTTAAAAAGCAGAGAGGAAAAGGCATGGTAATGAGTCTTGTATAGTCAAAGTAGGCTAAATGATGATAAAAAGAATTCCAAAAGCTCAGGGGCATAACACAAAAGTGAGTGGATCAGCTCCACGCAGTAATTCAGAAACTGAGGTTCTTTGAATTTTGTATATCTTGCACATGTGTATATGTGCATGTGTCTGTATATACTATATTATGATGTTTTAACATCTTTAAAAAAATCTTTCTGGCTAAGGAGAGACTGCCCCTCCCAACAGCAGTCCCCCTTTTGGCACTAGAGACTGGTTTCATGGAAGACAATTTTTCCATGGGATGGTAGGGGGTAGGGGGAGGCAAGGGAGCTCTGCAGCCTGGTCCCTAACAAGCCACTGACTGGTAGAGTCTGTGGCCCAGGGGTTGGGGACTACAGCCTCCCAAGGCTAGTCAATTCTTAGAGATAGAAAAGGCTCAACCAGAAGCATGCCTTTGATATTCAGACTAACCAATCCAGAACCATATCTCCTCTACCAGGCCAGTATACCCCAAAAGACAATATTCTTCCATCTTAATCATCCCAGGGCGAGGTACCAGGCAACTAGAGACAAACATATACCTTAATGCCAATCAAAATTATTCAAACTAGCCAATCCTAAATTGTTCACCCTCCCCTACCTTGTCTTTCCTGCCCAGAAACCCCAGTAAAGGCTCTTGCTATCATCTTCAGCCTCCTGAACACCCTGATGTCTTTTCCATGTGGCCCTACATACCCTGCTTTGCCTCTTGTTTCTAGGACCTGTGACTATAATAAACTTTGTTTTCCTGAGCCTCTCTTCTGGCTCCTCTAGTAGCCATACCTTACTAATCAACTCAGAAGAATACAAAACATCTGCATCCAGCCAGCAGACAAAAGAGAGAGCATGGAGCATCACAAAGGCCTAGAAATGGCACCTTATTTCTCCCATTTTCCACTGGCCAGAACTCAGTCACATCTGCTATTAGGGAAGATTTAAAAAATAGGGCCAAAATGGAGAAATTCCATTCATCACTATTCCTATGTTATAACTAAAATATCCCAAACATAACACAACAAACAATACAAGAAGATCTGTAAGGTGGAAAGAAGAAAGACTAGAGAGTGAGAACCTTAAGACTTGAGGAATGACACCATGGCAACTCCCCCAGATTTTCTTTTCGCTTCCCATATATCCTCTGTTTTTTAAAACAGTAGACGGGACAGTATAATGAACCACCATGTTACCCGTCGCTTACAGTCAACACTTATAGACTCATGGCCATCTTACTGCATCTCCACTCTTCTTCCTCTCATATTATTTAAGAGTAAATTTCATAAGATTCATACTGTAATGATAAGGGTTTTTTAATACAACCACAATATTATCACTCCTAAAAAAAATACACAAGTGATAAGATTAGTACTTTACTTGGACATTTTAAATAATGTTTTGTTGCTTTCTCCTATTTTCAGTCTCCTCTTTTATTCTGTTGAAGAATACTACATTTATTTATTTATTTATTTATTTATTTATTTATTTTTGAGACAGAGTCTCGCTCTGTTGCCCGGGCTAGAGTGCTGTGGCGTCAGCCTAGCTCACAGCAACCTCAAACTCCTGGGCTTAAGCAATCCTACTGCCTCAGCCTCCCGAGTAGCTGGGACTACAGGCATGCACCACCATGCCCAGCTAATTTTTGGTATATATTTTTTTAGTTGGCCAGATAATTTCTTTCTATTTTTAGTAGAAACGGGGGTCTCGCTCTTGCTCAGGCTGGTCTTGAACTCCTGACCTCGAGCGATCCACCCACCTCGGCCTCCCAGAGTGCTAGGATTACAGGCGTGAGCCACCTCGCCCGGCCTAAGAATACTACATTTAATACCTGATAGTTCCAATAGCTAAAAAGCCTTTAAGATCTGGTTCTGCTAAAGGTTGCTTCTGACTCTCCCTTACAGTGCCCATTTCCTCCTGTGAGTTTTATTTACTATGAGATCATGTTCATCAAACTTTATCTCTGGGATTCTATGAAGCCTGGCTACAAGCTGCATGTGCCCAGGGAGGGTTGATGATAGCTTCTTCTAGGTGCCTGTGGCTGCTCTAAATGCAAGGCCACTGTACATTAATATCTCAGGTCAGTGTTTTTCAGTTGCAGTGAAAGTGAATTCAAGCCTTAATCCCCCATTAGAGCTTTCCCCTGCTGCTCAGAGCCTAGAAAATATTTCTTGCATAACAGATTTTTGTTTTAGTTTATCCATTTCCTAAAGATATGTCTCTTCCATGGTCCTGATTTTATTTAGAATTTCTGTTCCAGTTTTCTACCTTGCATGAGCCCAGGGCTTTGTCTTTCAATCCTCATGTGGCCACTAAAACCAAAAACTCTAAATTACCTGGAATTGACAAATGTCCACAGCACAGCAGCTGCCGACTTTAATGCATACTTACCACCCTGGAAATACATTCCCCCTTACTGTGGTCTCTGAGCATTTCCTTTGCCTCCCTGAAAAGTCAGTTATACATTTTTAAAGATTCTTAATGTTTTCATTTCTTAAGAGTTTTCATTAGGAATATTTCAAGATGTCTAGTCTGCCATAGTTCCAGAAACTAAAGTCTAATCCCTTCTTATAAAGTTTATAATGTTTAGCCTTTATAAAAAAAGAATAGGCCAGGTGCAATGGCTCATGCCTACAATCCTAATACTTTGAGAGGTTGAGGCAGGAGAATCATTTGAAGCCAGGAGTTCAAGACCAGCCTAAGCAACACTGTGAGACCCCCATCTCTACAAAAAAAAAAATTAGCTGGGTGTGATGTAACACACCTGTAGTCCCAGCTACATGGGAGGCTGAGGCAGAAGGATCGCTTGAGCCCAGGAGTTGGAGGCTGCAGTGAGCTATGATGATGCCACTGCACGCTAGCCTGGGCAACAGAGTGAGATCCTGTCTCAAAAGGAAACAAAAACAAAACAAAAAGAGTATCTTCCATCAACCTTACCTTCAAAGTTTAAAATCATTCCTCTACCAGTATAAGGCTTAATTTCTATATGTATTTAAGTCCTAAATATACTACAGAACCATCCCAAAATTAAATAACTTACTAATTATATCATTCCATAAACCTAAATAAAATGAAACAAAATATTACTGTGAGAAGGAACAGTATAGAGAGGCATCCTAATGGTGATAAAATATAACTTTTATTAGTTATTATTTAGGAAAATGGGTATCACAGACTGGTTCAAACTAGAGTTATATTAATAAAACTTACATGATTGTGTAACCTTAGGTAAAATACCTCAACTGTCTGAGCCTCAGTTGTTTCAAATGTAAAGTTTAGAATTTGAGTCAATATCCCTTAATGTATCTAAACCCCTATGCTACTCTGAAGAAAGTATTCAATTTAAAAATCAGCTAAAGAAAAACATTACTATACCAATCAGCAAGCATCATAACTTAGAAGGAAGAGTGTATAGAATTATTAAGTGTTAAAAGGGAATTATCCACACAATTTACCCTCAAATAGTTCAATAACACAAGAATGTTTGTGTGTATATATACATACATATATGTGCATACATATACACATATGTGTGTATATATCTGTATAAATACGGTGGTGGGGGGAGTAGAGGCAGGTAAGGAGAGAGAAAATAAAATAAATTTTCCAAAATATTACAAACTGATATATCTGAGCAGAGAATCCATGGGAGTTCTCTGTACTATTTTTGCAACTTTTGTGTAAATCTAAAATTACTTTAAGAATTCTTTTAAAAAGCATAATGAAGTCAGTGTTTAAATAACAGACATAATCCTGGCTATATGAAACAGAAACATGCAGTGTCTAACACAGGATGTGAAGAAAAATCCACAAAGGAACATTATAAAGTTATCACTCACCAACTGTTTCAGGATCACATATGTTTGTTGCTATAAATACAACAAACTCTCTATTAATGACATGTTACAGATTACACAAAAACTCATAACATCCTAAGGGGTAAAAACCTCAGCTGAGATTTCTGAGTAATTCGGGAAGAAAGCACACAAGTAAGCCAATAGAGCATTCCAACATTAAATCCTGGCTTCCTTTGACGTCAGCCCCGGCAGGCCAAAGTGAGCGACAACACAGAGGAGTCAGCACAAGAGGAAATGTGTGCCAGGTGGTTCCCAGCATCTTGGAAGTGCAAATTCAGCAGGTAACATAAAACTCCCTAACTGTACCTTAAATACTGGTATATAAATCACAATATGTCTCTTTTCTTGAGAGTCTATTTGTAATCCAGCTCCTCAGAATGTCAAAATAACAGTTACAACCAACAATGACCGTTGAGTATTATTAAGCCCTCTGTAGGTTAAAAATTTTTTTAAATAAAAATAAAAATTGAGAGAGAGTGCCTCTTGGCTTGCTTTTTGTGTCAGAACTTTTAATTTCAAACTCAGCAGGAAACAAGATAATAACTGCAAAGAGCCAGGTAGGAGTCGAAGAGGTTTATTACAAACCAGTTTCTTCAGGATCATACACAGGTAGCTGAAAGTCAAGACAACTTCAAACCAATGAATGTGTGTTACTGATGAACAAAGACCTCAATGTTGATTAAATTCTACGTTTTCTCATGTTCTCTAAGTTCCTAATATATTCTGCATACATATATCTCTGAAGGCTGAGCTAGAGAGACAGTATTGTGTAGTAATGTTTTCGAGTATTTTCCCCTCTGGCTACACAAAATAGAAAAAAGAAAATACTATATTATATGAAAATTATGTAGCAATTGCAACAAAAATAAAACATCTAAATTATTTCTTTTACTTTTTAAATTCTTAAATCTTAATTTTAAATGTAGAAAGCATACACCTTTCATCAGAACCAATGACCCTGCTGCAGGCATTCTCAATCAAATAAAATCTAAAACTTTGGTGTGAGGTCATTAAACTATTCCCAGGGCACCCTTTTACTCTAAAAGCTTCTGTAAGCAATTGAAGTTCTAATTTGAATAATTGCATTCCACCTACATAAATTCCCTTTGTAGTTTCAACTGTATGCAGTATCAGTCTTCATTTCCTGAATTAAATTAATGTCACGTAATGTGGTGCTCCTCTTTAAAAAAAAAAAAGTGCATCTACTTTCATAGTAACCTTTCAGCAACCAGTAGAAGTGATGCATGTGCACTAGAGGGGAATAGGTCAGTATGAATAATTATTAACCAACAATTTGTGCCAGTATTCATTGTATGTTCAGCACTGCAAAAGGGACACCTCACCCAATAAAATGGATGTAGCTATAAAGCTTTATAAAAACTCAAATGTTTTATAAACTCAATCCTATTTTCCATTGAATTACATCAATGTACCACTATAAAATTTATGTTCATTTATGATTTACCGTCAACTAGCTGAGACTCCTCATGTTTGATCACCCCTATCCTTCTAGTCAGATACTTAATGAATTATAAATTAATACTGAAAAACCTAACCTAAAACAAAGAACCACTGAGTAGTGTTTAAAAAGGAAAGAATTCTTTCTCATAAGAGGGAATCCTAAAAACAAGTTTCCCCTAATCACAAGCCAATAGAATTTTTGCAAGACCTAAAAACAGTTCTTGCAGTAAAATTTGTTACTCAAAGTAATTTTTCAGTGTTGCCATAATAGTACTTATTCAATAAACCCAAAGGACTAGTATTAAAGGAAATTTGATCTTTCAATCCTTGGATTTTCTTAAATGGCATGTCTACAAGTTGCTGAGTGATCTTTCAGAGTGGCTTTTCTCAGAGTCAAGAAAAATAAATGTGTTCCCTGCAGGATACTCAGGGACTTCCAGAGATCTCCACACTCTGCCAGCTATTTCAGTACTTAAGTCATTAGAGAAATTTAAAGACAAGAATTTATTCCTACTGTCAAAAATTCTGCTGAACCCCATGGTCTAAATATGTTTAGTTCATCAAAGCCGTAGAGTAGCAAAGATGTCTTCAAATATGCTGAATTAGTTAATTACCAAATCTCATTATTGCAATTTCTGCTCTTAAATAATTTTACATATGATTTAATGATATCTAATGAAACTGTAAATGAAATTATCTGTTATACCTAGAGTTGGTCTCAAATTCATAAAATGTAGACCCAAATGTAATAAACATATATTTTTCCTTTCTTCCCAGAATATCCATTTTTATTATAGGGATAGGGTCTCTCTATATTGCCCAGGCTGGTCTCAAACTCTTGGCCTCAATCAATCCTCCCACCTCAGCCTCCCAAAGTGCTGGGATTACAGATGTGAGCCACGGCACCCAGCCCAGAATATCCATTTTGCTTTTATTCTGAAAACAGCATCCCTCTTCCTCTGGAAAATGTCACCTGTACTCCACCCCTAACTCCCACAGAACAATGTGGTTCAAACAGACATTGTCATTTTCTTACAGATCACTCATCCTAGCTACAGACTAGTTGTATGCACCTGTCCAAAGCTAGACCGATCATGGTTTCCCATCCTGGTAGCCAAAGTTGATCTATTTATTTCTATAGTTAAGGGACTGTGACCCAAGCTGAATCAACCACAGTTCTTCTCCAAGATTTTTCAAACTAAAATTAAGACAAGAGGAGTGATCTCTCTCAGGTGGTGATGAAACTGGGCATCCTAAGGCATGAGAGCTGCCAGCAGCCATGTGCCTTGCCATGAGGAGAAAGCTGCTCTGAGAAAACTAAGCCAAGATGCAGACAGAAGCAGAACTTAGAAACAGAAGACTGAACACCCTGGCAACGTTCAAGCCCGGGTTCCAGTTGTCCCTGACAACTGCCGTACTACTGCCTTCCTCATCAGTACATAATAAGCCTTCCAATAAATTCCACTTTAGAACAAAGTTAATTTGAGCTGCTTTTCTATAACCAGTAGCCAAGGAAACTCTACATAATAAACCAAACAAATTCCAAGGTAATAAATTCGACTTCTTGGGGATGAGGCCCAGGAATACTGCAAGAAATTCTAATGCATCTACAGATTCTAATGCATCTAATGCAAACCCGGCATTAATCCATGGACTGCATTTAGTAAAGACATGATTTAACACTTTCTTCACTGCCTTGGTCATTGAGGATAAGCTTTGTCCTTTCATAAGATAATCGATTTCTTGTGAGCAAGAACCATATATTTTTTAATAAATTTCCTTGGCTCTCAGCACAAGCCATGAACACAGATGTTCAATAGGAATATACTGGGCTAAAAATATGAAGATTCAGATACTATGATTGCCCCGTGATCCTCTCAATTATCAGATCCAAAGTAAGGAGATTTTCTGTTCTGGAAAAATCCTTCCCAGGATAGTGATGGTTGTGTAGCAAGATAGCACTAAAAAAATTGGAGAAAATCATTATTAACCTGATTATTTGTTACCAAAAGATACATACCCATGGATGGATTCAAAGGAATCCTTGGGACCAACAGGGGATTTGGGTGGCTGTATAGAAGACAGTTTTAATCTGAAATGAAGACTCTGACTCAGAAGCTCAGCAAAGAAAGTCTACCTTTCCCTAAGGATTGAGTCTAAGACAAGGCTGCTAGGAACTCAAAATTAAAGAGGCAGGAAGTGTAAAATCCAGTCTACGTTAAAGGTATTAAACTGTATTTAGAAATAAAGCCATATACCTGTAAATCTCTCTTCCAATGTTTACTGTATCCCTACATTAAAATATTTTTTGCATTCAAAGTAAGTGATCAGTTCGCTTTAGGCTGGTGACCCCTTGTGAAGGGAACCTGAAAGACAAAGATTGACCTCAGACTCTCCTGCCCAAGAGAAGGCCCTATCTATCCTCCAGTGATGGAAGTAGAATATAAAGGCAGCCCTGCTTGAAACCTTTATCTTCACCCTAGAAGCACAACACCCTAAGGATCCACTGGCCTTCCTTATCTCATTGACGACCAGGACTCAGGAAGAAGTCTGGTTTTCAATACCATAATTACAGTAAATAAAGCAAATTCATTCTAACTCCTTAAAGCTGGTATCTATGCCCTTAACTAGGTCTAATAACAACAACAACAAAAACTAAGTTGGTTATTATCTGTACAATTTTAATTTCTTAGAAGCTTATATATTCATTTTAGTTATTTGTTTTATACAGCTATTTAGCATGATTCATGAACTTAATGTATGCCAACAAGGGAAGAAATCAAATCATATTACAAAATGCAAATTCTGCTTAACTGTATAAACTTACTTAAACAGCTAGGTTTTAGACATCAATTTGAGAAAAACAAAATTTCCCCTAAGTTATTCCAGAAGACTATTCACATATAACTTTTGGAAATTTCTACTCCAAAGTTCTTCCACTATAAACTACACTTAATCATTTCAATGAGCAACATGCTTAAAGAACACACTAGAATATTGGGGATTAGTGATCTAGACTTTTCTACAAACTAAAATCATGCATCTATATGATATAATAGAGTAAATGAATTTGACCCAAACCTATCCTGCAACTGTTCTAATAATTTGGTCTTAAAAGGATATTCAAATATGGCCATATTCACAGAAAATGGTATCATTTAGCAAAATTCCTTTAGAATCTCTATTCACGATTCTCAGAAAAAAATCAAACCACAACCCAGAGGACTATCTGATAGTTATTTTTATTCACCTCCACTCTGATTATAATCTGACTACATTAGAAGACTTTAAAAAGAAATTTACTAAAGTGAAATTTTAGTTCAATGCCTTTTTATGACCTTTCAGTTCCCAGAATAGACATAATAACTAGAACTCTCATTTCTAGTGCATGAGAAACAATGAAGCACGTGCTTTAAAGAATGAAATTGTATTCATTTTCACCTGCATTGATGCTCCTTCCACTCTTGCTACACAGGCGACCCGATCCAAGAAAGTCACTGCCACGGGCACTGCCACAAAGAAGCCTTTACAAAAGGCCTTGAAGTATCTCTTCACCCACCCTAGTGACTGTGCCATACCTAAAAATACAAACAAAACAAGTAGGTGATTAGCCTCCAGAAAGGTGAAAAATAAAGATACAGAAACAGCACAAGAAAAATGAGAAGAACAATCTTCTCTCTTAATGTATTTCACACTCGTCCCTGTAACCATGAGAATAAATTTGACTTAAAGTCCCAAAGGGAAATACATTAATTCAGGTTACCTCTTTTAGGTAACTTGATAATATCAGTGAAAAATTTCTCCCCACAGAGCAATAACTTAGAAAAAAATAGGCATTCCAAAAGTAAATTCTTTTCTGTTGCTGAATATTATGGTGGGGATGTTCCTTATACCCTGATGTCTGTTATCTTCTATAGCAATAGAAGTTTTAGTGGGACATATGGCTGGCTGCCCAACTGAAGACTATCTCCCAGGCTCTCTTGCAGCTGAGTGTGACCATGAAACTAGGTGTGATCAATGGCATATGAGCAGAAATGACATACTTCTAGGTTATACCCTTAAAAGGAACATGCCCTCCCCTTTCCGTTCCCCATTGTATAACTGTAAAAATGATATTGTGGTAGGAACAGGAGCAGCCATCTCAACTATGAGATAAAAGCTTTAAGTGAAGATGGCAAAGAAACAAAACAGAAGGATCCTAGATCCCCAACACCATGGAGGCACCATAACTATCCTGCATTGCTTACACTCAGATTGTTAAATGAGAGATAAATCACTTTCTATCATGTTTAAACCACTGCTATAGTAGCCAAACTGATCCTAACTAATACAACAATGAAATCTATCATAGATCAGGGGGGAAAAAGCACAATGTGTGAATTCAATACATATAATTACCAATTCTCACTTAGCCCTGTAACCATCTGATTTAATTTTCAGATTTTCTAAGGATCAGGAGATCCCTTAACTGTCTCATGCAATGAAAAACAAAATAGTGAAAGATCAAGCTATGTTACCTGACCAGACCAAATGGAGCCAAACACAGTCCAACAGATAAAGAACTCTCCCAGCTAAGACCAGTTTGTTCCCTGTTTAACTTAGACAAGCTCCGTGTACTGCCCAAGACTGGAAGGAGGGGTGAAGGAAGAAGAGGGCAGGGTGAGTAAGTGAGGGTGGGGAATACTGAAGTCTCTTAACTTCTCCACTCCCCTAGTGTGTGAGACTAGATCAGAGCAACTGAAAAATTCCTTAATGTAATCACCAGGTTTGTTCAGCCCTAACAAAACCCACAAACCCCACAGGTCAGTTTGCTTCCAAATGATCTGAGATTTCTTGTTGTCTTGGGAGCAGGTCCAGAAGGGTCCAGAAATGTAATCCAGACCAAGTATTTGCCAGAAAGGCATACACCAGAATATTATGCCTTACCAAGTTCCCAAAAGTCACACAACCAATAAGAGCATTGGTGTGACAATATTAATATTACAGAAATGAAAAGAAGCAAAAATAGGTAAGAACATGGGAAGGAAAGTAAAAAGACTAAGAGATATAGTCATGGGAAAAAAAGAAGAAAGAGGAGGAGGAGAATGGATAAAATAAATATAAAAAGCAGAAAAACTATAATCAAATTCTGTCCAGATAATCATTTCTGAGAACTTTGTCCAGTGAACTGTATACTTTAACGTTGAAATGAGAGGCCAGAGGATCTATGAAGAAAGGATATTACTATCTGTACAACACACAAATAATTGTAGTTACAGAACCACTTAAAAAGAGTTTCATCTAAAAGAGTCCACTTCTCATTTTATTTTGAAGGAATCTTTCCTTTTGAAGACACATACAGGAGAGGGTGACATGGTAATGAGGAACACAGAGTTTTCTGTCCCTGACAAAGCAAAAGAATTCTCTAGAATTTTCAGTCTAGGACAATGGCTTTCAAACTTTTTTGACCATGTACCACATGAAGAAATACATTGTATATAACAACCCAGTACTCACTCATACACACACACACAGATATACACACATACATATACTCACCTCGCAGCAATAAATAACTAACTAAAAAGTTTCACAAAGCAACACTTATCCTTATGATATAATAGGCTATAATTATGGTCTAGTGTATTTCATTTTTAAAAGGAACTGCTAGTTTCAAATCACTAAGTTGATTTTTATAATTCACTAAAGGTTTTTAACCTATAGATTTATGTAAACAGACCTCAAAATACCCCAATTAAAAACTAGACATCCACATGCAGAATGCAATTAAACCCTTATCTCTCACCATATATAAAAATTAACTCAAAATGGATTAAAGACAAATATAAGACCCAAAACTATGAAAATACCATAGGAAAACATAGGGGAAATGCTTCATGAAATTAGTTGGCAAAAATTTGGGGGGTAAGACCTTAAAAGCATAGGCAACAAAAGCAAAAGCAGACAAATGGAATTATATCGAACTATCTAATAAAAAGTTTCTCCACAGCAAATGAAACAATCAACAGAATGAAGAGACAACCTACAGAATGGTAGAAAATATTTGCAAACTATACTTCTGAAAATGGGTTAATATCCAAAATATATAAGGTATCCAAAATATATAAGGAACCCAAACAACTCAATAGCAAAAAGAGAAATAATCTGATTAAAAAATGGGCAAAAGACCTAAATAGGCCGGGCGCGGTGGCTCACGCCTGTAATCCTAGCACTTGGGAGGCCGAGGCGGGCGGATCGTTTGAGCTGAGGAGTTCGAGACCAGCCTGAGCAAGAGCGAGACCCCATCTCTACTAAAAATAGAAAGAAATTATCTGGCCAACTAAAAACATACAGAAAAAATTAGCCGGGCATGGTGGCGCATGCCTGTAGTCCCAGCTGGGAGGCTGAGGCAGGAGCATTGCTTGAGCCCAGGAGTTTGAGGTTGCTGTGAGCTAGGAGGATGCCACGGCACTCGAGCCTGGGCAACAGAGTGAGACTCTGTCTCAAAAAAAAAAAAAAAAAAGACCTAAATAGACATTACTCGAAAGAAGACATACAAATGGCCAACAGGTATATGAAAAAATGCTGAACATCACTAATCATCAGGAAATGCAAATCTAAACCACATGAGATATCATCTCACTCCAGTTATAATAGCCATTATCAAAAGGTAACAAGTGCTGACGAAGATGTGGAGAAAAGAGAACTTTTATACACTGTTGGTGGGAATGTAAATTAGGACAGCCATTATAGAAAACAGTATGGAGGGTCCTCAAAAAATTAAAAATAGAACTATTAATAACATAAGATCCAGCATTCCTACTCCTGGGTATAGATCTAGAGGAATTAAAATCAGTACATCAAAGAGATACCTGCACTCCCTTGTTTATCATAGCACTATTCACAACAGCCAAGATACAGAATCAACCTAAGTGCCCACAAATGGATAAACAGATTTTAAAATGTGATATATATACACGATGGAATACTGTCCAGCCATAAAAAAGAATGAAATCCTGCCATTTGTGACAACATGGATAAACCTGGACAACATTAAGTGAAATAAGCTAGGCACAGAAAGAACAATACTGCATGATTTCACTCATCTGGAATCTAAAAAAGTTGAAATCATAAAAGTTCAGAGTAGAATGGTAGTTACCCCTTGGGTGGCTAGGGAGGAGGGGAGGATGGGGAGATATTGGTCAAAGGATACATAATTATAGTTAGATAGAAGGAAAAAATTTCAAGAGATCTATTATACAGAAAGGTGACTATAGTTAATGATAATATATTGTATTCTTGAAAAATGTAAACAGAGTAGATGCTATATGCTCTCACCACAAAAATAACTATGTAAGATAATGCATTTTTAATTAGCTAGATTTAACTATTACACAATGTATATATACTTCAACACACCATGTTGTACATAACAAAAACATACAATGTTATCCATCCATTTAAAAAAATAAATGAAATAAAAATAAAAATACCCAGCCACTAATTCCCTCTAAAATGTTTAATATATCACAGGAAATAGATAGATAATAACCTGAATTGGTTAATTCTTATTGATCTACTGTAACTGACATCAATGAGGGTTACATGTACGCATGGTAAGGAACAAAGACCAGCAATCCTTTTTTTCTTACAGCTTTATCAACATATATAGCACATAACATAACATTCACCCAAACCAGTAATCCTTTTATATCTAACTAAAATAAATGAAACTGCAGACTAACTTTAGAAAATAAGCAATTTAAAAACATGTTCATTCAAACTCATTTAACAACTATAATCGTAAGTTAAATTGTTTATGAGTTCATACATCTGGTACCCAAGAAATGTGTTTGGCTTAAGGTACTAAATGTTTCTGAGAACAGCCTTCACCATTGCACTCACGAAATAGTAAAGCTGTTTGACATGTTTCGTTCATTCACACTCAGCTGTAACATAAGCCCTTCAGTAAAACTAATTTCTCTTCAATGACATCTTTCACCTAGAATCAAAACATCTTTACTAACTCCTTTTATACATCTCTATAAGATATTTAATATACTTTCTCAATGGACTACCTTACAAAGGTCCCATTTATCAGCTTCTATATGACTTGATAAAAGAAGAATAACTTTGGCATATTTATCAAATCAATACCTTCAAGGTATAAAAGATATATTTTCCTCAACATTAGATTTCATTAGCTCATTCTCTTTGAAAACAATTCCAACCACAAGTTTAAAAAGTCAAACATCAGTCGTACAGCAAACTTAAAAGTTCAACAACCTCCATGTCTTTCCTTTTGATGTTTTCTAAAATACAAATAAATAAATATCTGAATCCAGAGATAATTTATGAAGTGCTCCCATGTATATTGAAAAAAAAAATTAGTCACTATGTAGAAGAGACAGGAGAAAGCCTGAAAGTAATTAATCAACTCATTTCCCAGTTTGATAGGTTCAAGTTCACTCAAGTGGTCCACACTTAGGTTTAAGTCATATACAACTCCCAGATAATAACTCTAAGGTAGTGTTTCCCAAGCTTGCCTTGATTGACATGCTTAATAACGAAGATCCCCACCCTCACTGAGACCTCCAAAACCCAACCCTCCAGGTGATTCCCTTAATTGAGCAAGTTTAGAAAATACTGATCTTTGGATGTTTAAAGGTCAGATGTTTACTCACTGTCTCAGGCTTATTACTGTCTCAAAATGAGAACAGGGGGAAAACTTGAATGTCTTCTCAAAGCTACATTTAGTTTTCCTCCTTACTAGATTAAGAAAGAAAGCATCTGAAGAACAAACCTTGTACAGAAAATAACTACCACCAGATCCTGCTTTCTAACCTCTGCCTGGTTCCATCAGAAAGTGACTTCCAGGGGACTCTCTCTTTGCCCCTAAGACATTTCAATCATCCATCCACTCCTTTACCCATTCATTTATCCCCTGACTCATTCATTCTTGCAACCAATATTTGCTAAGGGCCTTCCACAAGCATTGTGCTAGGCACCAGGGAATCATAAAACAGTGAGCAAAGCAAGCCCAGTCCCTGATCTCATTCAGTTTTTACAACCCACTATGGAATAATAAATGTCAATCAGAAAATCACATAAACACACATAAAATTAAGTTGAAATAGGTGCTATGAGAGAGATACATAGAGGTCAGAGAGGGTCTCTAAGGAAGGGACTGAACTAAAAGATGAGGAGGGGTTGCCTAGATAAAGGATTGTAGGGTAGGGAAGGGCATTCCAGAGAGCGGCCACACGATAGGCAAAGTCCCTGTAGCAGGAGTGACTATGTTGTGATGGAAGGCAGGCTGGTATAGACACAGCACAGAGAAAACAGGAGAGCACGGTGGGACATGAACCGGAGGAGGCAACGTAAATGCCAGAGCTGCTAGGACCTCATAGGTCTTGCAAGGATTTTGTGGCAAATGAGAAGTACTTGAAATATTGTAAAACAGAGGTGAATGATCACATCTGCATTTTAAAATGACCGTTCTAGCAGAATGACTGGATAGGGCAAGAATGAATATAGGGAGACCAGAGTACTCTAGTGGTCCAAGGCAAGAGATGATATTAGGTTGGACTAGGATGGTAGTGGGAGATGGATTAGAATGGGCAAATTTAACATAGATATTTTGGAGGTTAAATTGATAGCATCTGCAAACAGATGGGTAATAGTGGGGGAAGGGAGAAGAGAAGGAAGTGTCAAGAGGCAGTGGGGACCTGTTAAAGTACTGTTATTTTGTCATTCCCTTGAATTAGATGCCAAAGTAGTAAAAACATGCTCATAACTCCATTCCTCAAACTTTTACTCAGTGAACAAGAAGATGTGTTCCTTGCCCTCAGGGAGTTACAATGTACCAGGGAACACTGCCCTTAAATAAGTATTTCTAGTGGATGAGCATTAAAAGGGGACAATGGCCCTGAAGCATGAGAGCATGGAGGAGTCTACTCATCAGAAAATAATCAGGGAATATGTCCCCAAAAAATGGCATTTGAGGTAAGACCAGGGCATTTCAGGCAAAAGGAGTAGCGTATGTTAAGGCCTGGGGCAAAATAAAATGTGGCTATTTAAGAAACTAAAAGAAGTTCAGTTTGGATGATGTATTAACATATATAACATTTATTGTGTGAATTTTTACTTCAGTAAGCATTTATTTATTGAGTGTAAAGCACCAATGCTAAGTGTAGAGGATATAAAGGTGGCTAAGCATACAGAATAATACCATTTAAAAACTCTAACAATACTTCATATTTTCTATGTAAATTTATATATGCATACAAAAGTATTTTAAATGGAGTATTATTCACATTATTTTAATTATTGAATAAACACCCATTGTCACTTGTATAACTATTAAAATATAGAGAAAGAAGGAAAAAAAAATCAGCATCAAAATGTTAACAGTGGTTAATTCTAGAGGCCGGGAATGGAGATAATGATCATTTTCTTCTTTGAACTTTTGGTTGATTTCTAACATTTAAAAAAAATAGTCCCTGCCCTAAGAAGTCACTTTGATATACAATTAACATGGGGTAACACTCGTCTCAATCTCTTTCCCATCACAACAAACAAACCACACTTTCTCAGCCCAGTCTTTCTGTTACTCTAAGTAGTACAAAATACAATGAGCAAGATTATTCCCTATTTATGCAGCAATCAATATACATAACTGACTACAATGTTTTTATGTAACCAATGCAGACTACCAAGAAATACCACACATTTTAAAAAACTTCTTGAGAGTTCTGTCAAACACTTGCTGCTTTTATTCTGAGAGCCACAGAATGAAAGCATGTGTTCTCTTTGCTTTTCTTCATGCCCTGCATGCAACGACCTTCACAGAACAGCTGGCGACACCTGCAGAATAGAAACTGGGAATGCTTCTACATGATACCACAGCCATCCCAGTTATAAGGTAGCATGCATGATTAAAAGGCAACTTCAGTGGGAAAAAAAGAGACATTAACGTAAGTTGCAATAAATTCACATTCCCAGAATTTTGAGCCTCCTCTTCTTTACCAATAATGCCCTCCTATATATTCCTATTCCATTCAGTCCCTGGTACTCAGGAAGGAGCACCACAGTGAGAGTCAGAGCCCCGAGGTGGGTTTCTCACTCAGCCCATAACTAGCTGTACAACTGTGAACAAGTCACTTCTGGGCCTCAGTTTCCTCATCTGTAATAAGAAGGGGCTTAGAGTTATTTCTAAAGTCCTTTCTAGGACCAGCATTCTTTATTTCTATAACTTTTTATTGTTTTTTAAGTGTTTCTCCAGGACTTTGGCAGATACTAAGACAAACACTCATGTTACTATTGACTCAGAAAAGATAAGAAGTTATCTTTTAGGTTTGAGACTTAATTTTAAGTACTGAAAAGAAGTAAGTTAATTTTTATTAAATAACTAGTTAAAAGGGGCAGCAGACAAGAAGCTGGAACCAATGCAGATCATGTAGAAGAACATTTTAAATATAGATAAAGCCCTGAAAGCTGCTACCCTTTTCATTTCTCATTTCCACAACTCTACTGCCGACAAGAGCATTGCCACCATCCCGTGCACAACAAAGTCAGGGCAAGTAGTTTTTTTTACTGAGAGATTATAAAGGAGCATGTGGGAGGTGTGCCAATCTGATAGCGTGCACATCTTGCTCCAAGCTAAGGGAGCAAGGGAAAAATAAAAGCTACTCTGCAAACAAGGTACAAGCAGCTGCTATTTTCAGAGGCTCAAAAGAAAAGGCTTAATTCAGCCTTGTCCTACCTGAATTGTGAAGGGTATCTATATATCATAGTAAGAAAACACAATTCACAGCTTCCAACTATCATGTAAATACTAAAGAAGCCATACATAAATGAAGGAATGAACATTACATTTCTATGTCAAGTCATATCAAATAAAATTTATAAAGTTCTATGGCATTCACATTTTGGTAAAGTTAATATATTTCCTTGTCTATATAAATTGCCAAAGACTCATTCAGATGATCTGGTCTTTTGTTCACACCTTAAATGTTTAAAACCGCCATAGTAATAAGCACGTAGCACTTGCTTCTTCTGAGAAAATTTGTTTAAGCAATAACAATGAGGTACTAAAATCAAACCTGGCAAAAAGGGAATAATTTTTATCAGTTACCTCATTCTTCCAGTAACTATGCAAGTCATTTAGGTTCAAAACATTGCTCCTGAGAAAATTATTATTTAAGTAGTAAGCACACCTGGTTCATTGCTGAAGTACTTAAGCTAAGAATATTTTTAAATAAGCTTTCAGAATCAGTAGAAATCATATTTGCCACCTGGTAGCACCTACAAGTTAACATTTCCTGGTGATACTGACCTCAACCACATAACAAAACACACTGTAAACTGCTCTCCTTCCCAGAACAACTTGTGGCTTGCTTATGCATGAATTCATCTAAAATTGTTCTTAAGCCTGTTTATATTTCAGCCTGTACAAAGTCACCAATCACTCATCCATAGCAAGCAGATGGATAAATCCACCACAAGTCATCCTAATTATAAAAGCTATTTAAAAGTTGTGTGGGAGGTTTGAAGATAAGAGGAAAATAATTTTATAAATCAGTATCTTATGTAGAATGTAACCTTTCAATCATCATAATAAGCCTACACATTTGGATAACAAAATCAAGATTTTATTTAAAAAGAGGAAACCATCAAATCATGAAAATCAGAGAATACAAGATCAAGGATCAAAGCAAATCCAACATGCAATCCCTGAATCATTCAATATATACGTGCCATGTATAATGGAACTGGCTAAGGGACAAATATATTAATACAACGTAGAACAAGGCTAGCATGGCCCTTGCAGATGTGGAGCTTGCATTTCCATTCTTTCAACATTAAGTACCTGCTTTGTGTTAGGCACTATGTTAAGACAACAGATTGAACAAGCCACAGTTCCTCCTCAGAGGGACCTGTGACAAAATCACAAGAAACAAGTAGATGACCACATATAATCAGGGTATTCTCCTCCATGGATCTTTCCAGCAACTCCTGGTACCAGTAACCTGGCTCTGCAAACAGAATCTAAGCATGTGAGAAACCAGGAGGCATTTGGATACATTCGAACTAATACAAGGGGAAAAAAAATAACAACTGGTGAATTAGAGTAGTTTCGGTTCTACAGAAGCAGATCTGGCCAAGTAGTCTACAGAAACCAATTCAAAAAAAATTTTTTTCAGGACCGTCTTTCTCCTTTCACATTATAAATAAACAATATGTTATAAACAGACACTTGGCACTCTTTAGAACATGAATACTAGTATCAAATATCGTTTAACTTGTCTGACTTAACAGTTCTCACTTGAAAATTCCCAGAAAGGACAAAAATGGCAACAAGAAGAGACAAGACAGAGGAAGAGAAAAGAATGAATGAATGAATGAAACCAGCCAAAATTAATAAAAGGGGAAATGTAATGGGGTAAGGCATAAAGTGAATCACGTTCTGGCAAAGATACCCAATAAAAAAGCTAACACTGGTACAATGATGAAGCTAAAGGCCCTACATCTTGACCTAAACTGCTCTTCGATAGAGATAATTGTAACTGTCTATTGGTAAGTTGTTAAGCACCTGGATAGTAAGAGAAGGGAGATTCGAATTTACATATTCAATTTTAAGTCAGCAATATTTTAAAACAAATGAATTTCAAGGTCATACTCTAGTAAAACTGGTATAGAGAGAAAATACCACCAGGTAACAACTAGGACACAGAAATTCATAAAGGCTTTCCGAGTTTTTAGTAAGGACTCCTTCAACTTGCAAACATCGTACATTTATGCACACCCTTTGCCCTACCTCAGTGGAAGAGCAGGCCACATCTTGTCTCAGGTGAGTCTAAGAGTGCTCTGCAGAAGCAGCATCAGCAAAGAGGGAGTCAATGAAAAGCTGGTGGGCTTTGAATCCAACAGACCTCAGCTCAAACCACGATTCATTCATGTGACTTTGGACAAAATCACTTCATCTCACCAAGACAAATGTTTTCATCTGTGACATCTTGCAGGGTTTGGGGAGGTTCAGAATGTTTACTTGTGTGTGTGTGTGTGTGTGTTTGTGTGCGTGTGTGTGTGTGGTTTTTTTTTTAAGTAAGTACTTGTATGAAGAAAAAAAATAAACCACCCACAAAACTAGTATCTGAATATATTTTATGTAATATATTCCAAGAACAATGGCTAGACCATCAAATAAAAGTTTTTTTTCAGATAAAAGCACTAGACATGTCTAAGGAAGAGGACTAGCAATAACAAATCAAAAAAGAATACAAATTAAGGATGTCCATTACATACAATAAACCCATAAAGCCCATGTAGGTGATAGGATACCTAATACATAGAGTAATCATTTTGTTCTGCTTTGAACCTTATTCTGTTCTAGGATTTGACTGGTCAGGGGCTTCACCAATTCAACATATTGAGAAGAATGTGTTCAGCACTGTCTTAGGTGTTTTGAGATTTTTTTTTTTAAAAAAAGGAAAATAAAAGGAAATATATGACTTAGCACCAGAATTGGACCACAGGAATAAATTATATTACATAATAGTCATGGGGGGTGGGTGGGGAGAGATAAGTAAAGGCTGGGGTTGCAAGGAAAAAATTCATGATGAAAAAAGCTGAAAAGAAAAAATGATTTAAAATGTAGGTGGTAGGTTTAAGAATGTTCACTATAAAATTATTAGAACTTTTCTGTATGTTTAAAATTTTCCAACATTTTTAAAATGTTGGAAATAAAAGAAGAATAAATTACATTTGGTAAATCTCTCAGATAAAAAAAAATATAATCATAAAAGTAAAAGTATATATGGCCTATTTGAGATAGTGAGAATGCTGGCCAGATCTAGGAACAGAACAGATATTAAGAGAAGTAGGAATAAGACTGAATTTAATACTAATTTTTTGATTTGTTTTGTTTTTTTCCTTAGCACTATGGACATCTTCATGGCTCCAGTATTTTTGGAAACCATATATTATAAATCAAAAATTCATAACAATACACTAGGCCTCTCTAAGAACTGGATCAGGCTACCCTAATCCTATAAATTATCCTTATCCTATAACTCCAAACAGATGCCATTTGACAGCACTAAGGCCCAAACTCAAATTTCAGTTATTAAAATGCCATAAATTCTGCAAAAATAGTTTACCATAAAAATTAATAATACAGTGAATAGCTTATTATAGAATGAGAAAAATCCTATTAAATGATAACCATTAGGAAGGAAAAGCTTGGTAAGCTTTAAACCCTAATAACCACAAAATTTGAATTTCAACACTGCACTCTATATTTTTTTCCAATTTAATAGAAAAGCATAACTGCTATCATTAAGTAGAAGCCAAAGGCAATGTGGATTTTAAGCTAACAATGTGGCAACTTAAATACATGATACATGTGTAAATGAAACAGACCAGGTACTTATCTACAACCCAAACAAAGCAATTAGAGGATGCTGGACTATTTCACCATAAGTTTATTTATTCCTAAAGCAATAATATTCTTGATTAGTAAAATAATATATTTCTAGTATCAGGAATACTTACTGAGTAGCTAAGAAGAAAATACTGCATTATTTAGCATTTGAGCTGTGTGTGAAATTGGCTTTAAAAAATTAAGAAAGCCTGTAAACAGAAAAGGCACCCTTCTCAAAAATAATCTCAAAAACCCTTCAAAAATCAAAACTAAGAAATAGGAATGAGACAGGGGAAATAAGGAAAAAATAACATTCAGAACCTAAAAAATGAAGAGCACAAAATAAACAAGAAGAATATTAGTGAGCATCAAACAATAACATGAATAGCGGGGGAAAAAGTCACTAGCTCACAGTAAGTAGAATACAAAAAAAAATTTTAAAAGAACATTATTTCAGGATTCATGAAAATCCTATCCTGATCCCTACCCTTATTGCCCCAAATATTTTGTTGACCAGAATACAAATATAAATGCCTGTAAGTAAATATAACATATCAACTCAAATTCACACCAACATGGCTTTTCCCTTTGATCAGCGTTGGGAATAAGGAGCAGGAAGGTTTCTCAAAACAACCAAGCCCACTAGACCCCAAAGGGAAAAAGATAGAAAGGTAAGGTCACAAAAAAGTAGGACTGAAAAATACAATTTAACCAGCAAACTTAAGGTCAGCCCGGGGATTGTAACTACTCTTAACAGAACAATAAATATGAAAAATTAGAAACACTGGCTCCCCCAGCAGGGAAGCACATTAAGGCTCTGATTAGTCTGTCAAAAATAAAACCTGTCCAAACTATGGCTGGAAGATTTGGAAGGCTGCCGACAGCCCATCTATGGCAGCTGCAAGTCCATGGGGAGCTCAAACAGCAATGGTGCAGGCTCAGTAGTAAAGATGCAAGCCAAATGAAGATTTATGCAATTTAAGGTGAAAGCAACAATAACAAAGTCCTTTGGAATGAGTGGTTGTGGTCTTTTAAGCTTGTAAGCCCAAGTGTGTATGTGCACACACAAACAAGCACATGCAATTGCTGAATAGCAACAAAGGACAAGCTGTCAATATATGTTTAAAAAGAAAAAAAAAGAAAAAGTAAAAATAAATAAATGAAAACAGCCAAGAGGTCAGAGTACAAAGAAGCTTACACTTCATAGCCTGGGGACTAAGGCAGATGGAGCACAGCACTACCCGGACTCAAGTATCTGCTGCACAGAAAGTCCAGGGATTATAATGAGCCTCCGGTGAGTATTACAGCATATGGAGCTGAGATGTTATTTAGATTGCTCCCCACACTTAAATGCCTTGATTTTTGTGCACTTGCCTATACATTAGAGTATACTGTTTTAAGATACCTATGAAATTTCATCAACATGCAATGCCCTTAAGTTACTATGTATCTCCCAATCAAAACATTCAAAATTACTCATGGAAACATAAAATAGCATGGAACAATTTTTTTTTAAATGCTGTAAGCAGGAATCTGCAATGAAATACAATAATGTATGTGAGATGATAAATGTTTTAAGCCATTGAGTTTTGGGACAATTTATTTTGTAGAAGTAACTAACACAATATTGAAACCACAAAAAGATCCAAGGACACAAAGAAACTTGGTATAAGATAAAGTTGATATTCACATTGGGAAAAGAGGGAGTTGAATTAATAAATTATGTTAAAACAAGCCACAATTTGGAGGAGAAAAAAAAAATCAAAGCTGAATATTTAATTAATTATAAGAAAATAAATTCCAGATAAGTCAAACATTAAATGTAATTAATAAAAATAGTAAAGTAATAAAAGAAAATAAATGCAAACAGTCTTTTAAGGGTTTCTAGAAAGAGGCCCTTCTGAACATTTTACAAACCCAAAAAACATGACAGAAAATTACTGATGGATTTCACTACATAAAAATCAAAGCATACCATAAATAAGGTTAAATGATAAC
>CM052437.1:154322182-154339900 GCA_028533085.1 Varecia variegata
TATGATGAAATAATGACACAATTCACCATAGGTTGGGGACCCCTGTTCTAATGTATTGTCATAACTCATGTGTTCAGACTACAGGACTTGTCTTACACATGAGAAATAGTGAGACTCATAAAAAGTACAAGCTAATTCATTTATAAAGTTCCTCAAACTACCCTTACACAACAATGCTAAATAGTATTTAACAAAACTAAATAATAATTACTCAGTCTTTAATCTGACACTAATAAAACTCTTATTCAAGCAAATATCAAACAAAATAAGCTGCTGGAAAAACACCAAGATACTTTGTAAATAATCTACTACATCAGGCAAACTAAAAGTAAAGGCAAAAAAGACTCCATACTGTATGATTCTGTGACATTCTGGAAAAGGCAAAACTTTTTACTGGAGACAGTAAAAAGATCAGAGGTTTGCCGGGGGTAGGGAAACGGAGGGATGAACAGGCAGAACACGGGATTTTCAGGGCAGTGAAAACACTCTGCATGATACTAGAACGGTGGATATATGATCATTACACATTTGTATACACTCATAGAATGCACAATGCCAAGAGTGAACCCTAAACTATGGACTCTGGGTAACAATGTGTCAATGTAGGTTCATCAACTAACAAACGTATCACTCTATTGAGGGAATGTTGATAGTGGGGAGGCTGTGCATGTGTGGGGGCAGAGGGTATATGGGAAATCTCTGTACCTTCCACTCAATTTTGCTATGAACTGAAAAGGACCTAAAAAAATTAAGTCTATTAAAAAAAAAAGGCAAATATCTGTGGCAACTTTAATCCTTTCCTACCAATCATTACTTCACAGTTCTCCTATTACCTTCTAGTAAAGAGCACTCTAAGCTCCAGGGCAACTCTCCTTTACACCCCTACTGCGCCTCGCAACACCTGCTCTGCCCCTTCTAGCCCACTCATCCTCTGTCATCAGTACACTAAGTCCAAAGACAGGAAGGGAGTTAGGTTCAGACAAGAGGTGGAGAAGGCAGGTAGTGAGGCTCAGGAAGCAAAGGATTCCTAAAGAGGGAAATCCGCAGGAGAGAGCAAAAAAGGAGAAAAGAATGAGTTGCTCTGAATTTGTTTTTTGTTCTATGTAGTGGGAAAATCATATGAAATGAAATTATCCTAAAATACAGAATGTGATGACATTACAAACATTTCCTTTAAAAAACATCTTTGCTGTACGCAATTTCAAAGCTAGAATTTGATATGTTTACAATGTGTCCTCCAGCTACAAGCAAGATGATTTTTCAAAAGGTGACTGTAAATGCTACATTTTTCAACAGAAAGATATATAAAAGTGTGTCAAAGTGCCATTACAAAGACCTATTTCTCAGCATAAACTTGCAGCAAATTGCAAAGATTAAATTTTTATGATTTATTACATACTGGCACCTTCTGGGTATTCTTAACCTGAGAAGTCAAAAACATGCCATTGAGTTACCAAACTGAGCAGAAAGAGTTCAACAAGACTTTGAAAGTCACATACAAATGACTGTTAGGGGTGTGTATGTTTGCTTCCTTGCTTGCTTTGGTCATCAGTGAGGAAGCCAGAATAAGCAACCAGCAGTCCAGACATCTGAGTCATTTAGGACACGCTAGGGCTCCAATGGCAAATCAGGGATCCATAAGATGGGCTTAAAGATGGTCTGGCAGGATCTGCTACTACCATCATCACCATCACCTCAGCAAAACACAACTCCCTCTTCATCTGCAATTTCAGGGAGGCACAGAGGCTGGAGTTCTGCCAGCAATCCAATTCAGTTCACCAAATACTGACTAAGCACCATGAAGCAGAAAGCATTGTGCTAAAGGTGCTGGGGGACATTAAGCAACGGTAAGATGTGGCCCCTACCTTAAGAAGTTTCCAGTTGAAAATATGGTAAAACTATAATCCAGGCAAGATAGAGGAAGAGAGGTACCAAAAGACAGGTACAAAGAACAAGACATTCAGAGATTTCATCAAGATTCCCTAAGGTGAAACCTGAGGATATTACTCAAGTGACCAACAGGTTCTTGCTACAGTCACTGCTTGTATTTCTAATTTTCTCCCATTCAACATACTACTTCTACACCAGATGTTAAAACCCAAAAATAGCTTTTTGTTCTAGCTTATTATTAAATGGGGATATTTCCTGAACATAAATATGTTAAAGATATAAGATAAAATAATTTTTAAAAAAAGAAGGAAAAGATTGGAGCAGGCAAAGGGTGAAATAATGCTAACATGACACAAAGCAAAATAATTCAACTTCCATCCATCCTCAATTTTATTTCTCAAGGAGAACAGTATCACATTTATATGCTGTTTTAATGGTTTGCAAAGGACTCACATAAATTCTTAAATGAAACTCAAAACTATCCTATGCCAGGTAGATGGTGTTATTATCTCAGGTAGCCGACCCTCACAAGATAATCCCCATTGGTCCTTGTCTCTTGTCCTTGTGTAGTCCCCTCCCACACTGAATCAGGGCTGGTCTGTGAGACCAGTGGAATATCTCAAAAATGATGGTGTGTGACTTCCAAGGAGAGGTCATAAAAGGCACTGCAGTTTCCACTTTGGCCTCTTGGATCTCTCTCTGGGGGAAGCCAGCTCCCATGGCATGAGGACAGACCCATGGAAAGCCCCTCATGGAGAGGAACCAGCTTACAACACCAACTTGCCAGCTATGTGAGTATGCCACCTTGGAAGTGAACCATTTAGCCCTAGTCATGCTCTGATAACTGCAGCTCCAGCTGACATCTGACAGCAACCTCAGGAGACCCTGAGCAAGGCGCCCCAAACTGCTGACCCACAGCAACCATGAGATGACAAACAATTATGATTTTCAGCCACTAGGTTTTTGATAAGTACAAAGCAACAAAGAACTAATGCATTCCAGTTTTACATATGAGGCTCAGAAAGGTTACTATCATATGGGAATGAGTAGAGAAACCAGGTCTGGAACCCAGTCTTTAGGCTTTAGGTTCAATTTTGTCATTAAACAATACTACTTCTCAATCAAAATAAGGTCCAAGGATGATCATTCCTATATAATTATATGACTGACACTAATACCCAGGCTTCTCACAATACACAGACATAGCATATGTTCTTGTATTCTTAATAGACATAAGGGGACTTACCATATAATTGAATTTGTGGTGCTCCATGGTACTCTATGGAGTATTTACTATCTTCTGGAAGTTTACTATTCTTTAATGTACACATCTATCTTCAAAATAAATACCTAATATGTTTTTAGAATTTTAATACTAAACAGTTACATTACTGACATTGAGAATATTTTATATACTTTACAATCTTAATAAACATTTGTGTAATTTTAAACAGTTAGAATTAATATGCCACACTGGACATGCTCAACTGCTGATTGTTTAAGGATTTGCTTTTTTGATTTAGTCTTCAACATTTTTATAGCAATATAAAAATGTAGTAAAATATATCATCAAAAATCTCATAATGATGAAATATTAGATCCAAATCCATAAAATAGTTACTATCTTGCAGAACAAGGTGGCCAGCTCTTAGCCTGACCACTTCTGAAGAAGGTCAACAGAACATTTTTCTTCCTTTTAGAGACAGGGTCTCGTTCTCACCCAGGCCAGAATGTGAAAGCAGGATCATAGCTCACTGTAACCTTGAATTCCTGAGTTCAAGTGATCCTCCTGCCTCAGCATCCCAAGTAGCTGGGACTACAAGTGCACGCTACCACACTAGGCCAATTTTATTTATTATTTATTTTTTAGAGACAGGGTGCTGCTATGTTGCCCATACTGGTCTCAAACTCCTGGCCTCAAAGAATCCTCCCACCTCACACCTGGCCCAGAACATTTTACTGTTACAACCACATCTGCATAGAATGTTCCTTCACACAAATCTCCTCTTTTAACCCATACAACTTTGCAAGACATGTAGGACAAGTACACTACCCACCATCCCATCTTCCAACCAATGATGGGCTTAGTGAAGTTGAGGAACTTAACTAATGATACACAGCTATTAAAACAAACTGCAAGCATCTAATTTTTTAGCTCCAAATCCCAACCTTTTCTTCTAAACCGTGTTTTAGCCCCATGGTTCTCTACCCCAACTGCCATTAGAACACCTAGGATCCTTTGAAAAAATATCAGTGCCTAGACCTCATCTCCTAGATATTGTGATTTAATTGCTCTGGTCTGTGTTAGCTGTCTAATATATAATAAACCAGTGGTGATAAATTCATGGGAAGTTTATACCACAAAGGAAGAAAATGCTGATATTTCTATATGTAAGCTAAAACATCTTTATCCCCTAAGAACTCACTCAAGGACAAAGTTACCTTGCCATAAACTAAGCAGAACAAAAAGGAAGAGGAGGTGAGAAACCTAAAACCCAAAACCCTTCTGTTGCTATCATGGGGCCATCAAGGAAGATTTCATTCACCTGATCTCACTCCCTAAACTTCACCACACCATACTTCGAGCTGTAGCTTAAGCAACACCTCCTCTGTGAAGGCTTCAGGATCACACAAAATAAAGAAGTCCATTTTTTTGCACCCATCCTACCATGAACTCTACCTCTTGATATAATAGCACACATTGCATTTCTCAAGGCATTTCCTTCTTTATGTATCCATTTCTCTCACGGCCCTGAGGGGTTCTTAAGGGCAGATTCCTATCTTATTCATCCTTCCCATCTTATTTGTCTTTGGATCCAGGGCCTCGAACATAGCAGATATTAATAAGTCTTGGCTACATTTAATGATTTTTGTTTGGTATGGTTATTTCCCCCGATTCACCTAGTAGACACTCCTGTGAAATTGTTTAACCTTTAATGAAGGAAAATGGACTTTTTTCCTCACAACCGGATTAGGTTAGAGAATAATATATGTAAAATGGCCAGATGTGGTGAGAGCAAGACAGCAGTGGAACTCTGGGCCAGGAAAGAGTAGAGTGGACAGGACATATAAGGGTAGCTCCAGATACGAATTTAAAAAGCAGGGAAGGATTAGGTAAACAAAGAGACAACAACCTGATTTTCACTCATAAGAAAATACAATAAACAAGGAATCTAGAATACAAGCAACTATATTTTCAACATCTCCCTTTCTATTGGGTTCCTTCCTTGCAGCACATAAACACGTCTCTCCCCAGTGCTTCTCATTCTTGGGCACACAGTAGAATCCCCTGGAGAGCTTTTAAAAACTCCAACTGACAGTTAACAATAATTTATTATATTTCAGAATAGCTAGAAGTTTTCAAATGTTCCCAACACAAAGCAATGATAAATGTTTCAGGTGAATCATGTCCCAATTACCCTGATTTGATCATTATATGTTATAAGCTTGTGTCAAAATATAACATGTACTCCATGAATATGTACAATTATTATGTATCAATAAAAAATTAAAAAAAATAAATAAAAACCCCAACTGATATCTTTGTAAGGTGATGATTTCATTTCCTTTGGACATAACCCACAAGAGGGATTACTGGATTATATGGTAGTTCTGTTTTTAATTTCTTTAGGAACCTCTATACCTTTTCCATAATGGCGGTACCAATCTACACTCCTACCAACAGTGATCAAGTGTTCCCTTTTCTCCACAACCTCACCAACACTCGTTATCTCGTCTTTTTGATAATAGCCATCTTAATGGGTACGAAGATATGAAAACAACCTGAGTGTCTGCCAACAGATGAATAGAAAAAGAAACTGTGGTGCGTGTATATATATATACACACACACACACACACACACACATACACAATGGAATATTATTCAGCCTTAAAAAAGAAAGAGATCCTGCCATTTGCCACACAGATGAATATGGAGGACATTATGCTAAGTGAAATAAGCCAGACACAGAAAGAAACATACTACATGATCTCATGTATATGTAGAATCTTACAAAAAAAAAATTCAAATATACAAAGATGGAGAATAAAACAGTGGTTATGGGAGAAAGGCAGGAAATGCAAAGAAGTAGGTCAAAGGATAGAAAGTAGCAGATATGTAGGATGAACAAGTCTAGAGATCTAACATACAACATGAGGACTATAGTTAATATTGCATTGCATTTGGTATTGCATTCGGGATTTTTGTTAAATGAGTAGATTTTAGCTACTCTTGTCCCACACACACAAATGGGTAACTATGTAAGATGATGGATATGTTAAAATGTTTCACTTATATTAAACACTAACCACTTTACTATCCATATATACTATATAACATCACTGTTGTTACTTAAATATACACAATAAAATTAAATAAATAAGTAAATATCCTGACTGAAGAACACTAAGTCATTACATCCTAAGAGGGACCCAAGCACGTCTACTTTCTATCCTCACCTCCTGTTCAGTCCTCTACCCACGACAGTTTAGCTCTGCCACTCCAATGAAATCAATGACTTTCAACAAATACTATAAACCTTCATCATACTTGATGATTTGTAGCATTAAATTTTAACGGGGTCCTACTTCCTAAAATTCTCTGCCCCTGGCCTGAAAAGCTTCCCTTTCCCTTTTCTCACAACCTCTTTGGCTACTCTCCTTAAGCATCCTTGCATCTCTCTCTTTCGTGATTTGTCCTTTAAATTTCAATATTCTCTAAGACTTATTTTTAGCCCTTTTCTCTTTCTATACAATTCCTCTAAGCACTTTTATCATTACTCATGTCTTAAACTACTCTCCATATGGTAAGAACTCAGAAATCTGTATCTAGCCTTCGCAATCTCTCGTGATGTTCCAGGATCCTATATCCAAGCCTTCTAGACACCTCCAACTTGCCAATGATATGCTTCGCAAGCACACTACACATGTCCAAAGCTGAACTCCTTCTCTTCTCCCTCATACGTACTACTTCTTCTCCTTCCCCACTCACTACCCAGAAACCTGGGAGGCATTCTAGCATCCTCACTCTCCCATATCTTTTACATTCAGTCACAAAGACCAGCCAATTCTCCCTCTTCCTACTTTTCCTAAACATTCTCACTTCTCTATCCCCACTACTTCCACCCTTGTCTGAGCTCTCAACCTCTCTTATCCATACTGATGCACTGTCCTCAATGGCTCCACTCTTGCCACATCCCCATCCCCTACTCCAGGCCACCCCCAATCTATCCAGCACACTGCTTCACAGTGATCTTTCACACCAGTCACCATTCTCCACAGCTCACTACTACACATGGGATAGGAAGTGCACCCTGAATTAGCCACCTAGTTTTACCTCCTTTCACTCCTGACCTTGCCCTTCACACTTTAATATAACTGATCTACATATAGTTCCCAGAACAAACTATGTTCTCTTAATGCCACACAACTACTCATGCTGTTAGTTCCACCTGGAAATGCTCTCCGCTGCTTGTCAATGTGCCCACTCCTGCTCAGCTTTCAAGTCTCAGCTCAAACACAACCACTACTAAAACCCTTCTCTGGCATTCCTTGCAGGGATCAAGAGCTGTTGCTAGGTTTCCTTTGCACTTGTACCTACCTCTGTTCTGGCAAATAGCACCCTATATTTGACTTGTTAGTCAAGCTGTAGTCCTACTAGGCTACAAGCTCCTTGTGACAATGCCTTTTCATCTTTATATGTTCATCATTAGTTGAATGCACATAAGCATGTAATAAAAAAGAAGAGAGGGTGGTTAATGAATGAACTATAGGCCAATAAATGGGCAAGAGAAAATCAACTCGATTTTGAGTACAGAAAAAAAAAATGGATCTTAAGAAAATACAGACAAATACTATTAAGTCCTACTCATTAAAAAAAATAGAAAAATATGGTATGGTGCTTATTCAGGTAGTGTCAAGGTGACCAAAAAAAAACTTATTACTGGACTAAGCAGACAATAAGAAGGTAAGCATTTCCAGTGTAACAGTTGACAGAAGATCAACAAAGAAGCCAGAGAAAAAGATGGTTCTAGGATCCAAATAATTCATTGGCCTAAGTCTATAGACTAAACAAAAGACTGGCACCTTCCTCTCTCCGTTCACCACCGCTCTCCTTTGCCATTATTCTGCATACCCCTTTCCCACTCCCCACTACCAAATCCCAGATCCCATGGGTAATTCCCCTCCATTGGAGCCACATGTCCTGGCCAGTGAGTTAGTCTGGATATAAGTGGAAAGGAGAGGCAGAGGATCTATTTTTACTCATGGCCAGGAGCTAGAGGAAAAAATGAAACTACTATTTACTGAGGGCCAATTTTTTGGCAGATACTGTGCTACTTTACAAACACACTCACTGAATCTCACAGTAATCATGAATAATTATCCCATTTTACAGATGAAGAATTTGGGTCCAAAGTCACACAGATAAGCAATTACAGAGTCCTCCCGAAAAATTAAGATTGACAGCCTTGGCCGGGTGTGGTGGCTCACGCCTGTAATCCTAGCACTCTGGGAGGCCGAGGCGGGAGGATTGTTTGAGTTCGGGAGTTTGAGATCAGCCTGAATAAGAGCAAGAGCAAGACCCTGTCTCTACTAAAAAAAAAAAATAGAAAGAAATTAGCTGGATAACTAAAAATATACAGAAAAAATTAGTCGGGCATGGTGGCGCATGCCTGTAGTCCCAGCTACTCGGGAGGCTGAGGAAGAAGGATTGCTTGAGTCCAGGAGGAGGAGGTTGCTGTAAGCAGGGCTGACACCATGGCACTCTAGCTCGGGCAACAGAGTGAGACTCTGTCTCAGGGGAAAAAAAAAAAAAAAAAGATTTGACAGCCTTTAGAGTTTTCTATACCCCTCACTACCTCAAAATGGAGGGAGATGTGGTCCAGTCATTCTAGGTTGGAAGTCAGAATACATTTACCTCCAAAATACTGTTATTAATGTTGGTAAGAGTCTACAGTACCACCAAAACATAACAGGCACACTATGAGTTAAAAAAGCTTTGGGGTTCTGACCTGGAAATCTAAATATTATTTGTTATTTTATTCCTATAAGTACGTTGTTAACATTACAAACAACAATAGATTTAAAAATAAACTTCTGGAATACAATGGGTTCTTAAGTGAGGCTTTTCTTTAAGAATATTTTTGCTTCCACAAAAACTCTTAATGTAAAAATCACCAAGCATAGAAATTATTTTGCCTTGTTAACTTGTAAGAACAATGACATTAGAAGACACCTGTGGGAAATGTGCTTATCTGACCAGGTGTTCATTTTCAGTGTGCAGTCATTTGAATAAAACATACTAAATGCTACAGAACAGAGCTTATGATAGAAATGCCACAGACTACAGCAGTACAGTTGATATGCCTATAATCTACTGACAAAAAGTACTCCTCAGCAAAGTGAAACCAGATGTCTAGTGTGAAATCAGATGTCTGTGGACTTGTCTTTCTCAGCTTCCAGAGCAGTATTAGATACACTAAATACACAGCTTAGCTGTATATTAAACCCACAACTTGGCAAAATCATGACAGTTTGGACATGAAGCATCAGCATTTTTATTGTAATTCTTATAAACCAAAGACATTTCTGAAATGGAAGTCCTAAGTTTAAGCACTCATCTAAATGTGGTAGTATGTCTTTCTCACTTTGTGAACAGTATCAGAGCTTTTAAGACACATGGAAACCCTTTCCCTTCATTTTTCAAGCTGACACCCTTTAGGCAGGGCTACGAAGTGATCCGATAGGAGGAAATCGAGCCACATGAGGTGTCAGTCCTTGTTCCAGAAATTCTAGGATCAGATATAGCAGGTCCCTGTGAAAATGCAAATACTCAGGAGGCTTAGCACCTATTAGAAAGTTGCTTTCCACAATCAAAAGGAAGATCATAAGAAAGTGATGGGTGACCAAATAAAGATATTAATATTGAGAATCCACAGGACAGGCACTGTTTTTCACACATTCTTTTTTATATACTCACTGTTCTGTTTTGACTGGTGAGAAATCAAGGAGCAGATAAGTTTTAACTTGGCAAAAGTGACATAGGTAATAAGAGCCAGAATTCAAGGTCATATCTAAAACATGAAAGGCATACTACTTCTACATGATTTGGGGTGGAGCAAGGAGTAGTGGTAAATAGCCAGGAATTAGAGAAAAGGGAATATACAATTTTACCAAATAACAATAACATATATATATATATACACACATATATTCAATATATATTCCACATATTAATATGCAGCTAAGCTATATGTATGTTTTACATATAGCTAAGCTGTATATTTAGTGTGTTTATATATACACACATATATCGAACACAAAGTTGAAGAAATAAATACCAAATTGTTAACAGCAGTCTTCCGAGAGTGGACTCATAGAAGAGTCTGTTTCTACCTCTTATATCCCTGCAAGATTTAATTCCAAAACACTTTGTTTTGACCTTATATTACTCTTATAATCAGAAAAAGACAAAAGAACTTTTCTAGCTTAGAGTTTAAAAAATGAGATTAAATGCACAAACCTATGTAATGGTCTACTTTATTATTTATTTTCCTAAGTGCATCATCCTTAGTTAACACTCTGCATGTTTTCTAATATTAGGTCCTTCTTCTGGAACAATTCAAAAAGTTATCCTCATCTAATTATTATACTTGTACACGGGAAAGTGACTGTGACACTATTCATTACAGGACACAAATCACCATGGTCGGTCATCCTCACAAGTTTATTACTGCAAATACTAGAAAGACAGAATAACAACATTTCTTCCACAAAACTACATGGACCTGCAGACCATTAAGACCAGTAGTATTGGGAAGGTCTTGTCAATTAACACATAACTATTCAGAAAATCCACAAAAAACTGTGAAAGGCCTGCTCCAAAATGGCCATCTCCAGTGATCTCCTCACTCTCACCATTCTACTTTCATCACAGTGCTCAGCGCATGGTAGGAAAAAGGTAATTATCTATTCAATCAATGAATGAACCCATCATCAACAGACAACCACTTCCTGGATTTTCATAAAATAAATTACGTGGTCACCCACCACTTAAGCACAAACAGATAAGAAGGCAGGTTCAGGACCCAGCTGCCAATGTCAAGGTGGCCACAGGAGGCAATTCTAATTTTCCTGTAAGCATCCAAGAACGTGGTTTGCTACACTCCTGCCTGTAGCTAACCTGAATTTTAGCTAATTTAAAATGTGTATTCAGGTATGACATATAGGACCCATAAGGGGTTTCCAACCGTGTTTGGGGAGCTCTGTTTCATTTCACCATATAGGGCAGAGGGAAGCAGTGTACTGAAGTGATGGAAAAGTCCCAGAGAAGAACCCACGAAAGGATCATGCTGAAATCACAGCAAACCTCCAAGGACTTCGGTGTACTGTTTGGCGACTTTTCACAAGCAAATAGAACGCTTGTGTGAAGGTATCAAAGTGAAAGCCTAGAGAAAAAGGCCCAGCCTGGTAATTTCTCTCCCTTCAAAATATTTTCTTCTATAAACTTGAGAAGGTCCCAAAGAACTTCAATACTTGCGATACTGCTATTAACTTTAGGCTTAGGGGTTCTACAGGATTTTTTTCAGGAATTCCCTTTTAAAATGTAAAAAACTCTGGAAGGAATTCCTGTTAATTATCAAGCAGGACTTTGATTCTTTAATACTCCTGTCCCAGGGATTAGTCAAAGCTGGCTAACAAGATACGGGCCCAAGACAGACAACTGTAAGATCAATGTTCCAAAGTTAAAAAGAGGTGAAGGGTAAGGGCAGTTTTCTGTCAGCTGAAGCAGCTAAAAGGGATCTACCCCAAGCTGTTAAAACTCCCAGCCAACTCGACCCACACTGTAAGCTTGAAAACAAGTCCTGGGTTTGGGGCCTGTGACTTTTGAAGCCGGGCCTCCTGTTCCTAAAGAAAAAGGAGATTTTGGGCCCAAGTTCCCCAGGGGGCAGTTCTGGATCTAGCCCTTCTCTCCTTTGCTCCCGCTTCAGGGCACACCGCTCTCTCAGGATAAAGTCCTAGCTCCTTCCACCCCTGATCAGTCCTTACTTACCCTTTCTCCCGCTCTTCCTCGGTGAGAAGGGGTAAGTGGCTATTTTGTGCCCTCGCCCAATTTGGCCAAAAGCCTAAAAGTAAAAACGACAGAGACAGGCATGTGCTTTAAAATCCTGTTGTTGAAGCCCAAGGAACTCCCACCACCGGCCCAACACTTCCAGGCAGAAGGCAGCGCGTCCCCACAGCGCTCCCTCCTGGCCAGGGCTTCGGGCCGGAGGAGTCCCCTCTGTCGGGACAAGGAGAGGGCGCGCTCTGGGGGGCCAGCTCGGCGGGAAAGAGGGGGTCAGCTCCGGGCCAGGTGTCGTCGCCGCCTCTAGGCGCCGGTTTCCCACCCGAGTTCGCCAGGAGGAGAAGGAGGCAGGGGAGGCCGCCGCGGGCCTCAGATCAACACGCGCACGTACACATGCTCGCAGTCCCCATGGACTCGCGGCCAAGCAGCCCTCCACCTCCCAGCAGCGCCCGCCCCGCCGGGGCCGACTCCGGGAGAAGGGTCCCAAACCCGGGAGACCACCAAGGATTGGCGGCTGCGCACCCGCCCACCCCTGCCGGCCTCGCAGCCCCTCACCCGTCGCCAGAACCCCCCGCCCTCCGCACCCGCAGCACCGCTCGGCCCAGGGGAAGTCCCCGCGCGAACCCCGCCCTCCGCCGGCGGCAAGCTCCGCCCCGAAACCCCGGCGAGCCGCGGCCGCACGAAGCTCCGCCCCC
Source organism: Varecia variegata (assembly GCA_028533085.1). Taxonomy (NCBI): domain Eukaryota; kingdom Metazoa; phylum Chordata; class Mammalia; order Primates; family Lemuridae; genus Varecia; species Varecia variegata. The sequence continues at coordinate 154,334,832 of CM052437.1, forward strand.
CGGAGGAAACCCGCCCCTGGAGCGGCCACGCAGGTCAGGCTCAAAACCCGGCCTGGATCTGCAACGGATCGGAAACAACAGTCATTCAGCAAGCAATTATTGAGCACTTGCTATAAGCTCAGCATCATAATAAAGTCTGGGAGGGCAACAAAGAGCAGAAAAATTTATGAAACGGTCTTCAGTACCTCCTCTTGTTTTTACAGATAAGGAAACTGAGACCCCATAGTTGCTTAAGTGCATAGCTTTAGCGGTAAAGCACCTCACTAGCAGCCTTCTGGTTTTTCTACTTGTATGCACACAGGAAAACAATTTTGCTCCCTCAGGGCAAGCCAAACGGAGTAACTCAGAACAGGTGGTTTACTTAGGAGAAACTGGAATTTCCTGCTTAAGCTTTTGCCCTCAAATGGTACAAACTCTTAACTGGGTTATTACAACCTGCAAAGAAAGTGGAACCCAAAAGTACTGAACAGATATAAAATGTTTTTTTCTCTTTTTTTTTTGCCCCTCCTCCCATTATACCTTTATTATTTCTGCCTTTATTCTACTGCTAGATACTGCCAAACTACTCTGTGCACTTTTTAATCACTCAATACTAATTTAAATTACAGACGTTCTGGTACTCGTTTCAAAATTTATTCTAAAAAAAAAAATGAAAAAAGGAACAAAAGAAAAAGAGGGATGAAGTAATTTTAAAAAGACCAAAAAGAAAACAAAAGAAAAAGGAAAAACAACAAAAAAATTATTCTAAAGTTTTAAGAATCTACTCAGTTAAATGGCCTCAGAACTAGAATACCAAGAATCTCCTAAAGAGAACACAGTTGCTCTGTAAAGGGGATATGTGCCAGTTTTTCGTATTTGTCATGGAAATAATTGCTGTCAAGGATGCTGTGCATTTGTGAGGTCCAGGAATACATGGGAACTCTGTACCTTCTGCTCAATTTTGCTCTGAACCTAAAACTACTCTTTAAAAAAAAAAATCTATTTAAAAAAAAAAGTAGCAGCTGAGATCAAGCTTCAGAACTTCCCATTTTCTTCAAATTCATTGATTAAATTCTAAGCTAAATATTTGGGTTATGTATCTAGTTGAAATATAATGATTTGTCTCCCCCTGTAGTAAACAGACCTCTTATTTGGGTATTAATCCCATCAGGGAAAAATGAATCATATACTCCTAAGGTACAAATTTAAATTATGTTTAGACATCTATTATTGAGGGAGAAATTTAAGCAAAGTTAACTTGAAATAATTAAATTTACAAATTCTATGATATATACATGTATGTTAGAATTTATTCCTATCTATACATACTTACAATCAGTAAGAAAATAGTGCAAAATATCATAGAGTAGCAGTTCTCAAGCTTTTTAGTCTCAAGATCTCTTTACATTCTTAAAAGGTGATTGAGAACTTTAAAGACAACTGTTTGTGTGGGTTCTATATGTCCGTATTTACTATATTAAAATTTAAAACAGAAATATTTTAGATACATTTATTTTAAACCCATTACATGTTAAAGTTCATTTTTATGAGTAATGACTATATCTTTTAAAAAACTTAGTGAGAATAGTGGCATTTTTTACATTTTTAAAAAATCCCTTTACTATCTTTACTTTCTGGCTTAATGAAGACAGCTGTATTCTCATATTTTGCTTCAGTCTATTGTGTTATGTTGATATTTAAGGTACTATTAAGAAAACTGGCCCTCATACAAATTTATAGTTGAAAAAGGGAGGGCTTTGCAAAGCCCCAGAAAGAGTCTCAGTAACCCTTAGGGATCCTCAGAGCTCACTTTGAGAATTATTGCCAAATTGCATTTTGCATTTTGCATTTCATTTGCTTAAATGTCATGTATTCCCACGTAGGAGTCTGCTAACACCCAGAATTATAGCCCTTCACTTATTTCAAGCTAAAACTCAAATTTGACAGCTCGTATCAAACAAGCACATTTCTAAAACTTTTTCAAAGCTTTTGCTATAGCAACTCTGATAACATTTGAATTGATATGAAAACATTTGAGATTTCCTTCATATCCTTCATTTCAAACTTTTTGGGAAATTTTGAACATAAATTGTACCATCTGGGAAAATGAAACATTGGTATGTAATTATTAGTCCAATTTTAGGTGAATTTATAATGAATAGTGTACATCTCTTTTTATATAAATGATTTAAAAGTGAGTTTAAAATAAAAATAAAACAACCAATTACAGTTTTATTTATTACCTAAATACTTGATTCTAAAGTGACTGCCTTGGATTAAGATTTTAAATATATAAGCTTTCATTTTTATTACAAATAATGTGAGTCATCGGTTTTTGGTATTAAAATACAATTTCCATCTAAAACAAACAAGGGCTGCCCAGAGGAATATCTGACTTCAGGTCTGGGGCAAGATATACATATAAGATGAGTATAAGCTATCTTGTGCCATAAAGTAAGGAATCCATTAACAACAAATAAGAGTGTTGGCTGGGCATGGTGGCGTGTCTGTAGGCCCAGCTACTCAGAAGACTGAGGCAGGAGGATCACTTGAGCCCAGGAGTTCGAGGTTGCAGTGAGCAGCTATGATGATGCCACTGCACTTTAGCTGGGGCGATAGAGTGAGACTCTGTCTCAAAATAAATAAATAAATGTGTCAAAGGGACATAGGAAACAACATCAAGGTCAAAGATGGAACAATTTAATCATCATAAAAAAGCTATGACTACTCAGGCATAAAAAAAAAATGGTGAACTAATACCTTTTGTAACAATCTGGATCGAACTGGAGACCATTCTTCTAAGTGAAGTATCAGAAGACTGGAAAAACAGACACCACACATACTCACTATTAAATTGGAACTAAATGATCAACACTCACGTGTACGTATGGTAGTAAAATTAAATGGAAATGAAGCAGGTAGGAAGGGGGAGGAAGGGATGGGTAAATTCACACCTAATGGGTAAAATGCACACTATCTAGGTGATGGGCACACTTATAACTTTGACTCAAACTGTACAAAAGCAAACTATGTAACCAAAACATTTTTACCCCCATAATATTCTGAAACAAAAAAAAAAGCTATGAATGCAGTTGTTTGAAACATACTGAATATACAAAAATTCATGATTAAGAAAGGATGCTCCCAAGAAGGAAAGCCAAAAATAAGACCAAAAAAAATTCATTGGACTCCATTGCAAGTAACTAGCACTAACTCCTTACTCCAAAATTGTCAATTAAAAGAAAAGAATTATAACTTACTTTTTCTGCTTTGCCTTTCCTGATTGAACTATATTTCAGAAAACCAAGCAGTTGGTAAGAGAATTTTTATAATAAATGTGAAGGAAATAACAGAATTGGAAAACTGCCATTTAGCAATCTTTCATGTAATAAATGATTCAGGCAACAATCTTCAATGGATGAAACCATTAAATAAAAGGTTGATGAGGAACTTTACAATGGACATCAGACTGTCACTGGCTGAGCCTAATCATCTAAGTATCACTACAAATGGGACTCCAGACATTGTGTGCTTCCAGATCTAATGCCATCTGAAGTACTTAGCACAGAACTATAAAATGTTCTTGCCAAAAAACAAAAACGGAATCTAATCAATCCCTAAAACTGACTTCCTACTTACAGACTTACAGGAAACATGAGGGTTAAGAGGAACAAGTTAAATGACACCACAAGAAGGAAACAGATAAATCTAGGATGTGGGACACTAGAAGACAACTGATGTAGTCCCTACAACAAAATTACAGACAAAAAGGAGAGGGAAGGGGTCAGGAAAGCTCTAGATTAAAGAAATATAGCAATGAAATATAAGCTGTGAAACTTGTTTGGATCTTGATTCAAATATCACAACTATAAAATGACTTGTAAGACAATTGTGGATTTGACTATGAACTGGTGTTAGACAATACCAAAGAAATATTATTTCATTAGCTATAACAGTGGCATTGTGTTTCTATAGGAAAATGTGCATAATTTTTGCAGAGACATTCTGAAGTATGTTGAAGTTAAATGACATACTTTCTGGAATTGGCTTTTAAATATTTAAACAAAGAAAAAGGGGGAAATGACATACGTGACATAAATGGATGAATTTTTTTAATTTTTTAGACTTCTCGCTCTATCCCCCAGGAGTGCAGTGGTGCGATCATAGGTCACTACAACCTTGAACTCCTGGACTCAAGTGATCCTCCTGCCTCAGTCTCCCAAGTAGCTGGGACTACAGGTTCCTGCCACCACACCCAGCTAATTTTTTTTTAATTTTTGTAGCAAGGGTGTCTCACTGTGTTGCCCAGGCTAATTTCAACTCCTGGACTCAAGCAATTGCACCGCCTCAGCCTCCCAAAGTGCTGGGATTATAGGCATAGGCCACCACACCGGGCCATAAGCAATTTGTTTTGCTGGATTCTTCCTGCCTTCTGTCTCTCATTCCTCAGTGTTTGTTCCATAAAGCAGGACAAGCGTGTGGACAAAAAGGTTGGGGGACAGGAGAGTAGAAATGAAGAGGCAAATGACTGGGGCTCATGAAGTGACTGAGATATATTTATCCTCACTATTTAGGATTTAAACCAATCAGTGACTTTCAGGTTTAGTGAAGACTTTATTATTAATAATTTAACTTCCTTCAACCAGAATAATCATTCTGCTTAATTTTCTTTAAACATCAAGAAATAATTTATTCAGTCCAAAGTCATTACTTTCGATTAACAAAGTCACAGTCACATAAATGACTACAGGGACTAAATACAGGAGAATGGCTCTACCATGGTGCCCTGCACATCTGCACGTAGGTAGATGCACATAGGTTATGTCAGCAAGGCTAGACTGCAGCACATCTGAGTCATGGCGGAATGCTCTTTGATTCTCCTAGAACATGAGCTCTTGGGAGGCTGGTGAGGAGCTTCCACAAGGCCATTTCTCATTCTCCTCGCAGTTTCTCATTGCCTCCTGTGTTCTGATGTTCTGACTTTGTAAAACTGCTTCGCTATAGCATGACATTGGCTCCTCAGCAGCAGGGGGTCCTAGCACCTAGGCTGTGGTCATCTGGCCGTTTTTGCGTCAGTGTCATTCTGTGCA
>CM052437.1:154340400-154357070 GCA_028533085.1 Varecia variegata
TCATTCTGTGCTCCAAGTGAGATACATAGGACATGTATTAAAATTGCCATTTAGAGGTGAAAATAATGAAATTCAGAGAGTATCTTAGTTAGGATTCTTTGTAAATTATAAAGCAACTTGAGCTAGCATGAGCAAAACCAAAATACAGTATAAAAGCAAGTGGTAAAAAATAAAAAGAAAAAGAACAAGTGGTATTTCACAGAACCTAAGGCCAATATAATGCAGCTGGGCTCTAGGATGGGACTTAAGTCATCAGAACTCTCTTATGTCTTCATTCTATTTCTCTCTGCACAACTGCTTTGTTCTCTATTTCTGCAGATATGTTTCCTACACTTCCTAACCACACAATAGGTGGAAGATATTTGCTCCACAGCTTCCTAATTTACATCTTCATCATGCAAGAGACCAGTCCACAATGATTGGGTGCCTCAGTTATTTTAGACATTATGCAGCCAATTAATCCCATCACTCTCCCTTCTGAATGCTAAGCCAATTGAGAGCTAGTCACAGTAAAACTAGATTAGAGAATGTGGGTTGGACTCGGCCCCAGAATGTAGTTTTCTACAACTTTTCTTTAAATTGAAGTCCAGGCAGATTATCCAGCAACTGCATTTCTTGCATCTCAGGAGCAGGCCTGACTTGGTGACCTTATCACATGGGGAAGACCTCCAGGAGTGGAGCACATTCCACTTGCACACATGCAAAAAGAGAATAAAGGGCCTGGTCAGACATGACCCTTTATCAAACTTACTCATTGACTCACTCCACCAACTCCCATAGGGATGAACTGCTAAAAAATGGAAAGAAGGGAGGAAATTTTTTCCATAATATTTCCAAGAGAATAGGAATTTTATATGATGGACTAAGGTAGGAATGTGGAGATGGGAAAAAGTACAGCCTTCCCACAATTACCAATTCTTATTTCTGGAAATAGAGAAGCTAATTTGCCTACTTTGAGCCAGGTTCAGCAGAGTCTCTCAATGGAAAAACAGCACTGCCAAGGGGCTATCATGATGGATAGGACAGGCAATTCCTGGTAAAAATGGCTAGGCAGATATCCCAATAAGTACACTCAGAACACATACTTCTTCAAATTATAAAGATATTCATGATCAATAAGATCCAACCATCCCATGTTCAAATGCAAATATATATACATATGCACACATTCACTCACACCTGCTCTGCAGTGGAAGACCACCCAAAGTAATGAATGGATAATCCACTGCATTCATAAGTGATGTTGAGGCCATTGCTCTTCTCATTTATAATTTCTGGGTGATACTTCCTGTCTAATCCAGTGCTAATTTGATTCTCATTTTCTTATAATTTAAGAATTAAATTACAAGCTTAACCACCCCCAACATATCTTATATACAATACTTAAGGGAAATGCCCATGTGGAGAAGTGAAATGGGAAGAAAACTCCACATAATGGTCACTGGTCTAAAACATGTGAATTCTGCTGGACATTGGCAGCTTGAAAAGCTTAAAGAACCAGTGACACATATAGGCATAATTTTGACACGCTTCTTTGAAAAATTTCTTTACCTACCAGTGAACTTCTATCAGCGTGGCAGCCTGACCTTGGTTCTTGGCATGCTCTTGGCCGAAGAATGACCAGACACACCAAATTGTCAAGTCCAGTCTATTATCCTGGTCCTCTGACTCCTTGTTTGGAAAAATCACTAGCAGGGCCAATGCAGTGGACTAACTCCAGGCAGGAAGCACTTTCACAGGAGCAGTTTTTTTATTGTAGAACAAAATGGGTCTGTCTCCGAGAGCAGAGGGAGAGAGACTGACTGACTGACTTCTCGGATTGTTTCCTTTTCTTAGCCCAGTCTGGAGGCGGGCTCCCCAGAGGTGTGGGATGTTATCAGATGATCAACAGGTGTCCTCAAGATTCCATCTGCATATATGAGCTCCCTCTAAGAAAGCCCACCTGGCGGGGGTGAACCACAATGTAGATTCACGCTAATGGCATAATAGTTATCCTTTTGTTACTCTAGGTCACTTTCTAAACCCTATTATGCCTGGGCTGGGGAATTCCTAGATTAATAAAGCATTCCCTCCTTCCCCAGGTGTAGCAGTTCCTCAGGATAGGCTTAAGGGTGGGGCAAGGCCAAAATGGAGTGCCCTCCCTTATCCTTCTTCCCAGGTGGAGCAATTGCTCAAGATAGTGCCAAAGCAAGGAACTCTTGTCCCAAGAAGAGCCAGAGATCCTAAGTAGCTGCCTAACACTTCCACGTGGTAATAATGCTTTCCTTGGGATTGTTTCTTAAGATTTCCTAAGAATTACACCTCCCTTCTCTTCTGGTTTCAGTCAACTGTGGGCCCCTTTCACCAGGTTTAGTATTTTTACTGGCACTTTGACCCCTATAAGCCCTTTCTGGCTAGCTGTCACTTTCATTTTGGACTCCATTTGCTAAAATCGAGCACCACAAATCTTGTTAGGTCATGCCCTGAACTGAACAGCCAGGACGTGTCCACGCCACTCAGGCCTATTTTGTTTCTTTGCTTGATTTTGAAGCAACTCTGAAGGTTCTGCCACCCACAGAGCTCTCTAGAGCACATGTGTTAGAAACTGTGGCCTGGTATGAGGTAGCCAGAATGGCAGAATCCCTTCTTTTCTAATCAGCTATGGAACATTGTCCCTGTTCTACTCTAGCTAGTGAGAGGACTTGGAAAGAACGGGGTGGGAGGTAGAGGTATGGTCAGTGTTTCCTCACTCTTCTGCTTCTTCCAGGTTACTCCCATTCCTGTTTCCAGGATCCTGCACTTTCCCAGTCAAGACATTTATGTATCTTATCTACAAAAAGGGGAGTCAATCCAGAACTTGACTACTGCAATTCACATCTCCTTGATTTATTTCTTCATGTGAACCTCAGCAATCTATTTGGAAGCTCAGATTTTCTCTATGTGATTCCTGTCAAGCAAATCCAACTTGATTTTTTTCTGTTGCTGTACCTTATAGTGACAGGTACAAAAAATAGATATATACTAATATTTTCTAACAAGCCCCCCCCCCCAATGGCATGGTGGACAATGGTCTGAGTTGTAAGAGATAATAAGCCATTTTCACTAGTGACTTCAGTACTCCCTAAAGACTGATAAATTTGGATAATCAGTTCCAAATAAATAAGAGTTGCTAATTGTATTTTACTTGTACACATTAAGATTAGATTCAAAAACTTAAGATAAACTGGATATGATGCACAGAGATTATTCTTGAGCACGAATAACTAAAATTAACTGAATTTTAAACAAACCAAGGACTTCTACACCCTTAAAGACATGAATCAGGCTATTAGAATTCCATAAACATTTTTCCCTCCTCTTCCATTAGCAATGGCAGGAACAGATCCTAAGAGATCAATGTTTAAATCATTAAGACTATACATATCAATACTGTTGAAAACACCAAGCAATGTTTTTTAAATTAATTAATAAGCCATCATGTACTTGCAATACAGACTTTGGCTTTTTTGTAGCAACCAGCCAGACAACATCTATTCTTCTGAGAGATGGTGTGTGAAAGAATTGTAGAAGGAATGAGAAAGATGATTAGTAATCATATACGGCTTCTTGAGACAGCCATTGTATAGCAAATAGAAACTCAGACAAGCATCAGTGATTTTACTCTTCACTTCATGGTTAGGAAGTGCCTATAATTTAGCATTCAAATAAAAGAGTAGATATGTACCGTATACTCCCATAGAATTATGAAATTTTAGAGGTGAAAGAGATCTTGCTGAATGGGTCAGCTATTGCTATATAACAAGCCACCCCAAAACTCAGTGGCTTAAAACAACATATATTTTTGCTCACATGTCTGTAGATTAGCTGGGGGTTGGCTGATGTAGGCTGGGATCAGCTGGGGTGATTCTGTTCCATGTGTTTCTCATTCTTCCTCAATCACAAAAGAAATAATAACAACAGTATTTTTTAAAGTTGCCACCTGAAGGCTTACAATGTGCTAGATTCTGTGCTCAAAAAATTTAAAAAATATATTATCTCCTTTATTTCTCACAAAATCACTATGAGGTAGGTACTATTATTATCCTAATTTTACAGGTGAAGAAACTAAGGAGTGCTGCCAGGCTCATGAGGCTAGTGTGTATGGACCTGGAACACACAAGCACAGGTCTGCCTGACACCAAGCTTTATGTTCTTATCCACTCTGATATATTCTGTTTCATGAAATGTATTACTCTGTTTTCAGAGAGTTCTAAATGCTAAAATGTTGCTCTTTTATATTCAGTGAAAGTATTTTCTTCGTAACTTTCAGTCACTGATCTTAATTTGGCCCTTGGGCACACAGAGGATAAAGATAATATTCATAAATTAAATGATATAGTAAAAGTGCCCAACAGAATGTATTCAGCAAAGATTAATCTAAATCATCCCCACAATAGGCATAACCATCATTGATAAAATATTCAACCAGGCAGGGCCAGCACTAATTGCAGTCTCACCCAGTTGGCACTTATCCTATTATACAGAAAACTATCAGACAAAGATAAATGTTTAAGTTTAAGCCTAATGTTTTTAAGTCCAGATATACTGTGTCCATAACATTTCTGTAATTGACCAGGCCAGTGATCTTATCAAAAAAGAAATGAGCCCAAGACTGAATAAGCAACAGGCAGTTAGAATTTGGTGGGGGAATAAGGGAAAATTAAATAATGCTTTTTAGAATTAATAAGCATATATTTTATTAATAACCAAGTAGGCAAAACCTACTAAATATTGACTTTCTTTGTAACTGGAAAAAAATTGAATTTGTTCAATGGTAAAGTGTTGCTTAAAGGTTTACCTAAGATGATAAGTTGTTAAATGATAAATCTCAAAATGGCAAAACACAAATATTAAATGAGCATATGTGAAGGCTTTTATTTAGCTCATTAATTAATGAGGAGACCTGTATGATATTACAACCTGTTCAAAAAGAACAGGAACAGTTATATGTAGGCAATCAGGAATGCTGAAGCAAATTTGCTAATAGATGCAAAACAATAGATCCTAGAGGTGCTAAATTATACTGTTTGGAATAATCTTTTTTATACAGAGGAAATCAATTGTATCTCTATGATAAAATTCATTAGCATGCCTATAAAAATAATAATCTGTATTTTACGATCAGTCAATTTTCTTCCTAAGTTGTAAAATAGGTCGTTGGAGAACAGGCTCCAGTAGAATCAGATAACCTGGAAGGGTAAGCCAGGCGATGTCAGACATTCCACTGAAAGAACATCCAGTAATCATGCCTACTGCAAAATTTTTCACAATTCTTCCTGACAAGGTTTCTAGAAAAATATCAAGCAGAAAAACTGGGAAAACCTTGCTGATTAAATGAAAATTTACAATGTTGGAAATATTTTATAATTTTTTTAAAAAAGACATTATATGAGAATCTATAACAAAAGGAATAATCCAGGAAAATCATGAAGTTATTTTTTTAGATTCTTCTTTGCCTCATTCTTCAAATAAACCTCTTAGTCACTATACACAAGGTCAGATAGGGCTAGGAAAAAAGAAAAAGAAGACAAAAAGAGAAAATTAATAAATTATTTTCATATACCTTCTCATTCATCTGCCAAAAATTGTATTTAAAAGCATTGTTATATAATTAATGACATTTTATATGACCAGATGATTGCTAACAAGCTGAAGATAAAAATTTCCCTGATCTTGTTTGTGTTAAAAGATCATTGATTGAATGATATAACATTTATCTAGCATTTTTATGTGTTTAGAGCAGGAAGTTTCTCTGTTCTCCCTGTTAGTGAATCAGAAAGTCCTGGATCCTCTTTACTCCTCTGTGACACCATGAAGAAGAAATGAGGAGTCAACTAGCTGCTCTCCACTAGAATCCTAGCATTGACCATCAAGGAATAACATTCTCTTCCAGCCACAATCCCTGTATGACTTAAGATCAGTGTACATTAGAAATATGACAACTTGTAAGTGTCATATAAAATTTTTTTAAAAATCATTGAGATTCAAATAAAAGAAAATATAATAATGGCCAATAAGCACATAACAAGATGTTCAATATCACTAGTCATTATGGAAACACAACTCAAAACAGTAAGATACTACCTTATATCCATAAGAATGAAAATTATTTTTTTTAAATTGAAAATAATATGTATTGGTGAGTGTCTTAGTCTGTTTTGTGCTGCTATAACAGAATACCACAGACTGGATAATTTATACAGAACAGAAATTTATTCTCTCACAGTTCTGGAGGCTGGGAAGACCAAGATGTAGTTACCAGCAGGTTAGGGCCTGGCCCCTCTGCTTCCAGGATGGCACCTTGAATGCTGAGTTCTCCAGAGAGGAGGAACATTATGTGCTCACATAGCAGAAGAACAGGAGAGAGAGCAAACCTACTCTTGCAAGCCTTCTTCATGGCAGCATTAATCCATTCATGAGGCTCCACCTCCCACCACTGTTGTACTGAGGATTAAGTTTCAACATGAGTTTTGGAGAAGACAAAAATATGTAAACCACAGCAGTGAGGAGGTGGAGAAATTAGAACTATCATGTATTGCTGGTGGGAACGTAAAATGGTACAGCGCTGTGGAAAACAGTACGGCAATTTCTCAAAAAGTTAAACATAGAATTACCACATGATCCAGCAATTGCACTTCTAGGTGTATACCCAAAAGAATTGAAAGCAGGGGCTCAAACAGGTACTTGTATACTGATGTTCATAGCAGCATTATTCACTGACGGGGTTCAGGACACACTACCCCAAAACACTTCAAACTGAAAAAATTTGAGACAACAGCAGAAGCAGGAAGGTTACTCTCACCTTACCCAACCTTTCTTCCCTGAAGCAGGTAACAAAACCTGGGAAGGATTTTCTGACCTTCCCTTGAAGCAGATAATACAACCCTCATATGAGAGGTGCCCCTCTACACCTGGAGAAAAGGAGCCAAAGACACAGAGATACAAAAAAAATCTGAACAAACAAGCCTTGCTAAGGTTTTCCCCCAGTTTATTACAATGAGATCATACTCCCTTTGTCCAATCCTATTTCTCCATGTCCACTTCCTCATCAAACCCAACATAAAAATACACAAGTTTAACCCATTTCTTTGGGTCTCCATTTCCTGACACAGGCACCAATGTTACATAAATCTTATAGTGAATAAATGTATGTGTTTTCTCATTAATCTGTATTTTGTTATAGGGCCCTTGGCCATGAACCAAGGATGGATGAGGAAAAGGTATTTCTCTTGCCCTCTTCCCCTCCATCACAATAGTTAAAAGGTAGAGACAACCCAAATGTTCATCAACAGATGAATGGATAAACCAAATAATATACATATAATGGAATATTATTCAGCCTTAAAAGGGAGTGAAATTTTGATACATGCTCCAACCTGGATTAATCTTGAGACCATTATGCCAAGTGAAATAAGCCAGGCACAAAGGGACAAATATGATTCTATTTATATGAGGTACTCAAATAGTCAAATTCATAGAGACAGAAAGTAGAATAGAAGTTTCTAGGGATGGAGAGGAGTAAGGATGGGGAGTTCTTATTTAATGGGCACAGTGTTTCTGTTTGGGATAACGAAAGAGTTCTGGAAATGGATAGTGGTAAGGGTTGCACAACAATGTGGATGTACTTAATGCCACTGAATTGTACATTTTTAAAAGGTTAAAATGGTAAATTTGATGTTGTAAATGTTTTACCATAATAAAAAAAAATATTGGTTGGAATTCAAGGTTTTAAATCTCTTTCAGAGCTCCAAACACTCCAAACTGGCTTCCATTTTTATTTTCTCTCATTACACTAATTAATAAGCATTTATTGGGAGATTTTCTATTAAACACTGTGCTAGGCACAGCAGAAATTCAAATTAATAAGGTACTTTCTTTCTCTGAAATCCATCATTTAGCTCTTTCTAAATTGGGATTAAGGAAAAGCTGTTTAATTTTTGTATGGTTTTGTTTTCTTTTGTTGGGAAGGGTTGTTAATAGGTGTGCTGAGGGGAAAAAATTTTTCCTCTTTACAAATAAATGTGTCTTTAATCATTAAACACAGGTAAATGGATTTTTTTTAACTGCAGAGACTTCTCATAACCTTTAATATGCTAATGTGTATTTTGAATCTCCTCAACAGGATTTAGTAAATGGCATTCCTGAGCATATTTAATCAGGAATTCTTTGTTCTCTTGAAGCCCAATTAATTAACATCTCCCTTTGTACTGTGCCTATAGAAGCAGACAGAGCTACATGGGGGATTCTTTTTATACAGGGCTAAATATATTATGCAATCTGTAATTATGGTATAAATGTGCAGTTTATTTTATCCCTACATGTTCTAGAATGTGTACATGATTCTTTGAAACATTTTTAAAATTTAAAAATGTAAATTAAACATTAAATAGAGACAACAAAGTAATTTTCTAAAGTAATTTCTTACCTTAATTTATAATTCTTTATCTCCTTTAGATAGCATTTACTCTTCCGGAAAAAAGGATATTCTCATTTTGTGGGGAAGGACTTGCTAATGGAGACTTTGCAGAAAACTGTGATGCTGGCTTTGTCATACGTAACTTGTAAACATTTTTAATAAGAACAAACATAGAACGCCAATCCTCATTCTTTTCTTGATAAAAGAATTCCTACCAAATTTTATCCAATCAATAGCTTTAAGAACCTGTAATTTTCTCTCTTCCATTGGATAACTGCAAATTTCTGAGGCTGATTCTTAATCCATAATTTTAAATATGTATCCATTTTCCCCATTACTAAGCCTGGACTTTAAATTACAACCTACAACAATCTACAGACGGTCTCCAATTTATGATGGTTTGACTTAACAATTTTTTGACTTGAAGGTGCAAATGCCATATGCATTCAGTAGAAATCATACTTTGCGTACCCACACAACCATTCTGTTTTTCACTTTCAGTACAGTATTCACAAATTACATGAGATATTCAACACTTTATTATGAAACAGGCTTCCTGTTAGATGATTTTGAAACCACCCTTTGTGAAATTAATAAATGGCCACAAGGTGGGAACTGTAGTAGGGGCCTGAACTCTGCAAAGGTATAGGCATAGTTTGAAAATATATGTAACCAACCATTGTTCCATATCTTGTTTTCCTATAAGTGCTTACTACTCAGGAAACATATAGCTGATGGTCATAAAGATTCTTAGCTTTCTTCATTGCTCCCATAGATAACATTAACCTTGTGAAACCTAAGGCTAGTTTTTGAGAGATTATCCAGGCCCTGCATTGTGATGGATGGGCTGATCCACCCAGACCAGTGGCCCATACTAAGGAACCGATTCACCTGATTTTGCAACCCCCACTCAGGAAGTAACTCAGCACAGGAAGAAAATTTCTACACCCCTATGATTCTACCTGAACCCAGGCAATCAGCAGGCCCAATTGCCTAGCTAGGCTTTTGCCCACCAAACTATTAAAAACCCTTTCTCCCAAATTCCTGGGGAGACAAGTTTGAGAAATTCCTCCCATCTCCTTGAATGGTGCCTGCGATATTAAACTGTTTCTCCACTGTAACCCCTGTAGCAGTGGGCCATGAATCTGGTTGATCTATAGCAACCAGGTTTGCTCAACTGAAGGCTAATGTAAGTGTTCTGAGCATGTTTTTAAAATATCAAAAGTAAAATGCATTAGAACATTTAAATAACTGCACAAGTATTACAAAAGGGTAGAAATGATGAAATTGCCAATATCAAACAGCTGTCAGTGAAGGATGAAAGTCTAGATTCAGCATAGGAAAGAGAATTTAGATGTGGAAATGTGCATTGGATAAAGGTAAAAATTATTCTAAAGCCTAGGACTGCCTTATATAGAGCAACAAAAAACATAGTATCAGAGTTCAAGAATTAATTCCTACTGGATGACTATTAAGCCCTTCCTAGAAAAAAATACATTGGACTGGGTTCTAAGGAATAAATAGTATTCCTAGAAATTTTTCCAGACTAAGGAGAGAGGCTGAGATGTGAAAATACAGTGTCTGTCTAGGAATGTAATTTTGTGATGCAAAGAATAGACTGCATGAGGGATATAGAAGTAAATGAGACTAGGAAAAAATAGATTGAGGCCAGATCATTACTACTAACAAGTTTAGACTTTATTCTCTAAGTAATTGGGAGCTGAGGAAAGTTTTTGAGCAGAGGGCCTGATCTGCGCTTCAGAACAATTACTCTGAGTGAGCCCATGGGAAGTAGATGAGACTGGAATGAGGCAGGGACAATAATTAGGATGTTATAATTGTCTAGTGAGGAATGATGAAAACTTGATTGCCTGGATGGGAAGCAATAAATAGGAGACATTTCAAAAAGAAAATTAACTGAGCGTAGTGAGTAAATCAATTAGAAATGCATTTGGATGCAAGAAACAGAATTTCTTTTGAACAGGGCTTAACATATAGGGGCTTATTTTACTCAAGTAGATGTAGGTAGGTGGCTGCTGGCATTAGTCCAGAAGCTTGAACATATCAGTGGCAGCATTTCTCCATTCTTTTGGTTTTTGTCTCACAATATCCCACAGTATGGAACCTTGGCATGCTGAGCACTTTGAACTGAAGGACTTTAGATGCAAGGTCTTTCTAACTTCTCTCACCCTCCTGTCTTCTGCTCCTCTTTTTTTTTCCCAAATCAAGTCATAGAAACCAGAATTCCTCTTCCCCGAGGCAGAACATAGAAACTAGAACCCCTCTTCCCCAAAGCAAGCCATAAAATCTAAAAACATCATTCTCTTCTTTCTCCCTTAAAGACCATGTTTCCAGAGGGGCCCGGCTCCATACCTGGGAGGAAGAAACACTACACAGAGAGGCCAAGAAGTACCTAAACAGACAGGCCTTGCTGGGGTTTCTCCCTCAGTCTACTACCAATAGTTCTTACTCTTTTGTCCAATCACATTTCTACTTGGCTGTCCATTCTTCATAGAACCTACGCATAAAAACAGTTTTATCCTGGGTCTTTGGCTCTTCATTTCTGAGGGCTTCTGTGTCTCATAAAATTTTGATTAAATAAATTCACTAAGTTTTTCTCTTGTTAACCTGTCTTTTGTTAGGGAGTATCAGTGGTGACCCTTACGATGGGTGAGGAAAAATGCCACACCTCTCTGCCCCTATAATATTAATACCTTGGGTTGAACATGCTGACTATGAGACATTTGGGAAATACTCATATGGGGATGGCAGGCAAGAATAGGCATTGTGGATTCAGAATTGAGGAATGAAGCAAAGAATAAAGAGGAAACAAAAGTAAACTTCATCAAACAATAGTTAATGTAAAATAGGCTAGGTGCAATGGCTCACACCTATAATCCCAGCACTCTGAGGGGCAAGGTAGGAGGATTGTTTCAGGCCAGCTGGGCAACAGAGAGACCAGCTTGGTCTGTTGTTTGAGACCAGCTTGGGCAACAGAGAGACCTTGTCTCCACAAAAAAAATTTTTTTTAAATGTAAAATAGAGTATAATTTAGTACTTAATAAACCACTTCAATACAATTCTTTCCCTTTCATTTCCAAATTTTATTCCTATGTGACAGGAATAGGAGAAAAAGCTAACATCAATGAGGGTTAATGAATTTGGCCTATAAGGGCCAATGAATATCTGCAAACTAAGTTTGGAAAAACTCATTAGCAGCACTTTGATTTCCCATTTGCCCTAGTAGCAAATTTAGCAGCACTTTCTAAACTGCCCCATGGATTACTGTCTCTATTAATTTTGTTTAACAAGAAAACAATAAATATTTGCATGGCATTGCTATATCCTCAGTGCTTCTAGTATAATTTGTTCATATTTCTAGTATTACATTTACTCCACTGCATTCTAATTATCATTCTGTCTCCCCCTTTAGACTGTGAGTTTCTTGAAGGTAATGCACCATTTTTATTCTTGTATTCAGTTACCTGGCACAATATTCAGCACTTAAGCAATTTATGTAATAACTATTGGATGACTTGCAATAACAGTAGTGGTTAAGGGTCCAAGCTTTCTAGCTAGACTAACTGGGATAAATCCTGGTTTTATTGTTCATTAGCTTTGTGACTTTAGGAAAATTACTAAACCTCTCTGTGCCTCAGTTTTCTCATCATAATATGGAATAATAAAGACCCTTGTCTTGGTCAGTTCAGACTACTATAACAAAAATACCATGAACTAGGTGGATTAAATAACAAACATTTATTTCTCACAGTTCTGGAGGCTGGGAAATCCAAGATTAAGGTGACAGCAGATTCAGTATCTAGTGAGGGCCCTCATTCTGGTTTGCATACAGCCTCCTTTGTGCTGTATCCTCACATGGGTGAGAGAAAGAGAGATTATCTCTAGTGTTTCTTCTTAGAAGGGTACTAATCCCATTCATGAGGGCTCCACCCTTATGAACTAATTATCTCCCAAAGGCTCCATCTCCAAATACCATCACATTGGAGATTAGGATTTCAACATATGAATAGTGGGAAGACACAAACATTCAGCCCCTAGCAACTCTCATCATAAAATTATTGTGATGATTAAAAAATAATATGTTCAAAGCACTTAGAAGATTAGTAAGCATATAGTAAGTGCTCAATATACACATATGTCACTGAGTTATTAAATAGAATAAAGCCTTCAGGCATTCCATACAGCTATCCAATCCTACTTTCCTTGTTATTTTATTTTACATCTTCCTATTTATTTCCTTGGGGAAATTTCATAATTGCCATAGTTTGGTTTGTCTGACCCTTCCAAATCTCATGTTGAAATTTCATCTCCCATGTTAGAGGTGGGGCCTAATGGGAGGTGTTTTGGTCATGGAGGTGGATCTCTCATGAATGAATGAGTTCTCGCTCTATTAGTTCCAGTGAAAGCTGGTTGTTTAAAAGGGCCTCCCTCCTCCTACCCTTCTCAATTTCACTTGCACTCTCAATTTTTATCAATTCCTCTCACACCATGGGATCTCTGCACATGCCAGCTCCCCTTTGCCATGAGTGGAAGCAGCTGGAAGCCCTCACTAGAAGCAGATGTTGGCACCATGCTTCTTGCACAGCCTGCAGAACTGTGAGCCCAGTAAACCTCCTTTCTGTATAAATTGCTTAGTCTCATGTATACCTTTATAGCAACACAAATGGACTAAGACAAAAATCTAGAAATTAATTTACTTGACTATTGGCAAATAAATTTAATGAGGGCAAGAATTTTGTTGAATTCTCCACTCATTTCATACCTAACACAACATCTGTACACAGTAGATATTAGTAACAGTTTGTTAAAGGAATAAATTGATGGCTGATCCATTTTTACCTTTTGTAAAGTCCAATTTAAATCTTTCTTATATTGCTAACGTTGAAACTTCTAGTTCACAGTTAAAAGAAAAATAAGGGATAGTAACAACAGACTTTCAGGAATATCTGGGAAAGAAGGACTTCATATTATTTCTAGGACAAACTACCCTAAAATAGGATAATGCCTTGCATCACTACATTAACATACTCATTTTTATAGTCCTCTGTTTCTGAGGGTAATGATTCCAATCTCACACCTTCTTTCCTGACTTAGATTTCCTATACTGCCAATGTTTCAGGGAAGTTTTGACATTGGAATAACTATCAGTAATATCATGTTCTTAAGAAAGACTGATCTACTCGATGGAATAAGGTTAAAGGTTATTTCATGTGAATTTTCTTGTTTTGATATGATTTATATAGGGGAGAATCAATGTTGAAGAATTGGCTACTTTTAAATTGATCCCTCTGTTGTAATACTAAAAAGATGTATGAAATGAACACTAACAGAATTTTTATACATTAAAGATTTCAAAACCAAAATGTAAAATACTCACATTTAACATAAAGCCCTTCACATTGCTTTGATCTGCCATCCTTCTATACATTTTCCCAGAGAGGACAGCAAAAAAGAAAGAATATGTAAACACTTTAATCATTTCTAACTTGCCATCTGTGACAATTCACTATGCCGAAATCAGAAAGGAGGAATCACTTTTCCATTTCCTTAAGGTCACCAAGGACAGACAAGCTCAGGACATACTGTATTTGTCAGAAGCAAAAGAGATGACTGGTGAGATGGCAGTGAAAAATCTGTCCTGGGCTCAGCTCATTTTACTGAAGAATGTGTGTCCCCTTCTGACATTTATCAAAAGAAATTCAATTTTATAAAAAGAAGGATGTCAAATCATAGCACATTGCTAACACTCATTTTGTTGCTGTCAGAAGGGCAGATGGGGGCAAAGAGGGAAAAAGGTGGATGCAAGAGAAGGTTATTCCAGCCAGAAACAAACAAGGTCAGGCTAATAATATATTTATAGGCTTGAATACCTTTCCAATTAAATCACCTAGTTTTGAGATTCATGTAAAGCCTGATTTATACTTTAGAATACCAGTTTTCATTTTCTCCAGGTATAAGGAATGGCACAAAGTGGGTTTTTGTTTTGTTTTGTTTTGTATTTTGTTATTGTTTTATTCCTGTTCTGCTGAATCAGGGAAGAAAGCTAATGAAACCTGGTAAAACCCCACAGCACCCGGTACGATGACATGCACCCTGTGGGCATGCAATCAATATTTCTTATGGTGGTGATGATGACTTTTCTCTGGCAGAAAAGGATGTTCTGGGTCAAAAAATAAACCAATAATTGTGACACAGGTAGTAGAAAAATAGAAGTCATATTATGATCAAAGGAAGAAATTCTATCAGGAGACTAATAATGAAGTTGACAAAATACTGTAACAAGTAATAGAGTTTTACCATACTGCATAAAAATATTGGATTAAGGTACAAATTAAATCCCTTTCTCAGTGAGGGGTTTCTTCAGGACATAAGCAATTAAGCTGCTTCCTGGAGAAGACAGGAAATTTGATTAACACATCCAAAAAGACAGCTAGGGAAGATAGGTTTAGCACTAGGAGGTGAAACACCAACTGTTATGCAAATTGACTTTTCCCAAAATGTTGGATAATTTCAATCAAGAACTGAAATATACTTTTTTTCCCCAACTTCAATGTTCTCTGGTCTTAAACTAGTCATTGGGTTTAGCAATAAGAGCCAAAGGAGGTTCTTTTTTTTTTTTTTTTCCTTTTTTTCTTTTTTTTATTTATTTATTTATTTTTTTTTTAGTACATCTCTTCACTGATGGACTGGAGGTTCTTATTAAATAAATGTTACTGTTGCATTATATGTTCCAGTCACAAGTCTCCTGAGGTGAGTATGAAGACACTACAGAAAATTTAAACATGAAATAGGGTTTTGCCTCTTTGCAACAGGTTTCAAATATCAGGAGGTGCCCTACCTAAGGAGCAGGCAGCTTGTGCTACCTAGTGAAGGGTACAGCAGACAATAGCAGTAAAGTGTTGGAGTATGACCTAAGCTGAGTCCTGGAGTCTCTGTAAGGTGCCTAACTGATGCAATCTAAGAGTCTTATTTAGAATAGGGACTCAAAGAAGCTGCTAAAATCAGACAAAGGAAAATCACTTCCATGCATTTTTCCTACAAATAAGGTATCATGCTAAGCCCATGGGCATTAAACAAGGAAACCAGTAAAAACCATGACTATTGTACTCAATCCTAAACTTTGCTTATTGACTTTGAGATTTTCAAATTCAAGGTCCTAAAAGTTATGCAGAATATTTAAAAATTTATCTGTTATCAAGCGTTTTTCATTGAACAAAAATAAATCAAACTAATGGCACATAAACCAGGTCTTTCTGCTCCTTCTTGGAAGATTTTGA
Source organism: Varecia variegata (assembly GCA_028533085.1). Taxonomy (NCBI): domain Eukaryota; kingdom Metazoa; phylum Chordata; class Mammalia; order Primates; family Lemuridae; genus Varecia; species Varecia variegata. The sequence goes on from CM052437.1 coordinate 154,356,133, forward strand.
GAAGAATTAATGTCATGGAGGTAATCTTTTTCAAGTTATTAAAATAGTCATCTTCACAAGCAATATTACCAGTACAGTTTCCAAGATTTGAAAATTTGCACTGGGCTGGTCTTAAGCATTTGCATAAATATTTTCAAATATAGAGAATAAATAATAAATTTAAAAAATCAGTTAACATATAAATTTTTAACCCTTTTGAAAGGTGGCCTTACTAATAACCTAACTAATGGAGGAAAATAAACTATCTAACAGAAAGTAGGAGAATCTCACAGCACATAATCATCCCTTTAAAGAGAAAACTCACAATACAACTACTCCCTTTGTTTTGTTTTAATTAAAATACCTGTGGCCTAACTCGTTATCTCTAGGAGTTTCATTTTCTCAGCCTTGAAGAGCCCTAAGTGGACATTAGGGATGCAAACCCCCCACTCCAGCTCTCTCAGTTCCTGCAAAAACCACATCCCACGGACAAACCTGCCTCCTGGGTTTGAAAGAGGAAGCGGGAAGCCAACTCCCCTACACTTCATAGCCACTTCTGTTATCAGTCTGCAGCAAAGAAAAAGAAATAACCATTTTTACCTTTTATAAGCTGGAGCAGCTTTTCTTCAACTGCCAGCACCTTTCCACTCTCCTTCTTGCTATGCCATTTTCCTTCTCTCGCTCTTTTTTCTTTCTTTCTTTCTCGAGAAAGTAAATAAACTTTTTACTTTTATATATCCTAATCTCTACATGAGAAATCTTTCTCTACCCGTGGCATGAGCACCTAGTGAGCTTTCCATTCTTACACCTTTAAATTAGGGGTAAGCAAACTTTTTCTATTAAGAATCAGATAGGGCTGGGCGCGGTGGCTCACGCCTGTAATCCTAACACTCTGGGAGGCCGAGGCGGGCGGATTGTTTGAGCTCAGGAGTTCGAGACCAGCCTGAGCAAGAGCGAGA
>CM052437.1:154363461-154396281 GCA_028533085.1 Varecia variegata
AATTTCATGCATGGTGGGTACTCAACAGCTGCTTGTTTTGTCTTGTTGGTTGCTAGAAGGAATGGATTTAAAAAAATCAGCACTTGGTGACAATTCTAAAGCAGGTGTTCTTAACCCATTTGGGGATTAGATATTCCTTCGAGAACAAGAAAGGAGTAAGAAGAACCAGTGCAACATTTAGAACACAATTTTACTCACAAGTCCTTGTCTAAGTCTGGGTAGGTTGTATTCCTATTAGTAAGGTGACAGGACTGACCTGGTACTTGGAGCAGCAGAGCAGCAGAGTGGCAAGTTAAGTAATGGGAAAGCTGGCTGATGTTCACGGCCAATCTTTTTTCAAAAATAAACTAAAAGATGTCCTTCATTGTAAATATCTTCTGCTTGAAGAGGATGACGTGAAAAGGCTCCTGCTCCAAATGTCTTAAACTCAACTGAGGAAAACAGAGAACCACAGTCAGAAAATAAAGTTTCTGGCATTTAGCACCTCCTCCTCTCATCCTCACTCTTGGCTTACTGCTTTCATTTCATTGAAATCAACTGACCCTAATCAATCAGAGAGAGTTTCTTCACATTCCCACCACCAAATCTACCAACCTATGTGCATGTATACCCAAAACTTTGTGTTTTATCCTGTCTAAATCCAACTTGGGGCACTGATTTTATTCCCTCTCACCCCTGCCTTATCAATTGCCCCTGCTCTGTTGGATCTTATCCATTAACATACATGTATGTCCTTAAATCTCCAGCCTGTTGGAATGAGTGGATCCTGTAGGAAAAAAAAAAATCTCTAGTCTGAAAAACAAAAACTCTTCCTAGGCCCCTCACTAGCTAACATTGCCAGCACTTCATCTTTTACTGCCTTTACTTCAAAACCCCAAAAAGATTTGCTTCTATTTTTGACTACGCTTCCTCTTGTCTACATCACTCTTGAACATACTCTAGTCTTTTGTTTCCTCTACTGTACTCAAACTCTTATTTGCAAGATACTAATAACTGTTGGTTAAAGCCAATGATTAATTCTCAGTCCTTGTTTTGCTGCACCTGTATGTAGATCACACTCGGCTTATTTGAAACCCCTTCCTCACCTGTCTTCTAAAATCCCACCTTCTCTGAGCCGTTCTTTCACCTCACTGGCTGCTGCTTTTTGGTCTTCTTTGCTTGATGTTCCTCCTTTCTCTTTCTTTTTTCTTTTTTTAACTAGCTTTATCAGAAAAAAGCAAATCCATCATGAGCTCAGCCAAAAACCTCTTCTGACCTCTAACCACTGGAGTATCCTAAGACTCTGTCCTCAGACTTCTCCTTTTTAATTTTTATATTTACTCTCTGGGAAATTTTATCCCATCTCATGACTTTATAAACCACCTATTTGCTGACAATTCCTAAATACATATCGTCGGCTGAGACCTCACCCTTGAGTTCCATATTCATTTATCCAACTGCCTTCTTGACATTTCCACTTAGATGTCTAAGTGACGTCTCAGATGCAACATATCCAAAGCCAGATCCTTGACCCATATCCCTCCACTAATTGCTCCTTTCCCAGAATTTTCCATCTCAATAATGTCAATTTCATTCTTCTAGTTGCTCATGTCAAAAAATATGGAGTCATCCTTGACTTCTCTATTGTTCAGTTATGTTGGCTCTACTTTCAAAATATATCCAACTCTATTGTTCCCACTATCATCATTTCCTGGTAGGATTTTACAATAGTCTTCCATCAGTTTCTCTCTCTAACCCCTGCACCCCACCACACACGCACACACACAAACACGCACGCACACACACACACACACACACACACACACACATACCCCCCACACCGTCTCCAGAGCAGCCTAAGAGAATCTAGTAAAGCTTAAGTTAAATTATATAAAGCGTCTGTTTAAAACACTCCATTTGTTTTCCATCTCATCCAGAACAAGATTCTCTCTTTCCCCTGATCCACAAGTCCCCACACAGTCCAGTTCTGGGAACTTCTCCGGCTTTGTCTTTACTCTCTGTCAGTCCTCTCCAGACACACTGCCCTCCTTGCATTCTTCTAACACCCTGTACACACTTCTGCCCCAGAACCCTTCCCCTTGCTGCTCTCAGTGCCTGAAACCATTCCCATTCATAAATCTGCATGACTCTTTCACTTCATTTAGGTCTTCATTCATATGTCACTTACTGCAAACACCCCATGTAAAATTGCACAGGCCAGGGGCAGTGGCTCACACCTGTAATCCTAGCACTCTGGGAGGCCGAGGCAGGCGGATCGTTTGAGCTCAAGAGTTTGAGACCAGCCTGAGCAAGAGCGAGACCCTGTCTCTACTAAAAATAGAAAAAATTAGCCAGGCAACTAAAAATAGAAACAAAAAATTAGCTGGGTGTTGTGACAAGTGCCTGTAGTCCCCAGCTACTTGGGAGGCTGAGGCAGGAGGACTGCTTGAGCCCAGGAGTTTGAGGTTGCTGTGAGCTAGGCTGATGCCATGGCGCACTAGCCCAAACAACAGAGTGAGACTGTTTCAAAAAAAAAAAAAAAATCAACAAATAAGTAAATAAATAAAAATAAAATTACACAAACCTACCTCATCTCATCCTTTCCCATCCTGGAACAGGATAACTGTGCTTTAGTTTTATTCTTAGCATTTATCACTATCTGACTAGCATAAATTTTTTTGTTGTCTATCTCCTTTGAATTCCATGAAAGCAGGGATTTTGTCTCTTTTATTCATTGCTCTATCCTCAGCACTTACTGCACAGAATAAGTACTCAAAAAATATTTGCTACATAACTGCTGCCGATTGCAATTGCTTAGAGCAGAGACTTTCACTTTAGGAGATTGAGCTGAAACTAGAATTACCTGGAATACTTTAAAAATCAACCTACAACAACCAAATTTATATCTGGAATAATCAAGAATAAAATTGCAAAATAAATGTAAATTCTTGATCAAGACTTTTTGTTGTAGATGTTACTTCCAAAATATAAAAATGGCTTGGGTAGTGTGTTAATCCAGAAAAACAAAACCAACAGGATGTGTATATATATAGAGAAATTTATTTTAAGGAATTGACTCATGTGATTGTAGAGGCTTGCTGAGTCCAAAGTCTGCAGTGTAGACTGGCAGGCGGGAGACTCAGAGAAGAGTTACAGTTTGAATCCAAAGGCAGTCTATTGGCAGAATTCCTTCTTGCTCAGGGGTGGTCTGTCTTTATTCTATAATATTAAGGCCTTCAACTGATTAAATAAGGCCCTTCCCCATCTAGATAGAGGGCAATCTACTTTACTCAAAGTCCACTGATTTAAATGTTAATCACATCCAAAAAAACACAGAGACATCCTTCACAGAAATATCCAGAATAATGTTTATCCAATTATCCAGGCACCGTGACCCAGCCAAATTGACACATAAAATTAACTATCACATGTAGGTTATTTCAAATACGTATATTTTCGATTTTCACTTATCTGTAAGCTCCCTGAATACACTGGTTTGTAAGATAGTAAGTGATAAATGCATGAGGTAATTTTCCTATAACGGGGCCAAGGGAATATGATGAGTGACCATCAAAAATTACTCTTACCATTAAAGGTCTCCATTATATTGGGGAAACTAAGAAATTGCTCAGTCAGTTTCTTTACTAAAATAGGTCATATTCAATTATTCACATGCTTTAAACAAGCTAAGAGGTGAGCATGAAAAATCTTCCAACACCAACACTTCTACTGGAGGTGGCCTGAGAGAATCTGGGATCTTTGATTGGTAATGGCCTAGAACATCAAAGTTGTATACGGACTTTCTGAGCTTGGCAGAAAATTTGAAGCCATAAGCATTGGGCAAAAGTCTCAAGCCCCAGAGAAACTCCACAAAGAGGCCTGTGATCATTACAAAATGTAAAAGTTTAGCAACTGTTGTGATCAATACAAATTACACAAGTTTGAAGATCATTGTGAAACATGTAGATTCCTATAATAAGAGGAAATACAAGATATATATATGTATATATATATATAGGGCATAGGTATTTGTATGGGGTATATGTGTGTGTATATGTATGTATGTCTGTATATAAATGGTGGGCATGTGTCTTTCTATTATATTTTATTGAAAACAGTGCTCTTGAATAGTGAGCTTTGGTGCCATGTAGTATTTTGTAGTCAATCTCTAAAAGGTGAGATGTCATGGGGTAAGGCAATGGTTTGTAGTTATTTAATGTGCCAGCATAGATTTGGAAGTCAATAAATGCCTGACAGTAAAAGACTAACTAAATAAAAAATTTTCAAATCCTCATGTGAGAAAATCTAATGCCAGCATTCTCCCAGTAGTCGAAATGGTGTTTCAACAATGGCTGTCTTTTATCAAGGAAAAAAGTTGAGTAACCTTTTAATAGACTTAACACTAAATACTCCATTTTTAGTATAGATTCAGCAAGAACTATTGAAATATGGGGTCAGGAAAATACCAGCAATTAGAATACAACTATTCTAATAGATTGATAGCAGTAGGTCTAATTTTATATTTCTGTTTTTTCACTTGGATCCCTAACAAATTATAATTCAGATATCAGCTGAGGTCATCCTGCCCTTTCAGATTTAAATAAAATTGGCTTCAGTCTCTTTGTCATCTGCTCTATGGGAAGTATAACACTCTCCCTGATATTTTCACAAAGTTCTTAGAGTTCATATTTCTATGGACACATTTGCTCAGAGTTTCCACTTCTGCTGACCTCTTAGTTCACTGTAGTCTGACCCCTGTGTTAGACAAGGTTATCCAGAGAGACAGAACCAATAGGATATATATAGACATGTGAGAGAGGATTTATTAGGAGAATTGGCTCACACAACTGTGGAGGCTGAGAAGTTTCACGATATGCCATCTGTAAGCTGGAGAAGCAGGGAAGCTGGTAGCATGGCTCAGTTCAAGTCTGAAGGCCTCAAGAACCAGGGAAGCTGATGGTGAAACTTTCTGTCTGAGGCCAAAGGCCTGAGAACTTTGGTGGCTGCTAGTGTAAGTTCTGGAGTCCGCAGGCCAGAGAACCTGGAGTTCTGATATCTAAGGGCTGAAGAGGAAAAGTGTCCCAGCTCCAGAAGAGAAAGATAATTCACCTTTCCTCTGCCTTTTTGTTCTATCTGGGCTCTCAGCAGACAGGATGGTGCCCACCCGCATTGGGTGAGGGAGGATCTTCCTTACTCAGTCCACTGATGGATGCTAATCTCAAAACAATATACATTAAAATAATGTAGAGCCATAAGGTATAAATAGTAATCGAAGTCTGATTTTTATAAAAAGTATAGATATAGATATAGCCAGAAGTTAACCAGCCATTTTTCCCTAACATCCTTGCTGCTATAACTGGTTACTCCTTAATGTCACTATCCTCCCTGATAGGTACAAGATTTGTGACTTCTCCCACTACTTCTATAGATAACATTGCCATTTTAAAGTACAAGACCTGTGATAACATTACTATTATAAAACCTAAGACTGGTCTTTGAAGTATATTTCAGACTCTGCATTCCAGGGAGACCCAGTGATGCCAACCAGACCCGAGGATAGGCATGGGAACGGAGCCAACAGCCTGGAGACCCTCCTACCCAGGAAATCTCCCAACTGAGAAGACAATCTCTGTTTCACAACCCTATGAATTCATCCCCAGCAGATCTAATTCCCTAGCCCTTTGCCCACCAAACTATCTTTAAAAACCTTTTCTCCCAAATTCTCTAGGAGAAGGACTTGAGAAATTCGCCTCATCTCCTGGCATGGTGCCTGTGATATTAAACTCTTTCTCTGCTGTGACCCCTGCTGTCTCAGTGTATTGGCTGCTCTTGAGCAGAGGACAAGGAACCTGGTTGGGCTGTAACAATCTCTTTCCAACACACCCTCATAGACATACATGATGCTATACCAGCTCTCTGGCCATCCAGTCAGGTTGACACCGAAAATTAACCCTCACAGCTCCCAACCTCACCCTCTGCTCTCGTCTTTGCTGTGTGCTGACTCAGATGTGGACTACAGTGCCCTTTCTCTCTTGAGAAAATCATGCAGATGAAGCATTTGGGTTATGTGCAGCAGGTTTTGTTAAAGACTTGGGGAAACACTCAAACCTCCAGGTATTGGGGGGGAAAAAGATTTGGGGAAATAGTGATTAAATCACAGCAAGGCAAACAACTCAAAATATATATGGCTCCAGCCGCCTCTCAGGGCTCTCGTGGATCCCCCACCCACACCTTGGTTTCCTCCTTTCTCTGCTACAATTCCTGTTATTTCTTATTCAGAACATTTCTGTCTTTTCAGATGATACCCCCAGGGCCTTATCTTCCTTCTGAAAGGGACCTTTCAAAGTATAGTCTTAAAGCAATGACTGCAACACAGTCAGCTGTTAAAATAGCTTTTTCATCTGGTGTTTGAAAAGCTGACACTGCAAGTTCTGATTCCCAGTCTCCCTCTGTCTCTCTTTCAATGTGGATCAAGTACCAAAATACTAAAGGACCTCCTGTAGTTTTTTGCAATTTCATCTTTTTCCTAATTCCATAAGCATCCCCTTTTAAGGACTGAATGTCCTCTTAAAACTTCTACCGTGATATTCTTACATCGGTAAATAGATCGTGGGGTAAACTCCTTGTAATGAGAAGCAATTAGTATGTTTGGGTAGTTTTATCAATAGACTTGTATTTCCAAAATATTACCTATTCTATTGTCAAAAATTTTCTGCTTACATTACTTAAATTATTCCATATCCAGAGAACTAGAAAGCAACATCTCAGTGTCATACTGGAAAATTCCAGAGCTGTCAAAGGATAAATTACAGATGATCGAATTTGAACATCCCTCAGTAGGTGAGGACTGTTTGGGTACCTCCAGCAACATCACTAATACTTATTGGTAAATCCAAAGATCTCAGTTTAACAGTAGCTCAGGATAACTTTTTTTTTTTTGGAGCAAAAAGTACATTTTAAGAAATGTCCTGGTAGAACATTTCTATCTGCATTGAGCTATCAGTTCTCAGAAAATTCACTTCCTTTATTTCAGCAAAAATTCCTTTAAGTGTTTGCTGTGTGCCAAACACAGTGGTAAACTATACATGAATTAAATAATTTAGTCCTTCCCTCTACTCCATGAGGTAGCTATTTTTAATTTCCATTTCACATATGAGAATACTGAGGTTTAAGGAGGTTAAATAATTCATCCAAGAGCACAGATGATGGTGCACCCATGTATGTCAGATAGGGCCCTGGCAAGAAGCAGCTGGCATGCTTAAACATGGTAACTGAGGAGAGTTTAATGAGGGAAGTATTTGTCAAGAAGTGGGCAGGGATAAGTAGCACTCCAAAGACTGGCACCAGTGGGAGCCATACAACCCCTAGGCCTCCAGGGACAAGGGGAGGAGCACTTACTGGAACCTGAGAAGCCTGTAGCTGTGGGACAGGAGGTACCCTACAGAATCTGTTCTCTTGGGTAGAGGAAAGCAGATACTGACAAACTGTGGTCCCAAAGGAACTGACAGAAGAAATTCCTTGAGCAATTTCTCATCACACCTTTTTAAATCTTTTGCAGAGATGGGGTCTTACCGTGCTGCCCAGGCTGGTCTTGCACTCCTGGCCTCAAGCAATCCCCCCCGCCTTGGCCTCCCAGGATGCTGGGGTTATAAATCTGAGGCACCACACTCAGCACTCACCATACATTCTGATCTCCTGCTCATGGCCCATGGACCATACTCAACCCAAAGGGAGAGGAAGAAGAAGCCTGGCTGATACAATCCATAAATGTGAGCCTTCCTGGGCAAAAGGCAGGACAAAGAAGGTTGGAGAGTGTATCTGGAGGACAAACAGAGACATTCGACACCCCGGGGTATCAGAATCCAGAGCCTGAGCCGTTGACCACCACATTCTCCTCTTGCCTTGGTAGGTGTGCTGATAAATTTCCACAAGATGGGCTATTCTGTATAAACATGATATTGTGGAAAGAATACTGGAGTAGGAGTTAGGAAAATCAAATGCTGGCAAGCATGTAAAGTAGCAACTCAATAAATGCAAACCTCCTCGTCCTCTCAGATTGTGCTTCCCAACACGTGATACACAATCCCCATGTTGTTATGTGGAGAGAAGGGCCATGGCTTTGCCGTTGACGCAAAAAAGCTTTCATCAGACTGTGTGTTTGGAATGTAACTCTCTGAATAATGACAGTTTATGAGAGCAGACATCAGTCATCCCATAAACTCTCAAGGATCTGTGTTTTGGTAAAAACAGGAGCACTAAGAGATCATATTCTGGTACACATCATGAGTTTGGAACACTTCCGTGTAGTGCCCTGTGCTAAGTAGAATAATGGCACCAAAAAGTGCCCATATCCTAATCCCTGGAACCTGTGAATATGTTACCTTATGTGGCCAGAGGGACTCCGCAGATGAGATTAAGGTTAAGGACCTTGAGAGGCAGAGAGTATAAAGGGTTATCCCAGTGAATCCAATGTCTACTTACTGAAAGGACAGTCAGTCTTGCTAGGGAAATAACAGAAAATGAGCTCTCTACTCTCCCCCTAGCTGATAGGCACCCTGTGGAGTTCCATCTTCACATCTGAAAAGAGATGAACAGACAGAAAGGAAATGTAAATCCTTCTCTTTACATCCAACAGCTCACTACCTTTGAGAATTTGTTTTATAGCCTCAAGGAGTGCCTGAGAAATTCCTAGGGGGTGGGGATACAACCTGATGTTTTGTAGTTGCCTCCTGCTAATTACTCACAGCCCATTCTGTTATCAACTGACAGCAATCACTTTCTTTTTCCTTTCTCCTTGTCCCCATAAAAACAGCAAGCCACCCGGCCTCAGTGCACCTACCTCCCTTCTCTTTTCTGGGTGCAATACCATCCTTCTTTCTCCATCTCACCACTCAACTCCTCTCTCTCTTTTTCTCTTTATTTCCCTTTTCTCTCTCCCACTTTCTTACTCTCTCTTTCTCCTTCTAAAAAGAAAATCAATTTTATACTTTCATATCCTAATCTCTGTGTGGAAATTTTCTCCACCTGCAAGGTGAGACCCTAATAAGTCTTCCACCCCAACACTTACAAGAGTCCTTAAAAGAAGAGAACCATTCTCAGCTGCAGAAAGCCAGAGACCAGGCAGCATGAAAGGCACCCAACCCCCCATTGCAGGCTTTGGAAATGGAGAAAGGGGGCCATGAGCTAAGGAACACAGGCAGCCTCCAGGGCTGGAAAAGCCAAGGAAACAAATTCTACCTGAGAGCCGCCAGAAAGGAATGCAGCCCTGCCAACACCTTGATTTTAGCCCATGGACACCTATGCCAGATACCTACAGAACTATAAGATAATTAATTTGTGTCCTTTCAATCCGCTAAAGTTGTGGTGGCTTGTTATCACAGCAAGAGAACACTAATCCAAAGTTCTTCATCTTTTTGTTTCAGGGTAAGTGAGCATCTCAGTATATAAATTTCTGGATACATGATGACTGACATCAAAGTGTTCAACAGGCTCCAAACATCAAACTTTAAGCATTGGATCTATTCAAGTTCTAGGGCAGAAGCTGTTGTATTCAATTGCATAAAGTGTTACTTGGGAGTAGATTTGTGCTTCACACTGTTGTTTTCTTAACATCTCTACCTTATCACTAGAAAATGTTTTGTTTTGGATAGCAGTAAAATAGTAAGGGGAGAGTAGTCCTTGAAGAAGTTCCCAGAACTAGTCACCTAACTTCTGGCCATGTGTAAGTAGAAGGATCAAAAGTTTTTGAAAATCATCACATCAACCACAGAGCATTCAGTATATGATCCATCATTTCTGCACAAGTCATCGCTCTGGTTGCACAAAAAAATGTCTGTGGGATTCCTGATCAACCAGTGTTCACCACGGAGGTTATAAAATGCTCATGTTCTTCAAATACCAGATGACTTTGCGTTATGAAGCCACACAGGAAGTGTAAATTAGTGAGTTGTTTTAAGCTCAAGCCACCTGTGCCTGAGGGACATAAATGATTAAAATGAGAGGGGTTTTGGGAAGACCCAAGTTTTACGGGTTTTTACCTTAATTCTCTTCTTCGTTACGTATATGTGAATGCATGCCTCAGAGCCACAAGTATTTTGAGAGGTAATAATCACAAGGACCCTTCTACGCTTTGGCAACTGCAGAACCTTCAAAGCACAATCCACCCACAGAAGAAAGCTCACTTCCAGATCTTTCCTTCTGTTTAGCAAGTGGCACCACATGAGGGAGGATGAAAATCGGCCTTTGTGTTAAGCTTCCTTTGTCATTTCTGCTTCAGACATGATTTCTGAGTTTGAAGTCCCAGGATTTTAGATGAAAAGAATTTTAGAGTTAGTTAAGGGGGGTCACTGAGTGAGAATGCCTGTTTCCAATCTCACAGGGTGCCCATATGCTGAGTGGCTGATTAGACAAAGGCCACAGAAAGAAAACAGGAAAACCAGCTGCATCGGGATGGGGGATTCCAATTTTACTGCGCTTGACATCTATTCATTTTTTATCTGTAGACAGTTTTCCAGGGAAGAAAGGAGAAATGTGTCCCCCCTGCCCCAAACTTGCAGCAACCCCATCAGGGCAGATTGCAGGAGTATCCTACAGAAGAAAGGAGAAGAAAAACCTATAAGCTACTGATTTTCTCTGAACATAATGCTGTCTTTATATTTCATTTCTTTACCCCTTCAAAAACTTTTGGTTACAAGTATCCTTTTCCCAATGGTGGCAGGTAGACTGGAAACCAGCTCCTCTAAGCTTGTTGGGACTCAGAAAACAATACCCCAAAATAAAGTCCTCAGAAGCAGCCTCTTGCTTTTTCTCTGACCTCCTCATGCCCTCCTGTCTCTCAGTCTCATCCTCCTCCAAGGCCAGCCATAGAAATCAGAACCCTTTTTTCCCCAAAGCCAATCATAACACCTAAAAATATTCTGTTTAAAAACTGGCCATAAAGAGATGATCTGACCTACCTTGTTAAAAGACCACCATTCCAGACAGGGCCCTGCCCCACACCCAGAAGGAAGGACCACATGCTCAGAGAGGCCAAGGAGAATCTAGACAGACAGGCTATTACCCAAAGCCTGGTACTTGTCCCTGAGGCTAAATCAATGAGAAGGAAGAATGAGGACAAGTGGTTTGAGGAAAAGGAAAGAGGAATTTATTAATTTGCTGGCAAATAAGAAGCCTGGCAGACTAGAGTCTCAAAGACCGCCATGCTGCCTTTAAGCAGAAAAACAGGGCTTTTTAAGTGAGGTGGGGTGGGTTCAGTGGTTTGGCTTGGGTCTATGTGACCACTGTTACATGTCCTGGCTTCAGGCTATTGTTGCTTAACTACCATAGGTGATTTCAGTCTTGGGTTATCTTGACCTTATCTCCCGTGACAACAATCTTGTGACCCTTGTCCAGACAATTCTATTGAGCCATCTCCTGTGCTTTAAGATAATAGAGAACAAACAGCAAAGAACATTTTTCTGCCCCTTTGATCAGTGGCCTTGGGAAGGAGCACAAGTTTTAATTCTAAAAAGGGGTGGGAGGTAAAAAAAAAAAAAAAATTCAAAAAACATTTCATTGCCCTTTTTCAAACCTTTCCCTCTGTTACTAGGCCTTGTCAGATTTCCCCACTCGTTCTGTTAACATTAGATCATACTCTTTTTGTCCAATCATATTTCTACATGGCTGTCCATATTTTGTTGACCCTAAACATAAAAATGGAGAATTTTTCCTGTATCTTTAGGACTTCATTCTGAAGGTTCCTATGTATACACATTAAATAAATTTATATGCATTTTCTCTAATTATTATTTCTTTTGCAAATTGATTTTTCAGCAAACCTCCCAAGGGCCTTGGCTTATGCCAAGTATTTTTGTTATATCACCTAAAAATGGCTTTTGTTATCATCTCCCAAAAATGTATTTATACCGGTCCACACCTGTTGATGATTTTCTCACACTTTTGTCAAGTATGCTTTTTGATTCAACTCAATGTCTAATATCACAAAAACCTGACACTTTAAGACTTCAGTTTCTACCAATCCTTCTTTAAAAAAATTCTGCCTAGCGTCCTCCCCCCCACCCCCTCGACACCCTCCCCAGCATTTCAATTAGCATGTTCTCAGCTGCAAACATCAGAATATCCAAAAAAAGTGGTTTAAAGAATAGGGGCAGTTATTGTCTTTCGAAACAGGAAATCAAGAGGTGACCTCAGGTGGGTTGAAAGGCTCAGCCAGACATCCAGGCTTACCCATCCTTCTGCTCCACTATCCTTTACACACTTGCTTTTCCAAAGATCTAGGTATCACACAGGCAAGTCCTACCTTTGCATGTCTTCCTTTTCTTAGGAGGAAAGGAAACTATTTTCCAGATGGTCCCAACAGAGAGGTCTTCTTTTAAATCTTTTGCCAAAAATGAGTCCCTAAACCAACCCCAGGGAAAGAAACTCAGATGACCTTGTTTGTTTTATATCGATCTTGATTGACCTGCTAGGCTTGGGCACAATTTTCTTGAGTATCTCATCCCCAACAGCAAAGCAATAAAATCAGAATTCTATTAACAAGAAGAGAATGGCCCTTGTGTAGACAATTAACAATGTCTTCCACATCAGAGAGAGAACTCTTTTTGGTATGCATTAGAAACACTTAGGGTGGTGGTTACATGAGCAGATTTCAGGTGTAAGACATTCTGATTCCAGATAAGGTCCAGGAGTCTGCATTTTAACAAGCACCCAGATGTCTTGAATCAATCTAGTTATCCACCAGCCACAGTTTGAGACACTGTTCTAGGGAAATGAGAACAGGCATTTCTCAAAAAAAAAAAAAAAAATTCTTCTGTTAATCAGTTAATAAATATTCATTCTTAGTAACTGGTTATTACTGATCCACATATAAAGCTATTGCCAGGAAATAACCCTTCTTAAGCAAAACAAAGGAGGGCTGCCTAAATAGGGTCATTAGAATAATGTCCAAATGCACAAGTAAATACACAACTTCTTACAAAGCTGAATCTATAGCCTAGTGTTCTGGAGTCCCAACTCAGGATTCAGACTTTCTAAGTTCAAATCTGATTTCCCGCATATATTAGCCATGTGACCCTAACAAGTCACTTAATCTCCCTGACTGCCAGTTTCATCTATTAAAACAAAGATAAGAATAATAATACCTATATCAAAGGTAGGTAAAAGATAATGACATGATGCATATAAGGTGCTTAGCACATTGCCTGACCCGGACTAACTGCTTAATAAATAATAACTATGAAATATGCAGATGGAGCCATTACAATTTTTTTTACCCCTCAAACTTTTTTTTTTGCCACTAGATCTTTGCATGATTGTCTCCTGCTCAAAGGTCTCTGCTCAAAGTGTCAGTTCCACAGAGAGTATTGCCACACATCACTATTTGAAATTATATTATTTGTTTACTTGTCTCTTTTCTGTTCTCCTCACTGATTATCAGCCCTACAAGGCAGGGCTGTGTCTTGTTCGTTCCTATTGCCTACGGCCCACGTCCTAGAACACTTGTTTAAGTGATTGTGTTTTTCAAAAGTTTTTGAACAAGACACTTGTCCATGTAGATATTATCTAAACTACTACACACAACTAAATTATTTTAAAAAGTCAAAACATGTTGCTTTTATCAAAATAGCTTGATATAGGAGGTTAAAGTGAACAATCTAAGATAGTGAATTAATAACGGCTTTAAGAAACACTAAGAGCCAGTACCCAAGTAAATCTTCCCACTGACAACTTGTTAATTCTGAAAATTACGTATGACTTTGAAAAATTGAAGTTACCAAATTTCTTGGCTCTACTTGCTATTAGCTATGCTTGTGACTTGAATCCCCAATCTAAAGCATGCCTATGGAATAATTATTAATAGAACTGGGCTTTCGATATTTTAATGTGTATTCCTTCTGAAAGGAGTTCAGCACCATGTTGAAACTTTTATGTTCTAAACCAGTTCTATCTGATAAAACTTTCTGTATTGATAGAAACATTCTACAACTGCACTGTTTATTACCCACTATCCATGTGTGGCTACTGGGCACTTGAAATAGTATGAGTAAAAAACTGAATTTTAAATTTGATTTTAATTTTAGTAGCCACAGAACCATATTGAACAGCGATGTCCTAGGCAGTTTTTCAGCCAATCTGCAAAATATATGGCAACATTAGAGCTTTAAATTTTGAAAATGGATTTTCCCATCATCTCTTATTTCCTGTGACTCCAATTTCCCCTTTACACTTTTGTCCCACAATCAGTGAACTGCTTAGCTACGGGCTCCAAACCTTTACCGCCCCAAGAGTGACACAGAGAAGTATCATAGTAAAGGCAGTGAAGAACATTATATATATTAGAGATAGTGACTGCCTTGGAAATGAATTCTGAGATGCAACAGAAGACAAAAGGGGTCAGGAATAAATGGCAAGAAGTTGCCTTGATATGTTCCCCTGTGATTTAAGTCAGCAAATTTATTGAGCACTGTGCCAAGTGCTAGGGGCAAATGGACAGGAATGGGTACAGATGGGTAAACTAACGATCACAGTGTGCGGTGATAAACAGCTAAGTACAGGGCATGGTAGGAGTGCACAGGAGGACAGCTACCTCAGTCTTTGGAGGCAGGGGAGGAATGGGTGTCCTGACAACAATAAGTGACATACAGGCAGAAACCTCAAAGTGTGATGTCAGCCAGATTGGGTG
This sequence comes from Varecia variegata, assembly GCA_028533085.1. Classification (NCBI taxonomy): domain Eukaryota; kingdom Metazoa; phylum Chordata; class Mammalia; order Primates; family Lemuridae; genus Varecia; species Varecia variegata. The sequence continues at coordinate 154,378,121 of CM052437.1, forward strand.
GAGGGGATAATAGAGAAAGAGGAAGAAGAGGGCTGGGGACAGAGGGAAAGTGTAAAACTAGAATATGCAACCCTAAAATATGCGACTTTGGCACAGGGATTATTTTGAGCTGAAGGCAATTTAGAAGAAGCAGATATAAGAAATGTTCTCTGTTCTCACTGTTTGCCTAAAAGCAGGACATAAACTTACAAAGGCAAAGGTGTCCCTCCTCCCTTCTTTACGAGGAAGAACACAGATTTATCACCAAAGACAACTTTAGACCCTTATCAGCCTGGAGATAGCACCAGAGGAACATATATAACAAAATCCCACTTTTTGGCCTTCCTACAATTTATCATTCCTGGAGACTCAACGTCCTTTTCCTTTGTCTTATCACTTCTCTAAAAATTGATCATTCTTTGTTAAAGTACTATATGCTATGGTTTGAATGTGCCCCTCAAAGTTCATGTGTTGGAAACTTAATCGCCAATGCAACACTGTTGGGAGGTGGGACCTTTAAAGGTGACAGGGTCCTGAGGGCTCTGCCCTCACAAATGGGTTGATGTTGTTATCACGGGAGTGGGTTACTTATTGCAAGAATGGGTTCAGCCCTCCTTCCTTGCTCATGCCCTCCTGCCTTTTCACCTGCTGCCATGGGATAGGGCAGCAGGAATGCCCTCTCCAGATGCCAGCCCCTTGATTTTGGACTTCCCAGCTTCCACCACTGTAAGAAATACATCTCTTTTCTTTATAAATTACCCAGTATGTGATATTCTGTTATAGCAACACAAAATGGACTAAGACACTACATACGCCTGAATTCAAAGCCACTCTTTGAGAATTACGCATGGCCTGGGTATCTCCCGGTATATATGGGGTATACATATTAATAACCTGTTTGTTTTTCTTGTGTTAATCTGTCTTCTGTCACAGGGATCTGTCCCAGCTAAGAACTATGAAAGGTAGAGAGAAATTATTTTTCCTCCCCTACAGTGCAAAGGGCCAGAGGTAAGAAAGAACCCATGGTCTTCAGGGAACTGCAAATAGTGTGAGTGGCGGGTAAGATGTGAGGAGGCACTGTGGGGAGAGGGGTGTGGTCAGCCTGGGGAGGGAAGCGCTGGCCAGGTCATGGAATGCCAGCAAAGCAATAGTGAGCAGTTCACGTTATTCTGAGGGCCCTGGATCAGAACACTGGGCACATCAACTTATAAACACCCAGAAATTTGTGAAGTCAAAAGTATTTATTGGAACATTTCAGGAAGGAAAAATTCCCCCCCAATTTTTTTCTTCTTAACTGAAAACACAATAAATGCCAATTAAAACTCTCTCAAATTGCTATTCTTAAGTGATTTTTAAATGAATGGGGAAAAATATAGTGATTAGTCCTAAAGCTTGTGAGGGCATCATGAACCTGGTCCTCTCAAACCTAGCTTGGTAAGAATGTAGACTAGAACAGCCTTTTTGGAAAGCAATTTGGAAACTTGTATCATATACTTATAAAGATGCCCATATTCATTGAACCAGTTTTGGATCTTACATTTTAAGGAAATAATCTAAAACATGGAAAAGGCTCTAAGGTTGCCCATTACAGTATTGATATATCTATATTCTATTATGAAATAATTAAATTGAAGTCAATATTAAGACTTCTAAACAACAGGAAAAAAACTTATGATATTGGAATATTTACAGCTTTGTGATAAATAAGCCATCAAGCATGGAGAAACATCAGACAAACTGAACTTGAGGGACATTTTGCAACATAACTGGCTTAAATCATCAAAAATACCAGTGTTGTGAAAGGTAAAGAAAGGCAAAGGAACAGTCCACATGGAAGGAGGCTAAAGAGTGTCACCATTAAATGCAATAAGCAACCCTGGATTGGATCCTGGACTAGAAAAACAAATTGCTATAAAGGACATTATTGAGACAATTGGAGAACCTTAATATGGGCTGTAGATTATAGATTTTGTATCAGTGATAATTTTTTTCAAATTTGACAATTATGTGGTTATGTAAAAGAATATTCTTGTTATTAGGAAATCACAACCTGATGAAGGCACATGCTGAATGAAACCCACACCCAGAAATAAATTGTGCAGAGAGAGGGAGAAAGAATGAGAATGAGAAGGCAAATAAGCAGCAAAATATTAACAGTCAGAAACTCTGGTGCATATACCAGAGTTGTTTGTACTTCTCTTTCAACTTCTTAGTAAGTTTGAAATTATATTTAAAAGCTATACACACACAATAATGGAATGAAATGCAGCCAAGTCATCACAGTGATAGTGTTAAAATGGTGGGCTTATGGGCAGTGTTTCTCTTTTCCCCAAATTTTCTGAAGGTAGTTTTTACATTCATTTCATTATTTTATTTTGACATGGTAATTTCTTTTCAGTACACACACATGTTGTGTGGGAATGTAATCTAAATCAACTACCCTCTAGGATTACTCAGGCTTTACCTCATCTCCACAGTAGATTCATATGGTACAAATCTACATTATGGTCACCCAATCTCAGTTTTCGCTGGGAAACATGTCAGGAGGTCAACAAAAATGTATTACCTAAAAGCACGATGTCAATATAGAACATCTTGATTAACTGAGGACAAAATGACCCAAATTATAAATTGGCCACATAGATATGAAGCAGATAAAGTTTTCCCAACTTATCATTACACTGAACAGCTGTTCACATTTAGAAAACCTATTTTGAGGTTTTAAAAACTCCCAGTTCCAGTGTGAATACTGAAAGCAAGTGGAAATTATTATAGATAACCCAAATGGGTGAATGTGACATTATTAAGGGCTTCCATTTGAAAACCAAGTTAGGAAGACGTGTGCACAATAAATCAAAGGTGCATTTAGATTTAAAATATTAATTACTTAACAGATTTAAAAATTAGGCACAATGCTTCTTACATTTTTCCCTAAGATCAAGTTGGCAATGAGCTCTGTTGAAAAAACATGCTCACCTCTAAAAAAAGTAGTGGAATAATTTTCAGCTAAAGTAATATATCCTCTTCAGAATTTTTGCTATATATGTGTACTACCAGTTTTATTATCTCTTTAAATCAACACACATTTTCTTAAACAAATGTAATTTATAAAGAAGCTTTACATTACCAAAACAAATTTTAAAACATTATTGCTTGTTATGAATAAAAGATATCACATAAATAAATACAAATGAAAACTAAGGTATATTCTTAAATTCTAGCTGATTACCATTGTTCCTTAAATGCTTTGTTAAGAAGAGATACCAAGTTCCAGAAACATGTTTAAGACTCACTAACACAAACTGAGACTTTTATCTTGGTATAATCAGAAGGATTAAAAAAGAATAGAAAAGGAAATCATTTTCTCATTTTGATTCAACATCTGCTTAATGCAGTTTCTGTGGCCCCACCTAAAACCATCAGGAATACCAAACACAGCTGAAGCATAATTTCTTCTCTTTCCCACACAATTAATACTGCATGTCCTTCTCCATTAGATCCATGTAGAAAACCTGTTCTATCAAAAGCTTTAGTTAGAGGATAGGAATGAAAAATGAAATGTCTTTCTTTGCTAAATGCTGACCAAGGTAACATCTTTGTGGTAGTCCCAGCTGACCTGTTTTGCAACATTTCTGCAAACTATGTTTGTAGTGTATATTCCTTGACTCACTGGCCCATATATTTTCACAGCATCTGCTTTCTGCTCTTCAAATCTGAGTTCATTCCCCTCTGTAATACTTCTTTGCCTTAACATGGACTGTAGCCACCCAAGCTGAGAATATCATCCCACAAGCGGCCAGCATAGTGTGAGACGGGCACTAGTGCCAAGGGTGACACCCCAGCAGGAACACCATTCACCTTGAAGGTGAGAACAGGTTCAGCTCAGCCAGTCCCTCCCCACCACTGGCCAACGTATCAAGCCAGCAACCAGGTACTTACGACATGAGAAAGGTAGCAATCATAAAAGGTAATTTGGCAAGGGCAAAGACTTTATAAGGTTTTTGCGGAGGACTTTTCTTAGAATTGGAGGTCCCATAGCCATTACCTTGCAGGAAAGACTGGGCTACTTCACCTGACACCTGGAAACTTCCACGGCTGCTCCCCAAGGGGCATTAACCAAGGATGCAGCTAGCAGTCACTCATTTAAAATGCCCACAGCAGCCTCATCCCCAGAGATGTTGTTTTAATTAGGTAGGGCCCTGCTGCAGAAGTATTTCTGTATAGCTCCTCAGGTGGTCATGAGGTGCAGTCAGGGCTGAGAACCAAGAAGGCATCATGCTCAGTTTCCCATTACTGGAGAGTCTATGGCAGGGACTAGAGATGGCGACACAGGATCCTCCAGGGTTAAATGCCAAGACAGCGTTGGTGGCTTTGTTAGGCCTGCTCTGCTGTGCTGGGAAGCGGGCAGCCTACATTGCTGGGCTGGAAGTGACCCCTATAATCATTTATAAGATAATATTTTAAAGAAAGTAGCTTTAAAAAAAAATCTCACATAAATTTTAACTTAGCTTAACAGACCAAGTATCTGTTAAGCCTCAAGCGTCTTGATCTCTCTAGGTCGTAGCTCATGGCTGGAGAGGAGTGGCCAGTTCGTCCAGCTAGATCTTCCTTCCTTCATTTCTCCATTTGCCTGTTGTTTGTAAGCTGAAGTTTTATATTTGTACACTTAGAACGTGGGATAAGATCCTGTGTACCTAGAAGCCAACACCTCTCCGACTATGTTCTGTATGATAATTTCTCATTTTCCACTGGTTAGTTACATAAAATTTAGAGCTGCTAACATAATATTTATAAATAGAATAGGGTAGATAGAACATTAAATTTCCATTAATTTCAAAACATTAATTTAATAAGAATCGGATCAGTTATTCAGGTTCATAGATAAAAATATCTTCCCATGCTCTGTAAGAGAGCGATTTCTTGATAGGAAAAGTCACTCCATTTTCCTCAGTTAAAACAAGCTGAGGCATTGTGGTGTCATTTGTAATTCTGGCAGAATCAGCCCATGCTCTTCTCCCACAGGCTGGAGCTCTATGTGCTGAGTGACAGGAACAAATGTCATTCCAACCACCAGCACAGCATGAGGAAGACTCCTGGGTATGAAGCCAGTCTTCTTTCTTGCTGGGGTATTGCAAAGCTTAATTAATGTTTGCAAAACACTTGGAGGAATTTACATAGACATTACTATGTAATTGCAAAAGATTGCTGTGAAGGAAAATGCTAGTAAAATTTACTGGGAGATGAGGAGGATTGGATTGGTAAGTCTTACGCTTTACTTGGAAAATTATACCAGACAGAAGTAAATTGACTTTGTAAGTACCAAAGAACAAAGGGAGTTAAGTAGAGTGGTCTATAAATTCAAGGTATTATTAAGTTTCATGGCTCAGTTTAATTTTGTTTAAATTCATAATAATAGTACAAACCTAAGCAACTGCATTATAGCTATTTGTCACGGAGATTAAAATCTGCTGTTTATATGATATCTGCCTCCTAAGAAAGCCCCGTGCATGAGGATCTTTGGTTTTCTGTGAAGTTCAACCAGAAAACACACCCCAGCCACCTAGATGGTAATTGGACTTACTTTGAGGTATTTCCATCTCTACAGAGCTTCTGGATGTCTTGTCAAACCTGCATACTAACTTTGTTGGCTTTCTTCTTGGGAAACTTCAGCAACATTAGTAATATTTTGTATCTTATTAGTTGTTGTTTTTTTCTGAAGCAGAACTTCTGAGCTGAGTTTGTTTATCTGATAATTTTCTAACGATGTAATTTGTAGTGTTTTTTTCCCCTAGTACATCTTCTAGTACAATGTTAACTTATTTCAGGGCTAATGGATTAAGTAGAATCATTATTCCAACTTATTCATAGGAGTCAAGGTTTGCAAACCCCACTTACGGTTGACTGAGGGGTGACTGCGTGGCTCAGGGCTTAAATGCCCAGGAGTTGAGCAGCTCAACTCAGGGCTGAACTTGCTCAGGGTTCCAAAGCAGTGTTTAGTATACATCCAACCTGCAGGAGCTGGAGTTTAGACCAGCCCTTCCCCAGGCTGTGAGACAACAACCTACCTGTAGGGGGAATAGCTGAGTTGCTGCAGCAATCCAGGGCTTGCCAATAACCTTCCTTACCAGAAAAGGCTGTTCATTCAAGGCATTTCTGGTGTGATTTAGGGGCTGTGGCCAGGCATCAGATCTAAGTAGTCTGGAGGGGAGCAAAGAGATAAGGTTCTCTAAGAAAATGGGCCAAAGCACTGTGTTGATCTTGTTAGCAGTTGCCATCTCAGCTATATACAAGCCTCAGGGAACAGGGTGGGAACTTGGGACTCCTTAGTTATCAAACTAAGACATGATGCTTAGATTGGGATCCAGAGGACCCAGGAATGGAAACAAAGACAAAACAGGCATGTAAGAGGCCAGAGATAAGTTCTCCCAATGGGAGCAAGTAAGTGGTAGCAGACGGATAGCACAGACCATTGCTCTACGATGCTAATCTGATTAGGTCTCATCCCTGCTTACAAATCTTGAGTACCTTGAATATCCTCTTTGGCACAAACAAGAGAAAGTGCAAGAATGTTGAACTTTATCCTAGCTCCATGCTAAGGAAAGCAGCGATGGGGATGGGCGTGCCATCCTCACTCTTTGTGATCCTTTGTGTTCTGAGACAAGGCTAACTGTGAAAGACCAGCCTGTCCTTGCATACTCCCAGGTAAGGCCCACTTCCACCCTTCCTCAAAGACTCTCTTGTTTCACAAAACCTCCTTTTCTTGCCCTCTTTTTGAGACAGTTCTGATTAATGACTGTTCTCCCTATGTAGCCTGAATAAAATCATCTCCTTAATTGTCTGATGCATTTTGTCTTTTAGAAGTCCAAACTCCTTAGCATTTCACAGAAAGCCCTTCATGGTCTAACTCCTGCTTATATCTCCAGACTCCCCCCTTGTCATTCCTCCAGCAAACGCTGTACCCTGACCTCTAGGTCTATTTTCATTTAACCATTAGTACTGTAGGGGCAGAAAGGTGTGCTACCTTTCCTCACTCACCATAAGGATATTGGTTGACATTCCCTGTAACGAGACCGGTTAACAAGAGAAAAGCACAAGACATCTATTTAAAGAAAATTTTACAGGAGCCTTCAGAAATGAAAACCCAAAGACCCTGGGAAAACTGTATTTTTATGCTTAGGTTCAATGAAGAATGGACAGCCATGCAGAAATGGACTGGACAAAAGGGTTTGATCTAATGATAATAGACTGAGGGGGAAAACCCAGCAAGGCCTATCTGTTCAGATCCTTCTTGGCCTCTCTGTGTAGCATTTCTTCCTTCTGGGTATGGGGCAGGACCCTTCTGGAATGAGGGTCCTCAAGGGAGAAGGGAGAGAATGACCTGTCTAGGTTATATGGCTTGCTTTGTAAGAGATGGGTTGTAGTTTCTTCGATCTGCATTGGGGAAGAGAAATTCTGCGTAGAGGGAGACAGAAGTGTGTAAACCAGGAGAGCCAGAGAAGGTCAGACAGACCTTCCTCCTTCTGAGGCCCCTCCTTCTGAGGCCCCTCTGTCCATCAGTTCAAACTGCCATCCTTCAAGGGATTGTGTTCTGAGCCCCAACAGTACCAAGTTCTTCCGGGGCTCTCTGCTTTTGCATAAGCTACTCCCACTGGGCCGAACTCACCACCCTCCTCCACTTTCCAGCTAGTCCCGATCATCCTTCTAGACTAAGCTGAGCTATCTATCTCCTTTTTGGAAGCCTTCCTCAACCTCCTCCACAACTCCTAGCGTTGCATTTACCTATGTCAGAGCGCTGACCACACCACATTAGTTATGCTGTTGTCGGGGCTCTGGATGTGAAACCCCAAAGTATGGCGCCTTGGCATGCTGAATATTTCTGAGCTGAAGGAGACAGGAGGGCCTTAGAAGCAAGGAAGTCTCTCTGACCTTCTCCTGCCCTCCTGTCTCCCACTCTTGTTTCTCCCCAAAGCAAGCCATAAAACCTAGAATGTTCACGCTGACCCACCTCCCCTGAAGGTGAGTAATAAGCACCTTGTGTAACAGGTGTCCTGTCCTACCCAGAGGAAAGAAATGCTACACAGAAAGGCAAAAAAGAATCTGAAACAGATGGCCTTGCTGGGTTCGCCCATCAGTCTATTACCATTTGATCATTCCCTTTTTGTCTAATCATATTTCTCCACAACTAGCCACTTCTTTTATCAGACTTAGCATAACAATACAGTTTTCCCTAGGTCTTTGGGTCTTCATTTCTAAAGGCTTCCGTGTCACGTAAAACTTTGATTACATAAACTTGTATGCTTTCCTCTTGTTAATCTGTCTTTTGTTATAGGAGTGTTGGGCCATGACCCTTTGCAATGGGTGAGGAAAAGATACTACCTTTTCGCTCCTACACTGTGTTACAGCTCTCCCATTTACTTACCTTAAAACAGGCCTATTAGACTGTGAGCTGCACGGTGCCTGGTGAAAAGGTACTTAATAAATGTTTGCAGGAAAAAAACTGCCTGATTAATGACCATAGACTGAGAGTAGACCTTCTATGGCAAGTAATAGCTGCCTCTGTGCTGTTTATGTGGAAATGAGGGTTGCTGCTGCTCTGATTTGATTGATAACACTCACCCTTTACAGATTGGAGGCCCTAATTGAATGTCAAAAGGGACTAAATTGCAAAGTGTGAATTGTCTCTTAATTAAAGGCAGAGAGCAATCGAATTAAATGTCTGGTAATTGTTTAAAGTGACCACGCTGAATCCTTGGAATCACCCTCAGTTCCTTTCTCCTGGGTGCTGGATTGCAGCCCTGGGCAGGCATTACAAGGTCAAGAGCAGGGCGGCAAGAAGGGAACCTTGGGCTACCTAGGTGAGGGGCTCCCTCCTTACTCGTTCCCTGTTACCTACCCTTCTCTTTCCTTTTTTCTCTTTCACACTTCAGTTCACTCATTCCCAACTCTGAGTCATTACCACACAAGGTGCTTTTATAATTCCTGCCCTATCTACTTACCATTAAGAAGTTCTTGTCCTCTAGCCAGCCGGGAACATAACTCCACCTCTACATACCAGAAGAATTCAGAAAGGATCCCAGTTTTGGACCCTATTTGCCTCTAGAGGCTCTCCCCTCTTGATTATCTGCTCTGTATGAGTTGAAAGGCTGTGTTTGAAATTCCAGTGCAATTTGGGTCCCATGGAAAGCAAGGCAGCTAGTATGGCCCAGGTGGCAGACACCAGGCACCACCACTGACATCTGTACTGCACTTTGGACAACATTGCTCTAGTTTCCAGTCTCCAAATAGATGAAAATGTCTTATTACTATGTAGGTCATTCTGTGTCAAGTAGGAATTCCTGATTTTTCATTTACATGCCACAAACAATTCTGATTAACATCTTGATTTTATTTTCCAACTTTTTAACCGTTTCAGATGCTTTGCTCTAGGAACCTCTTTATGTCCCTTTAAAAATCATGCAGCTAGAATTTGGAACTGACATTTAGCAAGCAACTATTTTAAGGTTGTTTATATGGGTCTATCTCTATTAATCATCATAACCACCTTGAGACATAGGTAACATGATTCCTATGTTACAGACGTGAAAATTGTGCTTAGTGTTACCGAGCTAAGGTTCAAATTGTCCATTCATTCTCCCCTACTTCATGCCGCATCCATGAATCTGCAGAGTTTTTGCAGCGGTCACATCGTGGCTGAGCATCACAGCAGCGTTGACTCAAAATTCTTACTTGCTGTATTCCTAGTGATACAATCAAATCAGCCATGCCCATGACTCATTTTTAGTTTGGGGTCACTATGACCGTTTCATCTGAATGCCATGCACCAAACAACAGGCAGAAGCTGCCTGGAGTTCTGCACTGGGAGACTGTTTCTAGGCTTGGCAGAAAAAGATGATTAATTACAAATGCCTCATGGGCCCTGGAGTGGGGAGTGACAGCACAAGTACCACGCATTTGCCATGCATGATGTACTCTTTTATGGAATTACTATAGTCCCTCTTATCCACAATTTTACTTACGCCGTAGTCAACTGTGGTCTGAAAATATCAAATGGAAAATTGCAGAAATAAACAAATCATACATTTCAACCTGCATGCTGTTCTGAGTAGTGTAATGCAATCCTTCACTGTCCCAGTCTGTCCCGCTCTGGACATGAATCATCCCTTTGTCCGGTGTTTGTGTTCACGCTGTGTTGTAGAACCCCAAATTCAGGCTCGTGTACCCGATGCATAGCCGAAGTCAAATACTGTGACACTGGTGCTTGGAGACAGAGAAAGTTCTATTTGATTTGGCCAAAGTGAGAAGATAGGAGAGGAAAATCTCTCAGATCCATCTTCCCAAAGAGATGAAGTGGGAGGTTTTATGCAGCTAAGTGGGTAAGGGGGAAATTTCAGGGGACTGAGGGTGAAGTCTGTGTTTCTTTAGTTTCAGATAACATCCTAGGCAACCAGACTTCTGAGCACTGGCAGCGAACTTCTTCAAAGGCCTTCATTCCTTCTGCAAAACAAACTTGTGCATTTTTCCTGTGACCCTGGAGTTGTCTCCTCCAGCTTGACAAAGAAACTGTACACCACCAGTTAATGATTACTGTGAGAACAAGCACTATTGGGCAGGGAGCCAGCGAGTAGTTACCAGGTGCATGAAAACAAAGGCCTAGTCAGAATTTACATTATGTTTGTCACTAAAAATGCTGGGGCACTGAAATCTCAAGGGAACCGGCTACATCTGTACTACCTGCCTATTAATCACTTAGTAGCTCTCTGGGTTATCAGACTGACTGTCTCAGTATTGCAGTGCTTGTGTTCAAGGAACTCTTATTTTACTTAATCATGGCCCCAAAGCACTGGAGTCCTAAGGTTGGCATATAGTTATCATTGTTCTATTATTGGTTATGTTGTTAATCTCTTACTGTGCCTAATTTATAAATTAAACTTTATCATAGGTATGTGCATATAGGGAAAAGCATAGTAACATATAGAGTTTGGTACTATAGGTCTCTACTGGAGGTCTTGGAATATATCCCCCTCAGATAAGGGGGCACTGCTGCACTTATATGGGTTCAGTCCTTTCCCAGTTAGCATTTACATACTCTATATTTTCTCCTTTTATTTACGGCTAGCAGTGGTCCTTTTGGTTTCATATTACTTCTCTGGGCTACTCAAGTTTTAAAATTTAAATCTAATTGTGTGAAGGTACCTGGAAACATTGTTATTTGTCTTTTTTGTCAACCCAATATTATCTATATTCTTAAGGTGAACCAAAATAAACTAATACAGGTACTTCATAGAAACAACCAGTAGGACCGGATGTCTGCGTTAGATTTTATAATCTGTTACAAATAAATTTCACAAAATACACAATAAGGTTTTACCAATTTTTGTGCTTGTGTTTGCTAAACTCAAAATCATTGGCTTCTGACTGAACAAGTTCAATATTAAATGGATTATATAATCCATTTGCAATTTCATAGATAAAATTTTCCCCAGTTTGAAGACTAGCTTAAGGGTTTAAAAACAACTTGGGTTCTTTGTCTTGAGGATTTCACTGTTTAACTCCTTGGCTAGATTTCAATAAAAGTGATTTTTTAAATTTATCTACGGCTTTCAAGCCCTCCGAAACAATTTTTCTTTCTTTTTAAACTTAAGCGGATCCCAGATGCCAGTTCATGAATCAACTTCTGAGAAGGCCATGTTTTCTGATATACATACAAAGAAAATATATGAAATCCTTTTTGCTGAAATGACATTTTTTGACAGGAAAGGAGTGAAAACATACACATACAGATGCTCCTCAACTTTTGATGGGGTTATGTCCCAGCATGAGTCAAAAATGCATCTAATATACATAACTACTGAATATCATGGCTTAGCTGAACCTACCTTAAACGTGCTCAGAACACGTATGTTAGCCTACAGTTGGGCAAAATCATCTACAAGAAAGCCTATTTTATAATAAAGTATTGAGTATCTCATGTAATTTATTGAATACTGAAAGTAAGAAACAGAATGGTTGTATCATTATGTGAAGTATGGTTTCTACTGAATGCCTATTACTTTCATACCACCATAAAGTCAAAAAATCCTAAGTCAAACTAGTCTAAGTTGGGGACCATCTGTATTAAGGTTACAATTAAAATTCTCAATTTATTGTGTTCTAGAATAAGGAAAGCAGTATTTTTTTTCCTATAAAAAACTCTTACACGTAATTTAAGAGGATGAAGTTCTGAGAACTATTTCATCTGTGTGAGTCATTCATAATTAGAATATTTTATGCATATTATTTGCATAGTGATTCTTGGTAAAAAGTATTGGTTCTATAAACTACATTTACTTGCTTCAAATTAAAGTATTTTCTTTGAGAGTTTTGCTTTTCTCAAGTACCTAAACTAAGGCACATGAAACAAGAGAGAGCACAAGTCATGTGGCAGCCTCAAGAGAATATTTATTTTAATTGCATTGATCTTACTCCATAAGGTTAAATACAATTGTTCCCCAAGTTATATATCATTTTTATTGAGGTTAATGTTGAGTCAAGATCTCATTTCAGCAGCTTCTTAAAGTTATTTGAACCATTTCCCCCAGCTACATCATGATGCTTATTGTTCATTTGAAATTTCAATTCATAATGCCTTACTCCACTCATATACAGTTGGATACACTTTTAATAAATATAGTGGTTCAAAATAGGAGTATATGCTAGTTAAGAAACTTCAGAAGACTTTCATTTCTGAATGTGGCAAACTTGGTAACATAAAAAAACTTGAAGTTGCTTGAGAAACATGGTCTTGCTTTCTTTGACATTCCTCCCATCAAGAGATGAAGTCCTCCTTCCCCTTGAATTTGGGCAGGTTTTGAAGCCTTCAACAATAGAGCTCAACAGAAGTGACACTAAACGATCTATGAAGCTAGGATACAAAGAACCATGCAGATTGTTTTCTGGAATACTTGCTCTTGATTGAAGCCCTAAGCCACCATATAAGAAGCTCAGTGACCTGGAAATCACCCTGCTAGAAAGGCCTCTTGTAAGTTTTCCAGTGGACATTTCTGCTTGAGGCCAGCCAGCATGAATGAAGAAACTTCCTGTATCCCTACAAAGGCACCTGTATCCCTACAAAGGCACCAAACATGAATGAAGAAACTTTCAGATGATTCAGCCCTTTGAGTCACCTCCAACTACTCAAGTCTTCTTAGCTGAGAGGCCACAGATGTCATGGAACAGGGACAAGCCATCCTCACTGTGCCCTGTCTGAATTTATCACCCACAGAACCCATGAGCACAATAAAATGGTGGTGGTTTCATGCTTCTAAGTTTTGGGGTTGTTTGTTATTTAGCAATAGGTAACTGGAACATAACTTGGTACCCAAAAAGGAGTGCTTTCATAATAAGACCTGGAACATGTGGTGTTGATTTTGGGGCCAGGGGGGAGGTAGGAGCATGATGGACCTTGAGTAACCAGAGGTGAAGAATTGAAAGAAATAGACATGTTAGAGGACGTTGGAGGAAAGAAGACTCTTCTTAGCATTAGTGAAAAGTTTGGTAACGCTGTTATCTGTGATAATGTGGAAAATAGGAAATATATCTAATGAACTCAGTGATCTAGATAAAGAGGTTTCTGTGCAGAATATTAAAAGTGTCTCCTGGCTTCATATATGTGCCTATAATAAAATGTGAGAGAGTAAAGCACTAAAGAATAGAGCTTGTATAAAATGAAAAAGGTACAGATGAGTTTTCCCAACTTGTAAACAGATCTCCAAGTAAGAAAAGACCTCAGGGAAAAGGTCAAGTCCTAGTTGCTGTCAAGAAAAGGTTATTTTCAGGGAAAAGATGGAGCCCAGAGTGTGACTTATGAACCTCTATTTAGACCTCACAAAGTTTAAGGTGGGCTCTTACCTTTTCAAACAAACAAAAGTCTTCTAAGGATCTTAAGGGTGTGCTGTGCAGACACTTTTCATTAAACATACGCTTTCTAAGAAAGACAAATGAACAGACAAATTTAAGAACGTTAGGGGCATTTTTCCATAGCAGACTCAGAGGAGGCCCAAGGGAGAGAAAGACTTTATAGGAGAATTTCCTAGGTATGCCTAATAAAATATATAATAAATGGATGCACAAGAAACTTGCATCATTTTTAAAGAAATTATATCAGCTTCAAATGAAAAGGACAGAAACAGTATAAAATGAAAGGAGGTCTTTGGACCCCTGAATGTCTATCGACAGGAAGCAAACTGAGACTACTTTGTCAAATGCAAAAATGGGCTATTGCTTTTAGGAAAGGAAGGATGACACAGGAGGTGAAACAAAGAACCCAGAGGGTGGAGCCTAGAGTCATTGTGAACCATTCTAGGAAGGCCCTTATCAAGGAACTAGCAGCACGGGCCTGACTGATTTCAGCACCAGTCCGTGCTATGGACTGGTGACTGCTGTCTGCCTCTGGTTCCTCCTTTTGGAGCAGGAGTACCTATTGCAGTGATCCTATCCTGTCCTGTACCTCATATGTTGGGTGTGGGGAGGTAACTTGTCTCTTTAGTGCACAGCTTTTTAGATCAACAGGAATCATATCTGAGGAATTGTACCCCAAAGTCTTATCCACATCTGGACCTGATTTAGATAGCGAGATCCTGGACCTCAAATCTGAGCTTGCTATTGCAAAAGAATGGGATCTTTGTGGGTTCTTGGCAGAAAGTGAGTATATTTTGCATGGGGGAGGAATGTAAATGTTGTGGCTAGTAGGACAATTGTGGTAGTTCAAAAACTTGACCATAAATTCTTTGACACTTTTCTCATCAAAAGGTGAGGTGCTATAGACTATGTCCCCAAATTCCTATATTGAAACATAATCCTCAATGTGATGGTATTTGGAGATGGGACCTCTGGGAGGTGATTAGTGTCCTTATAAGAAAAGACACCAGGGCTCACTCTCTCTGTGTGCACACACAGAGATGAGGTCATCTGAATCTTCAGTGAGAAAGTGGCACATACAAGCCAAGAGAAGAGGCCTCAGAGTGAAACCTACTCTGCTGGCACCTTGATCTTGGACTTGCAGCTTTCAGAACCATGAGAAATAAATTTGTGCTGTTGAAGCTACCCAGTCCATGGTTTTGCTATAGCTGCCCTTGCAGACTAAGACGTGGTGGTTAGGGGGTACGGCTGGGGTGAAGGTTCCCTGGCATGGGGGCTGGGGCTGCTGTGAGCTTCCTACCAACGCCAAAGGAGACAGCATCCTGGCTTTCCTATTAGCTTGCCCAAACATGGGGCAGAAATGGAAGGGAGACGTGGTAAACATGAAAGCCATCTGCAGTCAAACATCAAAAATGGGGCAGACTCTTTATTATAAAAGTATGCTTAATAATGAAACCATTTAAGTCAAGAATAAGATAAGGATGTCCTGTGCCTTGAATGCTTCTATTGAATCTGTTTAATATTGAACTGAAGGTCCTAAAAAGGGCAGTTAGACACTTCCTCACCATCTTCCCCCCACCCCCCAAAAAACTATCAAGATTGAAGTGGAAGAAAAAACTAAAAATTTGCAAGTAAGTAATTTTGAAGATTAGGGAGGTGAATTTGTCTTACCAATTATCATGAAGCTATGATAATTAAGAAAGTAAAGAATTCCTGCAAATTATTAATAATAAAAAGACAAAGGACTCAATAGAAAATGACAAAGGATTTGAACAAGGGATTTATCAAAGTGGAAGCAAAACAAACAAAATGTGAGAAGATACTCAAACTCAGGAACCAGGGAAATGGCTAGAAAGCCACATGACATACCATTTCATACCTATAAATTTGGCAAAAAGTAAAGTTAATAATATACTGTGAAGTGTAGTGAGAATATAAAGCAATAAGAACACTCAAATCCTACTTGTAGGACTGAAATTAGTGCTTTCCTTTGAAGGGTAATTTCATAATCCCTAATACATTTGAAGATGTATGTACTAAGATTTAGTAATTTTATTATTAGGTAAATGGTCTAGATAAATTCTCTCACCTGTGCACAAAGAGACACAAAGAAGAATGTTCATTGTACCGTTATAAGAGTAAAAACTTGGAAATAACCCAAATTTCTTGGTATCCATCACAAAAAAAATGAATAAATAAATTGGGTATCTTCTTGCAACGGAGTTCTATTCAGTGCTTAAGCTCATGATACATGAGCTACATGTATCATGATATCATATATCCAATAAATATCAAAAGCACAATTGAGCAAACTAAGCAAAGTATAGAAGGATACCTACAACATGATATCAAGTATATATAAAATGTTAAAACATGGGAAATATTTGGATGATGAATTTACCTGTTCAACTGCTGAATCATACAGACATGAACCAAAACTTAATTCTGACAGAAAAAAAAAAAACCCACAGGAAATAATGCTGTATCTTGTTTATAAAGATAAACATGTTATAAAAAGGATAAAATATGCATGGAAGCACTAAATGCCAAATTCAACCTAGGGATGACCTTTGCAGCAGGAGAGAGGGAGGGTATCTTTGGGGGAGGGGAACACAGGGAGCTTCTACTACAAATTTTTGTTTCATTTCTTATAAATATATCTGAAGCTGGGGTCTGAAAAAGCTGGACAGTCAGTATGTGATGCTTGCTATTTTATTCCATATGCTTTCTGTAGGTGCAAAGTATTTCATAGCACAAAGGAAAAATGATATGGGATAGCATTCCAACTTGACTATAGTCATTCTAAATGACTATTTAAAAAGCCATTTCTTGAATATAAATAACTATAATATTTACAAACGTTTACCCCTCTTCCCCACCCTAAGATTCCACAGCAATGCAAAATACCAAAAGATCTATGTTTGTGAAATACTGATACCAGTGTTACTATATACATATTCCTTTTCTGCCAGTTAAACCAAAGGCACAAGTGGTTTTTGTTCATTCACTAAATATTTAGAGCATCTACTAAGTCAGTTACTGTGATAGATTCTGGGCACAAAATAATGAATTAGACACGGCCCTGACTTTCAGCACCAACTTGTGTAGACAATAATTACGTATCTGTGATAAATGCTGATGGAGGTTTGCACAGGCGCTCTGGGAACAGAGTCAAGTAAACCAGCCTCAGGGAGAGGAAGGAGCATCTGGGAAGACTTCTGGAGGAAGAGAGGGCCATGTGAATTGAGTCCTGAAAGAGGACAAGTAGGAAGTAGGCAGAGGAGAAGGACATTCATGTGAGAGGCAGCATCACATACAAAGTCATAGTTGTGTGGGCAAGTATAACATTTAAGGCTTCCTAGGTGCCTGGGAGGTCTAGAGCCCAGGAATCCAGACAAATGGAACTGACAGAAAAAAGGATTCAGGTTTCAGGTCACAAATTTCATAATATGCAATGCCATAGAGTTTGGAAAAAAACACTACAGGATTTCTGGCAGGGGGGAAACAAGATAATAACAATGGTTGAGCACCTGCTAAGAAATCTACATGTGTCAGTGGCCTGTTGTTTGAGCTGGACTCAAAAGGGTGCAAGTGGAAGAGATCTTTGTAGTCTTCCAACCCTTTTTAGTCACGCTGCTCTGTTAAAAAACACCTTCTTCTGCCCGGGACAAAATTTTAGGTAGGCTTCACAGCTTCCTTGGTCAACCTGAAATAATAAAACCTCCAGTCAGTCTAGTAATTCTGTAAGTGCAAAGTGAATTCCTCCTTGACTCTTGCAGCTGGAGTCCTTAAGCCACCTCTTTCTCAGTCATGGCTACTGCTTTGGATCCTTCCAGTGCTACGTGCCAGAGGGAAGGAGTTGAAGTAGGGTCTTATTTGACTAATGTGGTTAAGATTTGAGGGAGGTACCCCTGGGCGTGGCAGGAGTCCAAAGCCGGCTTTCTGTCATTGCACATTCCTCAGAGGTCCCCCGCCAGGGTCTTCAGACTGCAGTTCACTTGTCACGGGTAGTGGCCCTCTTACAGCAGGCACCTGACTTCTCCCACCAGAGGAAGTGGTAGCTTCCGGTCTCTGCCATGAACCAGTGTATTGGGGTCATATTGCATGTTTAGCAGCCCTTCTGGGAGGGACTTTTTTTAGGAAGAGCCCAGGCAAGCTCTCTTTTGTGTTATCTGACTTTAGTCCCCTGGAAATAACACCTTTAACTGCTGGAGAAGGGAGAGCAGCTATCTCCCAGGGCAGCCTTGTATCTCTGCTCTGCCGCCTCATGCAGATCACAGCCTCTC
>CM052437.1:154396781-154436921 GCA_028533085.1 Varecia variegata
CTGAGATCTCTGCCTTCAATGCACAGCTTCCATCTCTAGGCCCAAGGCCTCAGCTGCAGTTCTTCCCATTTCCAACTGACAGTAAGGGGAAAGGCTCCAGTCCAGGGCAAGCAGCTTGTCTTACATGAGTTGTCTCATAATTTGCATATATCACTTATGATCACTTCCCTTTGGCCTGAATTTAGTCACATGGCCATTCCCAGTTTAAAGGGAGGCTAGGAGATGTCGTCTCTGCCATGATGAACCCAGCTAACAGAGGAGATCTAGCACCAAAGGAAGGAGAAGATGGATACTAGGGGTTTAGCAGTGTCCGCCCAATCAAGGGACAGCTGATGTGTGCATGTTTACTAGTTTTTCCACAGTTAACTCCACCCTTGTTTCAATGAAGCACAGAGAGGAATGTCCTATTGAATAAGCGACTTCTTTCTGTGTGCTTCTTACAGAGGAGAAAGGCAGTCGGCATTACATAGAGTTAGGAGTACGGGAACCATCTGGGTTCATAATCCAAGCTTTGGTATTTACTGGCTCTGTGACTGTGAGTAAATGACTTAATTTTTTCTATGCTTCAGTTTCCTTCTTAGAATGATAGGAATGAAAGTAGCTGGAACAGTGTCAAGGTTACAGAAATCATTCAATCTGTATATATAAACCTGAAGCCACTGAGGGTATTAGCTTTTTAGTTAATATTTTTAATTATTAAAATAACCTGAAATTGTTGTTTGTATTGTTCTAACATGGGTAGTATTTTTTAAAGAGCACCCATGGACCTATTTAATTGACTTCCTCTCTCATCTTCTGTAACTATTCCAACTTCTTCTTACTCCTCTGAATTTCCCTCCATCCCCAACACCTTGCTGCTTCCTGCCTTGGCTCATTCTATTTCTTCCTTTCAATCCCTTCCAGATAATTCCTACTCAGAGTTTTCTCAAACTCTCCGTTCAAATCCCCATCCAAACAACTCTTGTCCAATCCCACTGCTCCTACATGGTAAGCTCCCCTACTTTTATAGATGCCCATTTTAGCATCTTCTCTTGTACTAGCTGACACAGTGCTCTGTCTCTCTGGCAGACACTATTAATTGCCTCCCAAATATCCATTGCCCTTTTTTGCTTGCTATTAGAACCCCAATTTATTCAAGGCAGCAATACTTTCAGCCCTGGGTAAAACCAAACAGCCTACCTTGCTGGCAGCCTACCTTGCCTACCTTGCTGGCAGCTACCTTGCTGGCAGCTAGGGATAGCCTACCTTGCTGGTAGCCTACCTTGCTGGCAGCTAGGGATAGCCATGTGACAGTTCTGGCGAAGGAGATGTACTGGTGTCTGTTTGGAGATTTGGGAAGGCTTTTACTTTTACTAATAAAAGAGGAAGACATTGTTAAAGAAAAAATTATTCTGACGTGTTAAAATGGTAAGGAAGACTTTATTCAGGAGTATTGGTGTCTACAGGCATCAAGATTTATCACGATGGGGGGCTAGATCAAGCTCCCCTCTGAATACAGCAAAGACCGCTGGGGATACACAGCCTGTGAGGACACTGAGGGCTCAGTGGGTGGGAAACCACTCAGAGGAGACGTCACGGGGAGGGGGATTCGTGCTAAGGCAGGCCAGGGTGATCGGATGCCAAGCGTGGGTGATGAGACTCAGATAACAGGGGTGGAGGGATTCCAACTAGACCGACTTAGCAGGATTCTAGCTACAACTGGACCAGGCAGGCGGAAGACAGGGTAAGGCCGAGCTGACAAGACGGCTCACAGGATCTTTGTCAACATGGCCGTTTTGCCCCGTCTTCTTCCATGCCCCGCCCCCATGCTTTCTTACAATCACTGTGTATCATGTCTGAATTTGCAACAGTCATCTTGTGTCCATGAGGCAACACACAGGAGGAAGAAAGCAAATACACTAAGGATGGTGCAACAGAAATAAAGAGCTGGGGTTCCTAGTAGCATCATGAGTCAGCTGAACCAGCGCCAACAGCTACATAACTCTTCATTCCTCTCGTCTTTGCCTTCTCCAGATACACGCTGATAAATCCACCCTTTCCCCTTATTTCCTGTGTCTTTCCCCGCTCAGGTGAAAGCTCTGTCCTATTCAGCTTCAGAGTTACTTACTTTAAATTTACTCCTGCTTCACATCGCACCCCCTGGCTCTAGCACTGACTCACTCTACCAAGTAACCTGACTGGCATGGGGCTGCCCCGCACCCTACATGAGGCTCTAGAATTGCATCCTCGTTGTACCTGCTTCATCTCTCATCTGAGATGTGGGATCCCAGGGACAGTGATGGGCTTCTCAATTGCTCTGATATAGGTCATGTCCACCTCTTGCCTATTCTTTTACAAGAATAAGCTTCTGAGTCTTTGTTTTAAGCCAAAGTCTTCCAAGTGAGTGTCAGCTTATAGAACTGGGCTTCTTTCTGCTCCTCATTCTGACTCCTGGTCAGAAGCCTGCTGGGCATTTGCTGTCTCTGACCCTGGTCTAGAGGCTGGCACTCTGTTCTCCTTGAGAAGACCTAACAGACAACAACATCACCCTCCTGAGCATCCATTGCCCTCTGGTTTCCCTGCAGAGCTCCCTTGCCCATCTGAGCTGGCCCTCTGCCTTCTCACCCTGAGCTCAAAGCATGGATTAACCGTGTGTAAGCTGTGACTGAAGATGTCGTAAGATTTGGGCTTTGTGCTTTTCTTTATCCAGACTGTGCTCAGCTATTAGCTCCTACAAGCTAATCAGTAACCCCAGCAGCAGGTTTGACCTGGTAGGTGAGTCTAGTGCCACGCCAGTCTCATTACAAGAAAACTGTCACATCTCAGCCACAAATCCTTTGGTATCTTGATGATAATTCTAGTTACTAGGGATTTGTGATGTGTCCTTTCAACAATACCAATGAAGTATGGAGGGTTAGTGAATTCTCCTTTTTAAATTTTTACAAATGAACTCTGAGACGGTATCTATGAACATATAATAGGCTCAGAGTAATTGTTGAATGAATGGATAATGAGACACTGAGGCCAGGGAAACCTGTAGGTCAGAACAACAACAGTGCTTTCTTTTCATATTTCTGTCTTCTGGATAGCTTCAGGGAGTTTGGCCTGGTTGTAATTGATAAGGAGAACAGGAGTCTTTAATTCTTTCCAATGCTGTCTTGTTTGATTAGCACTGTGATTTATGGCCAGTAGTTACATGAAAAAAAAATGTTATCTTGGCATTTAAGCTAGTAATTCCAAATGTGACTCAAATGACCTGGACACTACTTGTAGTAGAAAACACAAAAGGGGCTTAATGCAAAACACAAACTTTGAGGCCTTCTGTGGCCACTTCTGCTACTCAGCATCCACTCATGCCTGACAGGCACCATTTCCTGGTTTTAATCCACACGTCTGGTTCACCAGCTGTTTTTTGGCTCATTACATTTGATGAGGTTCCCAAGGCTGTGAAACCAAGCCTCCTTGGCATTTTCTTTTTAACTAGGCAGAGGAAAGAAACATTTTCATCTTCTCATTGCAGTTTTTAATGGAACGTCAACATTTTTTTTCCTTGTTATATGTGAAGTGAAGTGATGACTAGTCAGCGATAAAATACTGGAGCATGAAGAAAAAGCATGAGAAAAAAATGGTAGAAAGGTATGTCAAATAGCCATCTAGAGAGTAATACACACACACACACACACACACACACACACACACACACACACACGAGGGGCTTGCTTAGGACCAGTTAATGAGAAAGGATATCTCAGAGGATGTCCCTCCATGGGCTCGAGTCAATAATTGTTTATCTGGTTCACTGTCACTTCTTTGGAGAGAGAAATGTTTGAAAATTTGGCTCGTTTTTATTACAAAAGAGTTTTTGAGCCATACCAAACAAGGACCTTGGAGTCCAAAGATTCCTCTGATGAAATCTACCAAGGCATTAAACTGAAGCCTCCAAAATGAAGGGACAGGTCTGAGGAAGTCTACTTTACAGTGTGGTTAGTGAGCAAGGCAGGACACTCCACTTCACCTATTTTTTTTTTTTCTGTAGATTCTAGCTCTTCAGAATAAGAGAAATAATAGAATATTTCAATCAATGGAAAAACAAGGTCACTAAGGACATAAGCAACAGAATATTTTAGTGTAAAAAATTGTGTTCATCTACAAAGAATAAAACAGGTAAAATAATAAATACATATGTTCCAAAGAAGAATGAATCGAAGGCCATTACAAACATTTACATTACAGCAAACATTATGGTTATTTGCTGCCCTGTGCTTTGATTTCTGACTTTCACCTCCCCTCAACATCAGCCACTCACTTCCATGGCACTCTCTGGATTACTGATCACCCAGAACAGGTCTAAAATGGTATATAACATTCCACTTTTGGCCCATAGCTTCCTCCATCTAGCACTTACTCCTTTCACATCCCCTCTTTGGCTTTGTCCAACCCTCCAGTCCCATTTCTCTAGGTCTATCAGAGCACCACAAGTCCTGAACCAAAGTGACATTCATCTACCTTCCTGGAAGCTAGTCCTTCGCCACTGAATGCTGTTAAACAGAGTTGCAAAGTTGCACCACTTGGTGTCATTGCAAAATCACAATCGCTAATCTCAGATGGCCCTTCACACTGTCCAGAAATTCTTGTATATGCTTAGACATCATTAGCTCCAACAAATTTGGCCCAAACTTCACAACTCTTCTCAGACCTATTTTACCAGTTCATTGTCCTTACTCCCTGCAAATAACTCTCTTCCTGCTGTATGGATAAAATAGGGTCACTAAGAGTGACTTCTTTAAACTCCTACTGCAACACTAAAAAAATACTCATCTGTATTCAACACCAAGAGCTCCTGAGAAAGAGACATCCCTCCTCCTGCTCAAGAACAATCCCTTTTCTGTTCCTGGATCCCATTCCCATTCTCAGGAACATCTTCATCCACCCCATAGGCCAACTCTTTCTGTCTTAGACACATCCTATTATTTCTATTGCAGATAGATGTCTTAAATTTGTCCTTCCTGTTTCTCTGCAGCTCTGCCTTTAATCAGATCATCTTTACGGCAGGCCCACAGGAGCTCCTTGCTGGTCTTCCTGCCTCCTCCATTCTTGGCTTATTCCAATCCATTCTCCTCATCATTTACAAGTAATCTTGCACAACAATCTTTCTAAAACATAAGCCTAAGCCGTCCTGCCCCATGCTTAAGATCCTTTAGTGGATCCTTATCACCACTACTAAAAAAGTCCAAACTCCCTGGCATGGCAGGTCATGCCCTTCATAACCTGGTCTTCCCCCACATGTCCAGCTCCATCTCTTCACCTTCCCAGTTTGCCACCTGATGCTTTTGCAGTCAGGACCCTCTTACTATCCCCTAAATACTTCTAGCTTACAGGTCTCTGCTTGTACAGGTATCTCTGCCTGGAATGTCTTTTCACTGTCTTGTCATTCCTGATTGTCCTTCAAGTCTTTGATAAAGGGCTACCACCTCATTGATACTTTCTCTACTCCACTTCACCTATAACACCCCACTCTAGATTAAATACCTTGGCATTACCATAGCATCCTCATGATTCTTCTTTAGTCCTTATCATGCCTTTATCATTTATTCTTATATTTAGCTATTTACTTCTTTATACAAATTAACTGTAGGAAAATTGAAACTACATCTAGACAAAGAGAGAAAAAAAGAAACCCAACCTATATAATTCCTCTACCAAGATTTAATCAATACTAAATTCTTGGCACATATTCTAGTATATATTTCTAAGTATGTACATATAAATATATGATTCTTTGATAGTAGGTTTATAAATATTGTTTTATGTCATAAATTTTCAGTTAGCAGCACTGTAAATATCTCTTCATGCCAATAAATATACATACACATCATAATTTTTAATAGCTGCTGAGCATTACATTGTATGGATATTTTATTAAAGCCATTCTCTATTGTTAGCCATTTAGAATATTTCAAGTTGTCATTATTATAGTCAATGCTTCAATGATTATGCATAAATACTTGTACACATTTTTGATAAGGATATTTTCATAGAATAAATTTTTAGAGGTAGAATTTCTGTGTCAAGGAGAATTTTAGAGAGTGTAGGTAGATATTTTGCCCAATAGGCGAATCACCCTGTATTTTAGTGCTGGTCTATTTCTCTTCCTTCCCATTAGTCTAGCCTCCTCCAAGTTGGAAACACCGTGTTGTCAGTTGCTATGTCCCTAGGACCACACTTTAAGTATCAGTGCCTCACATCAGAGTCAAACATGTCAGACATTCATGGCATCTGGCTGACTGCCCCTCTCTAAGAACAGAGAAACATAATACAGGACGTCAGGATCATCAGCCCCATACAAACTTAGTTTTACTGTTTTTAAGAAAATAAATTAACCTAACAAACATGATAAGCAGAGTGTTTGAACCTATGTGTTGAATGGGTATGTATCATAGGACTGTCAGTATTTATGGGCTGTGTCACTCCTGTGGTGACTAATCAATTGTTCTTCTTGTGACAGTAACACACATATCTCCACTACATAATATACATAACTTTATTCTTCTCAATTAAGAGAAAATTACTGGAAAATGGCAATGATTATACTTCTTTGTATACCTACACGTTTGTGCTCTTGGGAAGCCCTCCGTAAATGGTTTTTAATCACCCAGATGAATCTAGTCTTGATCATAAAACTACGAGGAGAAGGAACAAGGCCTTGTTCTGCTACTGTTTTCAGCCTCTGACATAGGACTCCATCAGAGAATTAGCCGCCTTCCACGGTGAGTCCCTGGCACGCTTGTAAAATGCAGTTGGAGGTGATTCTGCTCAGGATCACTCACAGGTGGCAGTTTTGGCTGAGGCAGCTGGTGGGTGTCGTTAGGAGTCTCATGTAAGTAACCTTTGCTGTGGCCGCCCAGACCCCACCCTTCAACCCATCAGTTCCTTGCAGCACTGTGTACATGTAACTTGAACAAATCTTCTGAATGACACACAGCTTCCCATCAACTTTAAAGAATGTCAAAATTTTCTTTAAAAGCCAGTAACAGGAATATGGGAGAAAAAGAAATTAGTGTCTGGGAGACATTTCCCACTCACCAGCATGGCTCAAGCACTTTCAACTTGAATTCTGCCGCAATCAAGCCCTCAAAGCTCAAGGTTCCAGACGAACCCCCTGCTCTCAGCCTAGAAAGTCTGAAATCACAGCTGAGAGTGGTGAGATGGAGGGGAAGGAATGAAACCAGTTCACACTTAACGACGTAAAATTACGACTAAGAAACTTGAAGCGAAGGGGATAATCAGTGCATTTCTGTAAAGTGTTTTCGCTCTTTCAGAGAACAGTGTTAAAAGTAGTTCCTGCTAACGTTCCGTCCCGTTTCCTCAGAGTGACGCCCGCCCGCCCCGGGGCCCGGCCGGCACAGCGTCGCATTCGGAAAGCCGGGCTTGCACCCCCACTTCCCCTTCCCCGGCCGCCAGCCTTGGGGTTTCATGAAGCAGCACAACGAAAGCAATGGGGGGCAGTTGTAGCTTGTTAACTTTTAATCGTGCAAGTAAAAACATTGGGGAAAAACGCTCTCCTCTACTCTCACTAATAGTTCAAGAACAGAGAACGCTAGAACATACTAGAAAGGCTGAGGAGAAGTTCTCAACTTCAGACAATTAGGAATTTAAGACAACATACATGTCCACATCGTATTGTTCTTACCTTTCTCACTTCACGAAAAACGTGTGAAAACTTCGTAATGGAGCAATGCCAGCATTTCGGACACACTCCTTTAGTCAACGGCCCTGGTTTCCCGCTTTTCCCAAGCACTCAAGCACCGCCTTCTGTTTCCGGCGTTCGGGACACACCTCTCCTCCTGCTGCCTCCCTGCGCTCAGCCGCCCCGCTCACTCTCCTCTTCTTCTCCCGCTGCCCAATCCTTTGGCCCCACCCAGCTCCGATTCCATTGCGGCCAACACCACTTTTTCTCACTTTTTTATCTCTGTTTCCCTCCAGTCCTCTCCTTTACGCTGCATCCGGATATCCTCATACACCCCGTTCCCGGGGGCTCAGCGTTAGTTCCCGTCCCCGGCACCGGCTCTGGGGAGGGGTTCACCTAATCCCGGCCTGAGGCTGCTGCTGCTTCTCCTTGCCCAGCATTTCCAGAAAATGCTTTGATTTGGAGGTTCCTTGCCCACCTTTTCTCTCCATTTCCATTACAATTTGGGCTTTTTTTTTTTTTTTGTAAATAAATTATCACCCATAATTTTACTACTTAAAACAACTATTATATGGTGTTTTTTTCAGTATGCAATTTTAAAAACATAGCTGTAATCACAGTGTACTTTTAAGTTTTGCTTTTTCTCATTTCATATATTACCTTTATCCCCTTGTTACACCAGTCTTCAAAATATTCTTAAATATCGGGCCGGGCGCGGTGGCTCACGCCTGTAATCCTACCACTCTGGGAGACCGAGGTGGGCGGATCCTTTGAGCTCAGGAGTTCGAGACCAGCCTGAGCAAGAGCGAGACCTCCTCCCCCTCCCCTGTCTCTACTAAATTTGGAAAGAAATTATATGGACAACTAATATATATATATATATATGTATATATATAAAATTAGCCAGGCATGGTGGCGCATGCCTGTAGTCCCAGCTACTCGAGAGGCTGAGGCAGTAGGATCGCTTAAGCCCAGGAGTGTGAGGTTGCTGTGAGCTAGGCTGACGCCACGGCAGTCACTCTAGCCCGGGCAACAGAGTGAGACTCTGTCTCAAAAAAAAAAAAAAATTCTTAAATATCATGTTAACTCCATTCCATTGATTGAATGTATCACATTCTATGTAAACCATCTGTATATGACTAACATTTCTGTTGTTAGGCAGGTGGCAGATACAGGCCCGGAGGGCGGTTGGGGGGCGGGGAGGCAATCAAAGGAAGGGACTGCAGGGAACCGCAGAACATCTGACAATCAAGCATATCAATCAGCTGGTAACACCCCATGCCCCTGCTAAGCCCTTCCCCAGGCCAGCCCAATAAAAGGAAACCACCTGGGAGTCGGTAAGTCTTTCTCCACTCCTGGAGACTGACCTGTTTCTGGAACGTATTTTCACTTTCTGTAGTTTCCTTCTTTTCTTCAATAAAAGCTGTTTGTGTGGAATTGCTTCCTGTCTGTTATCACTCCATCGCACAGGCCAGCTCCTGTTTGTGATTCTTGCAAGCAAGGAGCCCAAGAACCGGGACAACTGTCACCTAGAGGCCGGACCTGACAGTACAACTTGAAATTTTTGCCTTTTGTTTCTTCATGTACTCACGTCCCATTTTGAAGTATTTTCTTAGGGTAGGTTTTCAGTAATGGAGTTATATGACCCAAAGAATATAACCAGTTTTTAGACTCTCAAACCATATCGCCAAACTGTGTCCTGACAAAGTTATCCTAGTTTAGTGCCACCAGTTATACCAATGGGTACAACTTTCACCATAGTCTTCCTATAATTGGGTGCTGTCATTTTATACATTTAGTCAATTTAATAAGCAACAAATGTTACTTCACTGTTCTATATTTTTTGAGGGGGGCCAGAGTCTTGCTATGTTGCCCCAGCTAGAGTGCAGTGGCTTCATCATAGCTCACTGCAACCTCAAACTCTTGGAGCTCAAGAGATCCTCCTGCCTCAGCCTCCTGAGTAGCTGGGACTACAGGTGTACACCACCACACCTGACTAATTTTTCCATTTTTTGTAGAGAGAAGGTCTCACTGTTACTCAGGCTGGTCTCACACTCCTGAACCCAACCAATCCTCCTGCCTCAGCCTCCCAGAGTGCTAGGATTATAGGTGTGAGCCACTGCACCCACCCAGTGTTCTATTTTTCTGATTAGTAGAATGGTTATTTTATCAATCTTAGTTCATCTTTTGTAAATTATTTGTCCATTAACATACTTTCTCAATTCCTTTCCAATATTACGCATCTTAATAGTGTCCTCATTTTTGCTCAATTTGGATGAGTTCTTTTTTTTTTTTGAGACAGAGTCTCGCTTTGTTGCCCGGGCTAGAGTGAGTGCCGTGCCTAGCTCACAGCAACCTCAAACTCCTGGGCTCAAGCGATCCTACTGCCTCAGCCTCCCGGGTAGCTGGGACTACAGGCATGCGCCACCATGCCCGGCTAATTTTTTTCTGTATGTATTTTTAGTTGGCCAGATAATTTATTTCTATTTTTAGTAGAGATGGGGTCTTGCTCTTGCTCAGGCTGGTCTCGAACTCCTGAGCTCAAACAATCCACCCGCCTCGGCCTCCCAAGTGCTAGGATTACAGGCGTGAGCCACCGCGCCCGGCCTGGATGAGTTCTTAATAAAGACATTAATCTTATCATAATTGTTGCAAATTTTCTCAGTCTTATTTGCTCTTTTATTTTGGCTATCTTTTTCTTTGACTTATACAGAAGTTTTGAAATTTAATACAGTTAATTCTGTCTGCTTTTTTTAAAGTCTTAAGTTTAGAAAGTTGCCTAACCAAAAGGAATAAGAAGGAAAGACAGAAAAAGATTATTGTCGTGTTGTAAACAGGGTTAGTAGATGTCCAGTTATACTTGTTCTTTTTTTTTTTTTTTTTTTGAGACAGAGTCTCACTCTGTTGCCCGGGCTAGAGTGAGTGCTGTGGCGTCCTCCTAGCTCACAGCAACCTCAAACTCCTGGGCTCGAGCAATCCTACTGCCTCAGCCTCCCAAGTAGCTGGGACTACAGGCATGCGCCACCATGCCCGGCTAAGTTTTTCTGTATATTTTTAGTTGGCCAGATAATTTCTTTCTATTTTTAGTAGAGATGGGGTCTCTCTCTTGCTCAGGCTGGCCTCGAACTCCTGAGCTCAAACAATCCACCTGCTTCGGCCTCCCAAGTGCTAGGATTAGAGGTGTGAGCCACCGCGCCCGGCCTATACTTGTTCTTGTCTTCATGCCCAGCCATCAGATCAGCTCAACGAATGGGGTCAAAGGTCACAGCCAGCTCCCCTTACTTCCTCATTAGTGAGGAAGGAATAAGAGGAGGTGATATGACATGGGATTGACGCATTCCTCTGGGTTTGGAACAAGGGTTTGGGTAAGTTGTGTGTGGTGAGGCAGGAGGGTGAGGTGGTGCCATCTACAGAAAGTGAGGGGAGGAAGAATGGGTGTGCCAGGACACCCTCCCCAAATTTCTTTATTATAGACCTCAGCCCTCTTAACACTCACTATGCATTTACCAATTTTTTTTTCCTCTTGAGGAAATAACCTGGGACTCTTAACTGTTGTTCTGCAGCAAGTCATGTCAAGAACTTTATGTGCTTTTATCACAATGATAAAATTCACGTTATTGACACAAAAGGAACTTTAAACTATTAATACCTATAGTGTTCCCTTTCGATCTCTGAAACCATCCTCACAGGGCTAATAAGAATTACAAGCCAGGCCTTAAGTGACACTATAGTTAGGCATTAACCAGGGTGCACTGGTATACTTTGACTCACTTCCTTGCAGTTAACTGAGAATCACATAGTGTGCTGACCACCTGCTTCTCTATTGTTCCTATGGATAGGATCTCTGATGCTAGAATCATAAGACTTTTTTTAAAGCATTGTTTAAGTTATTTTTCAGATCCTAAATTCCAGCAGAACAGCTGATGCCAACCAGTCTGAAGACCCCCACCAGGGAACTGACTGTGCTAGAATGCAGTTTCTTCATCTCCCTGTCTCATGACTTCACCCCTCATTTCTTGACCAATCAGCAATCACTCACCTCAGCCCACCATCCCTCCCACCATCCACCCAGATCCCTTAGAAAACCCTGTCCCCAAACCTCTCCAGGAAATGGATTTGAGGTTTCCTCATATTTCCTCAATCACCAGCCCTACAATTAAACTTTCTCTGCTGCAACCCTTGTGTCTCAGTGTAGCCACACATCAGGCAATGAACCTATTACCTTTACACTTCTCTAAAAATCGTTCCTATCTGCTGCTTACTGCTGCTACAGAAGAACAGAGGAGACTTAAACCTATTGCAAAGGGCTTAATAGGGCTGGGTGAGGTGGCTCATATCTGTAATCCCAGCACTCTCAGAGACCAAGGCAGGAGGATTGCTTGAGGTCAGGAGTTTAAGGCCAGCCTGAGCAAGAGGGAGACCCTGTCTCTACAAAAAATAGAAAGCCAGGGAGGTGGCATGTGCCTTTAGTCCCAGCTACCCAGGAGGCTGAGGCAGGAGGATCCCTTGAGCCCAGGAGTTTGAGGTTGCAGTGAGCTATGATGACACCAGTGCACTCTACCTGGGGCAACGGAGTGAAACTCTGTCTCAAAAAAAAAAAAAAAAAAAAAAAAGAAAAGAAAAAGAAAAAAAAGGGGGCTTAATAGGATAAAAATTGGCTGGTCTCTCTGCCAGTCAGTTCTGCTGAAAGAGGAGTTTCATATGGGTCCAGAAAGTCCTCTGTCTTTACCTCCTCCTACCTGCTACACATACTGCTTTCAGTAGACACCTGGTGCAAACCCTGCACATACTTCTCAAAGAGGTCCAGATCCAGATTTACTGTTATGAAAACGAGGCAAAAAATAAAAGAAGTGAAACCAGTGTGGTGGTATCTGAATGTTGTATAATTTTTCTCTCTTAAAATGCATCAGTCATACTTACGTGTATTTCTCTAAAGCCATTGCAAAAAACAGGAGCAAACATCCCAGGCCCCAAGCCATTTTCACTCCCAAGAGGCAACTATTTTCAATTTTTAAAGTTATTTCTTAATGTTTACCCTTATATCTCAGAATAAAAAAGTATCTTATATTGCTACTTTTGATTGTCAGTAAGTTTTAGGCATTATCTATTGACATCCCTTTATGGAAGATGAGAATTTATTTTATTCTCCACTCATACAAATTCCTGCCTTACTCTCATCCTTCTAATATAATTACATTATAATTTGGGGCTAGATCAATATATAAATTTTACATTTCCCTAACTATGTTAATATTACATGTAGCTGACCCACATAGTATATTAATGTTTACTTTCTTATGTAAAAATTTTTTGTTCTCTCTGGAGTTATTAGCTGTTTTTCCCACTTTCACAGCTTTCTGGGTATCTGGTTAATCTATGGCTCAACTCTCTTATGAAGTGTAAGTTTCCCTTCAGTAAGTTCAAACACATCAGGCACTTCATCAACTTCATCATCTTGGAGACAGTTCACTGAGTGAGCAGACTGGGCCATCTACTGTGGGTGCTCAGACCATGGTCCTCACTTCTACACTTCTGGCTCCTTCACTGGTTGTGAATGACAGAGGTAAACTCTAGCTAAGTAAGGTGGTATACACAATACATGTATTCAGAATGTTTGGGACTTTCTAGTATTATATACTAATAGAGGATCTAAAACGTCTTCCTAGTAAGCTCTTCTCTGGGATGCAATATTTTTAGTGGGTGCCATCCTAAGTTTTAATGCTTGTTAGTTTTCTTGTCGAGATTCCCCTTTTTATTTCCTTTATCAAGGTATCAATGTACTTAGCCTGAGATTCTGTAAAATACTTAATTGACATATTAACATTTTCTCCAACTTTAAGGCAGCAGTATTTTCTTACCACATATTAATATTAAATTAGCAAAAAACAAACAAAATAGGCCGGGCGCGGTGGCTCACGCCTGTAATCCTAGCACTTGGGAGGCCGAGGCGGGCAGATTGTTTGAGCTCAGGAGTTCGAGACCAGCCTGAGCAAGAGAGAGACCCCGTCTCTACTAAAAATAGAAAGAAATTATCTGGCCAACTAAAAATATATATAGAAAAATTAGCCAGGCATGGTGGCGCATGCCTGTAGTCCCAGCTACTCTGGAGGCTGAGGCAGTAGGATCGCTTAAGCCCAGGAGTTTGAGGTTGCTGTGAGCTAGGCTGATGCCACAGCACTCACTCTAGCCTGGGCAACAAAGCGAGACTCTGTCTCAAAAAAAACCAAACAAACAAACAAAAAAAAAACACAAACAAACAAAATAGCACATCGATATCTAATCTTGAAAAAATTGCCATGAAAATATATTGCTGGTGGCACTAAAATGGACATAACACTTTTGGGAAATAATTTGCCAGTATTCTTATAGGAGACCAGAATATACCACCCCAAAATATGCTCCTCTGGCCTAAGGATTTTTTGAGTAAGGGCAGACACAGGAGAAGCTCTGAAAACAGGGCAGAAGTTACCCTTTTGTAAGAGAAATTTACATCTATAAAGGAAATCTCCATTTGTAAGGGTGGCTCCCTCTCTGTGCTAGGAAGGAAAAAATGATTAAATCTCAGGAGACTCCTCTCAATGGAGAAAGCCCTGACTTCAATCTGCATAACAACCCACACTCTTGGTTACTTTTCCTGATCACCTCCCCACAACTGGCCTTCTCCCACCCCTTCTTTCTGTGCTTTTAGCTGAAGATGGAACTTAAGTCTGAATTCTAAGCCACTTTTGAGATTAACTCATTTTTCCCCCGCTGTATCTCCCAGGTATACGTGAGGTATACATGTTAGTAAAACTTGTTTTTCTCTTGTTAATCAGTCTTTTATTACAGGGGTCCCAGCTAAGAACTATAAAGTGTAGAGGGAAAATTATTTTTTCCCCTCCTACCCAGGAGAATTACAAAAACCATCAATCCATTGCTCTGGCAACTTCAGTCTGGGAATCCGTTTTAAGGAAATAATGTAAAACATGGAAAAAGCTATACCTAAGAAGGTCACAGTGGTGTTATTTGCAGTACTGAAAAACTGGAAATAATAATGTCCATTAACAGGGAAATGGCTAAAGTGTGGAATATATTTTTTGCTTTTTACATACATGTAATAATATGAAAATAAGAGTTGTCTGTCCAAGTACATTGTGATTACAACATGTAAAATATACATGTTGAGAACTGAAACCATCAACCCATACAGCTTAAGTCTATATGAACATGACTTTACTATTCCGATGTTCATTGGCATACCTTTAATCTTCCAGGAGTCTCTTGCCCAGACAAATAACTTTATTCTTCTTAACAGGAAGTTCTCAACAGACCCATCAACTTTTTAACAAAAAGCATCAATTGCTGATTGATAGTTTATGTGTTACAACTCTCTGAACCCCTTGACTCAAAATCCTTGCTTTGCTGTTTCCATATATCCTAAGCAATTACACCATGATCTTTACTCAATCCTACTTAAGGCCTGCTCATTGAAGATTCCTCTTAAACAAAACTCAGAAATTTAAATAAAATCTGACTGTACCCTTCTGCTTCTGAGATACCAATAGATGGGTCTCTCTTATGACAGTGAGTAATGAACTCAGCCCTGTATTGTCAATAGATTGTGTTGGTGTTATTTGAGGAACCAGCAGTCAACAATGTAGAAAAACTATGTAATATATACACATAGAAAAAGACAAAGGGATATGTAAAAAATAATAACAGTTATGTTAAGGGATTGATATTTTGTCAATTTTTCAAAACTTTTTAATGGTATTCTTATATAATGAGGGCAAGGCTTACTTCAATAACCAAGAATACATTTTGGTACAAGTCACCTTTTAATGTGTAACAATCAGATAATGGCAAAACTGTGCAACTTGTTATTCTCTGTTGTGTTTTGTAGAACAATCAATAATAATCAAGGGAGAAGCCTACTTAGATAGGAAACTGAGCTATTCGTATTGTAATTATGCTTGTAGAATGGAAATACAATTGTAATGAAAGTGATCCAAAAATGCTCTAAAGTCACTTAATGTTGACAATCAGGAGGACAATGACAAGGGCCTTTAAATGGGTTTTGCTATTTAATGGGACAGAAGCTTTAGACAATAGTTTGCTTACATAAATGTCCTAAAACTAACACAGCATAGACACATTTCACCAAATTAAAAGCCATTCTTTATTAACAGAAAGCTTGTAGTCAATGGGTTTTGCAGTGAAGAAACTTAGGGATTTTCACCCCAAAATATGACTCCTTGGTATAAAGAGTATTTTGAATTAAAGGCCCTTAGAGATCAACAGGCATTGGAAGGCGCTTTCCCTCTATCTGTATAAAACCAGAGAGATCTATCCAAAAGAACAATTGCCTTCCCTTCCCCTCCTGGTTATCTCAATCTATTGCAGGAAAGAAGATCAAGGATGCAACCAGAGCTGGCCAACCCATTTTACAGACAATACCTTTCTTTCAGTTTAATTTCCAAAGAGAATCATTTATAAGTCAATCTATTTCCCCCCCATCTGTTCATTCTCCCAAGTATCTATTCATCCTCTCTAGTAACCATTTATTGCCCCTAAACAGAATTACCTATATGCCTCAACTCCTACTGCCCAATAAAATGAGGGTATATAAACTCTGGACCCCATTGGGATACTGGGTAATCACTCTGTGCTTCTCCCCCTGTGCATGGTAAATAAATCTCTTTCTCTTATTAATCTGCCTTATTGTGAGTTGATCTTCCGGGGAGAAGGGAAAGTATCCCCTCACCCCCACAGCAGTGTTTGTCAAATGTATTTCCTGTCATTTCATGACAAACAGGAAGAAAAGCTGGCATGCGGATAGATTTTGCCACAGCTGGCAAGGGTAGCATTCAACTATTCTCTTGTACAGTTATCTGTTTTGTGTCAAGTTTTCAATCAAATTTTGATGGCTTGACTTGTTAATTTGGCTCTAGTTAGGCCAATGAATAATGAATGGTCAGCCAACCAGGTAAATGTTACCTTCTCCATGGGATATTAACCCATACTGTTTGTTACCTTTTCCATCTTTGTTCTCTAAGGCATAAATGAGCTATAGTGAGAATGAAGTGAATCAATATGGGCACAACAACAAAAACAGGATCTATCAACAAAGAAGTCTGAAAATCTCACTATGATAAGACCAAGGGATTTATACAGCTTCTATTCTAGGTAAAAACATGCCGATGACCAGAATAAAGACAGAAATATTAAGATTAATCTGGTAATTTTATTTAATATTTACCATTCAGCAGCAACCAACATGAACATCTGAGCTAACAGAATCTCTTGAAATGATCTGCTATGTAGCTGCTTCAGAAATACACGCACATGATAAATTCAACTGCTCACTGCCAAAAATTTTTTTTAAAAAAATGGCTTCAAGAGCAAATAACACTGATTTATACTGTGCCCAAGCACTAGTCAACAAATCTATTAAATTACACAGGAAAAGGAAGTCAAAGAAGCTTTGTTATCTTATGCATGTCATCTTATTTAAATGGAAGGTTTTACTTCTTTAAAGCAACAGAAAATGGAGCTTTATATATGTGTGTGTGTATATATGTGA
Organism: Varecia variegata; assembly: GCA_028533085.1. NCBI lineage: Eukaryota > Metazoa > Chordata > Mammalia > Primates > Lemuridae > Varecia > Varecia variegata. Next base: position 154,414,010 of record CM052437.1, read on the forward strand.
ATGTGATTACAAACACAAAGTGTTATCATCAAAAGCAAAAGCTAGTTCAAAAAATTTCTGACTGCAAAACTTGCAAGATACAAAGCTAAAATGCATATGTTCCTTTTCTCAATTATGAACACTTTCACTAAACATAAATATTTAACATATATTAATTTTTCCAACATTCAAAACTGTAAAGTCAATATGGCAGAATTATTGTTAAAAGCACATATGTACAAATATTCTTTTTCCATACATAAAGTATTTGGCATAATTATAACAATCATACTGCATCCACAACTGTTTGCTTTAATTTTTACTTTTTTTTTTACACATAATGGTATCTCTTATTAAAATTAACCAGTTATATACAAAAATACTTGAACATTTATTATAGAAAACCTCTATAACCAGCCTCAACAGCGTATACCTGCTGAATGGTTTCATTAAGAGAATATAAAAAAGTGGTCACTGCCTTCCAGGTAAGCTATCAACAAAACAAACACGGTTAAACTAAAATGAGCTTCCCAACAAAAGAGGGAAAATATTTAACAGTATGATTTAAAATACAGTTCGTATCTATTGTCAATTGAGTGTTATAAACAGTCAGTAAAAGAAAAAACAAAGATACAAAATACATTACTACATACAAGGTGCTCTTTTCACACTCCTACAACTGTGGCATTAGCATCCCTATCTAGATCTAAGATGCTAAGTTGCAATATTCAAGCTAGAGCAGTCTACGGCCATCCTCCTTCAACCAAAGGACAACAGGTCAGCTAAGAAGACAAGCTCCACTGGTAAGAATGGAGAATTGTGAGGAATTTTTTATTTTGTGCAGAATTGAAAGTTAATGCCCTTGCCTTTTGTAAGTCTTTTTGCCATTTAATCATGCTAATATATTTTCACCAAGGTTTTTACTTCATTTACACTATTGATTTAATACTGTCCTGTATCGATTCCTGAATTCTTGCTAATGGGACACAGTAATTTGTGCCTGTTTAACACTGGAACATCTGCTCTTCTTCAATGACAAATTTTATACAGGAAACTATCAAGTAAGGAAGCACAAAATTCAAGTAAACATTTCTCCTGGAGTCTCTTGCTTAATCTAGCTGATTGGAACTCTGAAAGCAAATTGCACCTTGAAAAGAAATACAGTAGATACCATGGTGCCAGGGTGGTAAAGGATTTAGCAACCAATTCACAAAGCAGAATTATAAGAATGTAGACAGCTGTCAAACAGCAAAAGCAACCTTATATAAGTACTTTGCTTCAAGAACAAAACAACTTCAGTCCCAATCCTTTGCAACCCCGTAAGTATATATGTTGTCTAACTAGCCTGCTTTAACCTTTAATTCTGATGATCTTCATTGATCACGCTGCTCAGGGCCAGAAACCTCGCCTTATTTACACAAGTCTTCTAAAGTAAGGACCATTGTGTTAGGATGTGCGTTGACTTAATAAGCTTGCTCGGAGTATCAAGTATTCAGTAAAAAGTACACAACATTACCACGCATTGCATTGTTTGACAATATCGTATTGGTTTTAAGATTAAACTATGTAAAAAAAGTGAACATAAAAAGGTACAAAAGGAGTCTTTATCACTATTTACCACTTTCAAGTGAGAAACGTTTTAATGAAATTCAGCCATACTTCATTTAACAGCTGGCCTTCTAGATCAGTAACTTTTTAATATTGTGCAACATTACATTAATAAGCAAGTTTTAATTCCATTCATTGAAAGAAAGATCTGAGTAAGTTATTAAAGTGCCTACACTAAATGTCTTCTCATCATATTTTGTAAACGGGCAAAGATTCGTCACAGGTACATAGAAAAGTGACTTACAACTGAGAGACCTTCCTGGGCAGGGGCCTCGGCCGCGGGCCGGGGTCAGTCCTCCGGGTCCCGTTCTCCAGGTGGCTGGATCGCGCCGCCAGGGGCTTGGGGGGCAAGGCGGGTGGCTCGGCGGCCACGGGAATGGAGAGGCTGTGAGGTAGCGGGACGGGGCGCCGCAGAGTCCGCTCGTACACGCTGTAGGGGGGTGGCGTTTTGTTCTCCTTGCGCCCCGGCTCCTCGGGCCCGCCGCAGCTGGGCCCCGGCCCCGGCGCCGCCTGTTCATTCACCTGATTTTCAAAGCCTGAGGTTTCCGACGTGCTACACCGGCTGAGAGAGGAAATGCCACTGCTGTAGCTGCCCGACAAGACGGGGGAGTTGGAGATCAGTCCTGGCGAGTGGTACTCCACCGGGGACGGGGTGAAGGACTGCACGGAGCCCTGCTGCCACGGAACATGGAAGGGACAGACGGCAGCGTCAGGAGCGGCGAGATGGGCCGAGCTGTGCCCCTCCCCGCAAATCCACATGGGAAGCCCTGGCCCCCAGCACCCCAGAACATGGCTGTGTTTGGAGACAGACCCTTTACAGAGCTGATTAAGTTAAAATGAGGCCCTCGGGGTGGGCCCTAATCCAATCTGACCAGTGTCCTTATAAGAAAAGGGATCTGGGCACATAGGGGACACCAGGAATGTGGGCACACGGAGGAAAAGACCCTGTGAGGAACCAAGCCCGCGGACACCTTGATCTTGAACGTCTAGAGTCCAGAACTGGGAGAAAATAAAGTTTCGTTGCTGAAGCCACCCAGGCTGTGGTGTTTTGTGAGGGCAGCCCGAGCAGACTGATACAAACTCCCAGACTCAAATCTGAGCGCTGTCATTGGTAGTACTAAAACACACAACAGACCTGTATCCGCCAGGCCCACCAGTAATTGCGTTCAGCTCGCTGCCCCCTTTATGCCTTATTATTGTCAGATAGAGGATAAAAGTAATCAACAAGAGAATTCGGAGGCATGCAATTAGTCCTGCAGTTTGAAAGAGAGGGAACTGGTGAGAGGAGCTTTGGGGGTGCTATTTCACTTTCCTAGCTCAGCAGGCCATGAGCTCAGAGCCGCAGGGCAGGATGCAGGGCAGCTGTGGACCTCTGGGTGGGACACTCCCCCCACCGCCGCTGCAGACCCCTGAGCTGAAGCTGCAAGCTGGCAGCCCTTGGGCTCTGGCCCGAAAAGCGAGCTGCTTCATCTGCAGTGAAAACCTGATTTAGTTCCTAATTTGTAAGAACAGGAAAATTTCACATAAAACTCCAGATTTCTCACAATTTCAGGACTCAAAGTTCTGGCAACAAAGACACACATTCTCTTAATGGAGATAATCTTTTGAAGCCAGTGAAGGCTGTCTCCTTTAGATGGGGCATGAATTCTTCAGCGGACCACAGTTCCTGCCTGTCCACATGTTTCCACCCAACCTCCTTCACTCATTTATGTCAGCTCTCTGACCATCTGGCATCTGAATTGTTGTTTTCCCCACTGGGATCCTGAAGAAAATGAGTCCTAAAGAGATGCTCTGTGAAAAGAGGGTTCCACTGGGAAATGCTGCATACCACGTAGCGTACATTCAAAGCATACTAGCATGTTAAAGTCTTGCAATAAAGAAACCTAGGTAACTTTGTTCAGCCCAGTGTTTTCTAAATTATTTGACCACAGACCATTTTTTCACTTATCACTAGAAAACTAATGTTCTACAGAACACACTTTGAGAAATGCTGGCCTAGTCTCGCTTTGCTGCAGTCTCTCTTTTTAAATAAAATAATGCTAGTAGACACAAATCCTTTCATTTAATAGGAGCCTAAAATTAAGCAATGCCAATTAACAGACCCCAATTCACTGCTGTCTTCATTAAAAATTAGACTTGAAATTCAAAATACGGCAGTTCAGCTTAGTCTTCTCTGTAGGGTTAAACTTACCATTTACTTCCTGAAAAAAACCCCACACTGCAAAGCTAGTATAATAACTCGGTAGCAGTGTGCCCCCTAATGTAACCCAGAAGTTATAACACAAATGTTCAATCTATTTTCTCTTCCTTCGAACTCTATTTGTAAAGACATGGCTTCAGGTTGCATATGGCGAGTGAAAATATAAGCAAGTCTGCAGAGAGATAGCATACACCAGCTTGCTAACTAGGGCTATTTGGTAGCGACTCAAACATTTTCTGCCCCTGGGTTCTTTTTATGGTTAAAGAATTAATCTCTAAGACTTATTATTGTCTATTACTACTCTGTAAAATCAAGTTGAAAAACACAGATGATAATTCCATAGCAACATGAGGGAGCTTTTTGTAAGTGTAAATGTCAAGGTGTGCAAAAGCCACGCTGCTTTCCTTCCCATCACATCAACATGACAGGCGATGGCTTCTAGAGCAAATGCTGTCACAGGCACTTTCTGATAACAGCTGCATTGCAGATGAGAACAAAACTAGCAAATAATTTGCACTTACCAGCAAATTTCTACATCAGAAATTTAGGCAACACAAATGAAGCTGCCTTTCTTTGAGATTCTTCTCCATTATTTTTGCTTTTGTTTTCCAGTTTCTCAATTTCTATCAGCAAATATCGTTAGCACCACAGATGCAATGGATCACAACCTGCCCCTATGTGTTTGTAGAGGCTAATTTATCTTTTTCACATTAGCTAGAACTATCTCATCAACAAAAAGGACATAGTGTGTGGAAATCCGAAGTCACTCAGGTACAAAATCATTTTTTCAACATTCACTTCAACCTCATATTTTCCTCTGGGGAGGAGCTCTGAACACCAACGACTCATATGTACTGACAGTCCCTGCAGCCAGTCTGATTCAATTTGGATAGAGACTAAATATTATTCTTTATCTTCATGAGGGATTTTGTGTGTTTAGAGGTATTAAATAGACTATATCTACATGCCAATTCAAATGTCTGACCTGTAAAGCTTTTTAGTTTGTTTCCCAGAATTTTTTTTTGTCCATTTTACTGCCTTGTTTTTCATGATCAAGTATGTATTTCTAATGTAAATGAGATCCTTGGTATAAAATATTAAAAAAAAAGAAAGTTGGAATTAGCTTTGTCATAATGGGTGAGGCTGACGATACAGGCAAAAAGACACGGGAGAATATTTCCTAGATCTTGATTATTGATGTTTTTCAATCTAAGAGTGTGTGTGTATGTGTGGTGTTTGATGTGCCTTAAACTAACAGACTAGGCTGAAATGCCCTAAGAGGTACACTGGGACCACATATCTTTCCTCATTCAGTATATGCACTGACTCTAGTTTGTAAGTTCTCATTGCTACCATTTGGAGAATGAGGCTAATAATCTGAAAACAAATGCTGCATTCCTGGTGGAGGCTCCCCAAGGGTATGGGCCAGTGTTGCTTTCTTACCCATCTTCCCCCATCCCTTCTTTATATGTTCTTTGCTTTGTCTGTACAAATGAAAACACCTATGGATGTCCTTGGGATGGGTCTCAGAGAAAAAAAGGAACCTGGGCCAGTCTCTGGCCTCAATCTATAGAAGGGGCTGTACCTTCATTGGAGATCGCCCAGCAGGTGAGGGGGATACTGATGTCGTGTGTCTTGCTGGTGAAGCTGTAAATGGAGAGAGAGAGAGAACATTTCAACTAAGAAAAACCAGATTGTTGACTATGTGCAAATGCCCTCTGTGTTACAAACCCAAAAAGATGATCCAGTGCACAAAGATCTCCTAAGCAGGGGGTGTGCGGGCATGGGTAGGGACAGGGGAGAAACTAAAGGATGCCTGTCCAAAACAGGTTCCTCACAAAGATGGCATTACAAAGACATGGGATTATTAGTAAAAAGTTATCAGGGCATACACAATGATTTGACCAAAATGACAGGGCCCTCAACTGGTCCAATGTCTTTTCCATTTCCCCAAAGTCCAAATGCTTCTCCACTGCTTGATCTATTTCATAAGGTGTGGGGTGCTAGGGAGTAGTCCTTGGGGAACAGCTGCTGATGTTGGCCTGAGCAGCAATGGAAAGACCAAGGCCACCTGGGCAGCTTAGAATAGGTCCGTGGGCATATATTTAATCAGCCCCCCCCCTTCCACACTTTCAGTACTCCCAAAACAGATAGAAAACCCTTGGCCATGGTCATATAAGAGGTGCGCAGTTTTCCATTTCTCCCCCTAATGGCTCTACTCAGGTCTTCCCTTTGTCCCCTGGTGGTGATACTTTATGGATTTCATCATCATGGCAAAGAAGAGCCATCTCTTTGTTTCTGCCACTAGATTTCCAAGTCCTACATCAGGGACGCAGCATGTGTAACAGCACTGCTCCCTGTGTGCGTGTGTGGATCAGTGTACAGCAGAAGCTGGGCATGCCACAGTCAACAGGGTGAGGGAAGGCACATTTCCCAATTCCACACAGGCAGGTTTCAGTGAATCCAGGCTATCTTGCTCTGTGATTAGCTGCCACTCTCCCAGCTGTCAGAGTGAGGTTTGTAATTCATAAGAAAACTACAGAAAGGCTGAAAGGAAGAAAGACAGACAGTTACAGAGCCCCACAACAATAACCACAGATGGTGACATCAGGACAGACCATGAGAGCAATCAGTGCAGAAGGGATGGCAGCCCTGCCAGTTAACATGGGACAGGTAAGGTCACCTGTGTACTCTGGGTCCTAAGGGATCCGGGAGAGTGGTCCGCTGTCACACTGCGGGGTGTGCAGCCTCCCTCTCGCATGCTGGGGCATGATGTCAGCATGTGTCACATTCTAACTCTGGCATTAGTTCTCCTATCCTGCCAATTGTGGGTGCTGATTATGGATGAACATCATGTGTGTAGAGAGAAACTGATCCTGATTGGGAACTGTATTTCTGCCATAACTGTGGCAAAAGTCAGAGTTTACTGTTTCTTGAGACTTTCTTCCTGTTGACTCAGGTAGTCACTGACATCAACCACCACTTGGCGCTCAGAGCACACTCACAGAGACTTCTCTGGAAAGGCATTTTCCCAGAGACCTAAAATACTTTCATCAGTATCCCTGTCTTCAGGTTTGAACTGGCCTCAGAACCTAACTACCATCAATATTATTACTTAAAAAATGCTTTCAAGCTTCCAACTTTAGGGACACAACCAGGTTTAAATTGGAGACTGCCTGAATATATATATACGTAGAATACGTCGTGAATGAAATATAAACAATTTGGCTTATGTAAGTCCTCCACAATCACACTGATATACTGATGCAGCTTAAAGTTATTTCTTGTTCTGTTTAAATATCTCACATGTCTTTCAAAAATTATTGGTGACTTGACTTTTAGCTTTGACAAGTATAGAACAAATTGGGTAGCATTTAATTTATTTTAAAAAGAGGTGAAGAAGGGTGAGATGCTACAATATAGCAAATGAAACATGACTAATCAATCCAGAAAAATCCATGAAAGAAATAGTGTCATATTTTCTGTTGTAATTTTTTTTTTTTTTTAAAGAGACAAGGTCTCGCTCTATTGCCCAGGCTAGGGTATAGTGGTGTGATCATAGCTAACTGCAGCCTTGAACTCTTGGGCTTAAGTGATCCTCCCGCCTTAGCTTCCCAAGTAGCTAGGACTACAGGTGCATGCCACCATGCCTGGATAATTTTTAATTTTTTTTGTAGAGAAGGGCCCTTGCTATGTTGTCCAGGCTGGTTTTGAACTCCTGGCATCAACTGATCCTCCCGCCTTGGCTTCCCAAAGTGCTGGAATAACAGGCAAGAACCACTGTGCCCAGCTTATTTTCTCTTATTTTTAGGCTAGTTGTATTTGTAAAGCTTCACACGACTCTAGACATATGTAAGTGCTGAAGAGATTCTCTTCATCACTGGAATAAGCAGAGACTAAAGTAGGGCAGGCCCCTCTTCAAAACTTACTGTAGGTCACTAAGCAATGGCTTGCTTAGGATGAAATGGGGCCTGTTACTGCTACAAATTCATAAAGGAAGTTCTTAAGATCCACTTTTAGTGGTTCTCAAAATTTAGTGAGCAGAAGGATCACCTGAAATGTTTGGTAAAAATACAGATTCTAGGGCCTTACCCCGGAAAATTGTGCTTCAGTAGGTCTGAGGTTAGGCCTGAGAATTTGCTTCTCCCACCACCCTAGGGAAACAGTCCCCTGAATCAACCCTTGGAGAAATACTGCCCTTGCATACAGTCTTCGCAAAGCAACAGATAAACGGGTGTGAGCTTAGTCTTCCCCACAAGCCTATCAAAGTCACTCTTAGTCAATTCCTGTTTAGGGGCAACCTGAAACCTTGGTGAATAAGATTGAAGGAAGGGGCTGAGTTAGCAGGGGTTGACAAGAAGGAGGTGGTTCAAAGCGAAGGACAGAGAAAATGCCAGTGGCGTAGCAAGGTCAGGGTTCCTCCCCAAATTCTGAGAATGGTACCTTGGAGGAGAATACCCTACAAAATCTGTCTCAGGGGTTTATTAGAAACGGACCATTGTTTGACCCCAAGCAACAGAAGTTCAGGAAAGAGCAAGGACACTGTAAAGGAATTACAAAGCTACTAAGGTTTTTACCTCAGAAACCAAATGCCTACCTTTCTCTGAGGAGTTCAGGACAAGTTAGAGTAGTCAGTAAAAGTTATTTTATAAAAGTGATTATTCAAATGCTTCAAATACCCACCAGTCTGTGTGGGTCTTGGAGGGACAGGGGGAGAGATAAGTTTCCCACTATCCGACATGTTCTTGGCTTCCTTCCCACTGTCCAGGCTCCAGCTGCTGGGAGTGGGATTCACAGCTGGAAGGGAATAACACAGCTAAACACACACAGTCCAGCTTTGCCCTTAGAATGCTTGAGATCTTAGAAGAAAGTCAGAATTATCCAGAATGAAAAATCAGCTGGATTAAAAAGAAAAAAAAAAACCCAAACAGAAAACCTCTTGAATACTAAACCTTTATGTAACTGGCTACCTTCCAGTGATAGGTGACATTTAATTGAGTGACAGCACATCTCTTTATTTCCCTCAAGTTGTCAAATAGAACTACAAGTCTCTATAATGGAGTATAGGAACTTGTTGAGAATTACAAGTATGTTTATGTTGTGGGTAACAGATAGAAGACACGGTCACTAGACTACTTTAAAACTTGGTTTTTAGTGGAAATTTCTGGACAAGTGGCGCCTAAAAAAGACAGAAGGCAATGGCATACTAATGTTTCAATTATTTGGCAGAATTCTTGGGAAAGAACAGTCATGCCACATCATCTCATTGACCAAGTCTTTGAGGAAAGAACTCTTGTTTCTGAAACCAATGGATTACACTGATGTATATCCTAAAAAACTAAGTTGGGATACCGAAAGTATCGTTCTTATTTTGTAATCTGTCTGCTCTAGGCTTCAGTAAGATGCAGACATATGCAGCAACCCTGTTAGGAACGAGGGCAGAACACACGGTTTGTAAATAGCCGCAATGCAAATAGGTTTACTCCAAGTCTTGGAGTTCCAGCGGCTGACTCCCTGTGCATACACTGCCATCTGATGGACACGTCAGGGATTTCAACATTTTACCACTACCACTTTCATTTAATGGGATAGTGTCACCACTTTTAAAATCTGGGATGAGCAAACTACGGCATTCCTAAATTCTGCTGATAAAGATCAACGTTTGACTTGTAACATTAAAGCTGAATGTATGTTTTAAAATAATTTTGGCTAAGGTCTCACTCATTTCCGTCTCCCAAGGAAGGTTTTAATGTTAATGTATCAGTGTACCCAAATGACAATACAGTCTAGTTCTTAACGAGGGCAATTAAAGTACACTTTCCCAGCATTTGTCATTGGTGACTCTTGATTCATTGGCCTGGGGAACCACTCCTACTTTTGAGGCTCGACCCTGGGAGAGGCAAATGGGTGACTTGCTGCAAGTCCCCACCCCTGTAGTTGAGGAAGTTCCATTTAATCTGCTCTTCATCCTCTGCTGTGCTGCACAGACTGATACTAATTGTCTATTTACTGCTATGCATAGGTTTGGTTCCCCTTTTTGTGTGACCTTGAGGCAGGGCACACTCCATTATGCACTGGATTGCAATTCTTAAATGGTATTTAATTGTACCAGAGGTGTATCTGAGTCACCACACACAACAGATGAACTGGCTGAATGAGCTTTGTGAGGGAGACAAAGGATGGGACCACAGAATCAATCTGGGAAGATGTTATTTTCATCATGCTGAATGAGAAGTCTAATTGGCAACTTCGTTTCAGGAAGAGCAGACATTGCCTTGGTGACTCACTGAATGACAACAAAAAGTCATTAAACGGAGGAGTTCCTAACTTGCTCAGACTCTGCTGTTAAATCTTATAAGAGAACAATTTTTGAAGAATGGATCATAAATGACTGTCTTTCATTAATCTCCTAGTCCTGATCATCAAAGTTCTGGAGCCCGGCCTTCCACACGGACACATGGAAGACTCAGAAAATGAGGACAAACAAACCCTTACACATTGCAGGGCTGACAAAGGGGCTGGCTATATACCCACCTTTCTCAGGTGCAGAAAGATTTGGGTCACTGCGTGGCAAGGCCCCATCTCCAATATGATTGAACAGCATCCTCTGGAAAGGTACAAGAGTCTATTTTTATGACGCAATATACTGACACATGAGACCTTTCAGAATATGAGATGATTATCTTCTTAGTGAAACATTTTGTTCAAAATAATTTTATATGGTATGATGACCCTAGGAACAAACAATTCAGTTATATTTAAGGAAAAAGGGGAGAAGAGTTTTAGATTTTAAGAAAGAGAACAGTGTTTGAAAAGTTTGTATTAATTTTAAATATCAATGATAAATGTTCATAATAAAACATGGGGTAAAAAATAAATAATAGTAAATAGTAGCTGAACTATGGTGTTCTTTATAAATATAAGTGCTAGACTGGCAATATGAAACACAAGTAAGAATGAAAGGAGAAAGGTCAAAAAATCATGACTGAATGGACTTTAACCCCTGCACATTTAAAATCCTATATTATCGAATGTTCCCAACACAGTGAAATGACAAATGTTTGAGATGATGGATACGTTAATTATACTGATCTGATCACTATACAATTATGTATCAAAATGTCACTATGTACCCCATAAACATGTACAATTATTTTATGTCAATTTTAAAAAGTAAAATATTTTTCAAATCCTGTGTTAGGCAAAAAACATATGAAACGGTCAATATTCTACAATTTTTAACCTACAAAAATACCAGTTTTACATGGTTCTACTGCACATATTAAAAGAAAAAGTGCCAAGTCCTTAAAAGTAGATGTGCTATGGCAATGTGTATTATTGAAATTTTGGCAACACACACACTACTTCCGATTTTACCAGAAGCAGGAAACTCGGGAGGCTAACCAGGGAAGGCTTTCAGAGTTCACCATGCTGGGATCATGCTCTCCTGGAGCAGATGGAGAAGGGAAATTCCCTCACAACTTCAAGTGACAAAGGGAAATAACACTGGTTAGCTGGTCCCGCCAAACGCACTTGGATATAATTTCTGCAAGACACCAGTGTTGCACGGAGGAGGTATCCCGGGACTCTCGGGAAGATCACACAATCAGCAAAGAGAAACCATTCAAGCCAAATCCCACTCCCTCTCATCCACTTCCAGATCCAGCTACAGCCATCTGCCAGGATGGTGCAGAAAAACAGAGAAATTAGCTGAAGTAGAAATAACTATTTTTCTCCACTCCTAAAGTATTCCCAAGTAATCCGTCACACTCAGGGCTACACACGAATCTTCAACTTTGAAATCACCCTTCAAAGCCCTTGAATTGCCCCAGGGCCAAGTTCAAGCCCCGCTCTCACTCCTACTAACAGGGCTCACTTCAAAACCAAGTTCAGGCGAGGGCGAGGGCCACGTTCCCCCACTCCCGTAAGTTGACAGGGAAAGCCCGAGGACTCAGCCGCTCTTCCCTCAATGAATTCAAGAAGAATAGCAAAGGCAGACAGGAACTGCTCCTGCGCTCAGTGTCCTCAGACAGGAATCGATGGCAGCTCTCTGCAACAGGTACAGGCACAAGGAAAGGCTATGGGGCAGCAGCATGCTTCTCCTCAAGGCTCTTTTGCTAATGCAAGAAGTTCCCCTGGATTCCTGCTACACACCCATACAAACACACACACACACACACACACAGACATTTCATTCACCCAAGCATCCCTTGACATGTTTAAGCAGCAGCAGTGAAACATGGAGTCAGATCAAGGAGGGTAAAATTTCCTATTTCCCTCTCAGCTTTGCTGCTCAGGTGACAACCCATGTGTCCCTGTCAGAAACACGACTCATACGGAAATCCCTAACAAAGGGCCGAGAAGGGAGGTGCACTCTTCACCGGGCTGGACTGGTCTGACACTGCCTAGCTGGCTGCTTTTGGCAGCTCCAGTGTGTTTCTGCAGAGACAGGTGAGCCATTAGACTTCTCCTTGCTTTCCAGTTTCCCCAGCCCGCCATGAGTACCTGGGAAGGCTCCACGGGTGTTGGGTAGATGGCACTGCATGGTCTCTCTCTTGGGGACAGGCAGGAGTTTTCTCTGGAATGTTTGTGTTTGTCAGACAACAAAGGAGAAGCTGGGAAGATAAGGAGAGGAAGAATCATCAGCGTGGTGGCAGTGCTGGACCTGTCTGGAGGAGAACCTGAGGGTGCGGCAGCTGCCGTAGTTTAGGAAACTGAAGCCCCAGTTCCTGGGGGCTGGAAGGTTCTCTGGGTACCATTAGTCTTCCCCGCACTCTGGCACTGACCTCTGGCACTTGATGGAGCAGAACTTGTCACATTAGGTGAAGCAGAGTGAGTAGAACTCAAGCTTGAGGTAGATGGGCTTGGCTGCAAATACACAGGGAGCTGTTATCACACCCCAATTAGAGGCTCCACACAACACTGACATATTCGAAAGAAAATCAACATTTTTTTCACATCAGCAAAAAAACAAGAAAGAAAGAAAAGGGGAAAAAAAGCCACTTAGAAATATAGAAAAGATTTACTAACTCAGACAAAGAGGCCTGTCTGAATTAATCAAGAATCTGAGATTTTGATTACTGCCAAAGGAATGCATTTCTATTAGTTCCAGCTACGTACTGTGACTTCATACCGGTTAGCAGTGCGTTCCCTGACTACAGTATAAGCAGAATGACTTCCAGCCTCAGGCACATAAATAGGTGAGTGCTTCTAAAAGGCATAGAATGTACCCTCTCAATATCTTCAAAAACGTGTTCAAAGCATGAATTTGGAAATATGTGTTATGCCCCCTTTCCAAAGATAGTGGTGAGGAAAATTTCAGCTTAGTCGTACTAAACTATCATAAATGCTGTATTAGTGGGTCTAAATAGAATGTTTTGTTGCAAGAGTTATACTGGCTCTACAACCCCTAAAAACTACATTTTTTTTCTTATGTAAAGAAAAAAACCCTTTCATTGCAGAAATTTTCCACATGTACATAATTAGAGAGAATGTGATAAAAGACCCTCTAACCATGTCTTCTTAAATTAAAAAAGCCACTTAGAATGCTAAGAGGCAGCTGGCGGTGGTGACATGCTCCGAGAGTCCTGGACTACAAGAAGCAACCGGAAAAAACAGGGTCTCGGAGCTGACCCAGCATGGCCTGAGCTTTTCCATCGCTCGCTCGTGTCTTCTTAGAACGATGGGGCAATTTTGAGAAAAACACCTTCGTAGACTCCAGAGAACAGTAAAGCAATAAGAGCGCTTCAAGGTCTGTCCTTATGTCAAGTCCTTGTCCTTAGGTCTGTCCATTAGCACAGCAGAATGAACAGAAACGCTCACGATTGAGACAGAAAAGGAATAAACACAACCAGACAAAAAGCTCATTAAGTACCTGCATGTTAAAGACTTCATCAGAGCTTTCTGATTGCCCTGTAATATTGCTTACTTCAGCAGAAGCTTGTGAGGACAGTGAGGAGGAAGAGTATCGGTTGACAGCTGGGTAACTTAATGGGCTGTTCGGGGAGTGGGAGGGGGGAGAGAAAAAAGGGTCGTTAGCTCAGTCTCCAAATTGCACTTCATCATATGCTGCAATGGTATAACACTAAAGGGGAAAAAAGTACATCCCATTTTGTTGTCTCCTGTTTGCCTCCATATAATCAAATGTTTGAGTTTATTTATTTCTCATGCTGTTGCTGTGTTAGCAGTGGCAGATGTCTGCAGCTGCCTCGCGGGTAAATTATTTCATTAAGAAATAGCGTATTTGACAAATTGTGCCATAAAGAATGAGAGAATCATTCCAGATCATCTTGTGGGAATGCCAAATTGTGAGATAATTTGGACTAGGACTTACCTGCGTCTAGGAATTACCCTGGTACCATCTGGGCTCATGGAAGCAGGTGCTGAGTTTCTGCATACACGAGGGCTGCCATTCGGAAAATGGACGGGACTGGCTTGTATACACGCAGAGAACTCCTAAAGACGTGGTAAAGAAAACATTTCCATACGGTAATGATATCAGCAAAATAACGCATGAGATATTTTCGCATACTAGATATACATCCTCATTGTCATGAAATCTTTGTATTATTAAGCCTTCCCTCACTTCACATTTTTGTTTTCATAAAAGGTAAGCGTGGCAAATAGCAGAAAGTGCAATTTTAATATTTGTGGGTTCCCTGTTAAAATGGTGCAGTTTGGTAGAAAAACCAAAAGATGTCACTGTTGGCTACCTCAACGTCCCTCTAAGCAGCAGCAAATGGCAATGGTCAGACTGCCCCGCCATGGACACTTGCTGTACATACCTGAATGCCTAAGCTCGACTTCATTACAAAGAACTGGTCGACCAGCTTTTTGTGAAGGGGTCTCATATCCTGAGGTACGAACTTCTCGTGCACGGCCAAGCCAAATTCCAGAATCTGTGCCTGGATCACAATGTGAGGAGAAAACCCACGTCAATGACGACCTCTCACGGAGCGCCTGCTGTAGACCAAGCACTGTTCTATGCGTTTTGTTTGCATTATTGCTAACCCTCCGGATCTGACAGGATAGGATCAAGTGCCACGTTACAGGTGAGGAAACTGAGGATCAGAAAGGTCTTGTGTAAAGATGAATGGGGATTGGAACTTGGATCTGATTTCAGAGACTTAATTTTCCTGCTACCCCAGGCATCTTTCCCATGTATTTCAGATCTGTCATTACAGCCCTTCTTAACAGTTGCGTCTGTGGGCAGGGGCTGCTCCCTGACAGGAGGGCTGGGCATTCTCCCCCCAGGCATCTCGTCTCTGGGTGGCGCCCTGTCCTCCACGTCACCCTTCTCTGCTCCATCGGGCTCTTCTGTGCTCATCCCTCCCTCCCACAGATTTCCAAAATTTGTCAGGGAGGAAGGAGAAAATGAGCAGGAACTCTATAATAGTTGCTATGCTTCTTGCTTTTGTTTAAAAATATTATTTTTGCTCATGTATTATAATGCTACAATGGAGCAGGTCCTACTCTCACGGAAAGTTTTCCTGCTGTGAGGACCCAGAAAGAGATGAGCATAAACATTCCGCTTTCCTTTGTTCAAGCATCAAATGCTACTTTGATTTGAGTAGCGGCTGTCTTTCACATTGCAAAAATGCCCCCATGCTAAAGTGGTCAAAAGAATAAATTCCATAGGCTGAGAAGGAAACAAATCCCACATCACCACAAGGTCTTTTATCTTTGCAGCTTGTGAAGATTCTTGGTTGAAAGTTCAGGTTAAACGGGACTGACCCTGGTGGGCTGGAGCCTCCAGCACGTTCCCTAAGGGACAGAGCCGTGGCAACCCCCACTCTGGATGTCCAGCCACTGCCAGAACGTTTGCATAAAGACAAAAATACCCTGAAGGGACTGCCAGTCTTCTCCATTTTAAACACTAGCTCTCAGGCGACCTCCCTTTTGTTCAGAGAATGTTACAAGTCGGGTTCTCTGGGAAGTAGACCCCGGCATCGAATTAGGATGTTTACTGGGGATTATCTTGGGATGGCTGCCTGTGGGAGGGAGGGGCAGAAGCAGGACTTGACAAAAAAGCAACTGAGCTGCACATCAGTCCTGTCAGCCTCTGCCAAACCCCGGGGACCTCTGGACTGTCACTGGTCTGTCAGAATTGTCCTGTGTTGGGCCCACATGGCCAGGCTTTCTGTCTTCCCCTCAGTCTTGGATGCGAGCCATGGAGAAGGGAGTGACCTACAGCTGAGGCAATTCCTGAAGGGCCCGACAGCTGCAGGTGTCCACCGAGGCCACACTTCCAGCTGCTGAGGCAACAGGTCCTTCCTGGCAGGGGCATCAGGGCACTGCACCTCTGTGTCCACTGGACAGTTTATCTGCTACTTGGCAGAGGTCCAGGGAAAGATGGGGCCCTCTCTAGTCCAGTCCCCCCCTTGTCAGTCTCACAGTGATGGTGTGACTTGCAGAAGGTCACAGGACAGTGACACGTATGGCATGTCCTATGACAGAGATCTCACGCTTGCTAAGTCATGACTCTTCCCACAAGGTCCCAGGAACATAATCAGGCAGGACGTGGAGGACATAAAGGTTCCCTGATTTTATATTTCCTGAAAGGCTTTTTGGCTGTGAGCTACATTTTAATTCTGGGGAAAGAATTCAGTCAGAATACACCAGATACAGTCCTGGGATGAAGCAAAGAGTAAAATACAGATTTTTAAAAATCAACAAAGGTTAATGTCATTCCATAACCCCAAGTATTGGATTACCTAAACTGCTCACTTCTAGCGTCTATATCATGCCCAGGGTCACACCGGGAACTTGGCTTATTCTCTGTTTCCTTGCAGGTCAACTTCAAGTAATTCCTCTCTCTTTTCCAGAAGCTGTACCTGAACCTACTCCAGCCACGGCCTTCACCCATGGCCACCTCTCCCCACCCAGTATGAGGTTTTGTGGACTCAGCCAAGAGATTATAAAAGATAGACTAAAACCAGACACAACCTCATCATTTTCTAATCCAAGAGAACATGTTTTATTTATTAATTTGGTATGATCAAGTGTGAAGAGATGCTTTTGTCACATTTTATCACACATATCCCAATTTTCATGGGAATAAAATGTCTTTATTTCCTATTTAACTCAGCCTTTCAACCATGTCTCCTACCTCGGAGGTTTTCGGACCATTTTCAGGCCAAGAGCTATCAGTATGAACACAGCAGGCAACAGATTACTCACTCCAGTTCTTCGTACTTGTTGGTACCAAATAAATAAAAATAAACTATGCTTCTTTGGAGTAGAAAGTGATGAGTTGTGTCTTATTCTGTTCATATCATATAATCTACAGGCTTAGTCTGTAAAACATGACACTGTTTTAAAGCAAAGTCTATTGAGTGCCCACTTCCTTATTATAACATGTTAGTAACAATATCATTCATCCATACACCCACATTTAGAGTTGGCCTGAACTTACCTGCACACAAAATTTTAAGTGAAAAGTCAGTATCAAGCTTACAGTAAATATTAGGGAGAAAACATTCAAAGAATATTTAGGAAACTACATATAGTTATTTGTTACACAGGTTAAGCATCCCTAATCCAAAAATCCAAAATGCTCTAAAATCCAAAAGTTTTTGAGCACTGACATGATGGCACAAGTGAAAAATTCCACACTTGCCCATGTGTGTTGGGTTGTAGTCAAATTACAGTCAAAACATTATGCATGAAATTATTAAAACTGTTGTATAAAATTACCTTCATGCTATGTGTAAAAAATGTACATGGAACATAAATGAATTCTGTTATTACACTTGAATCCTATCCCCAAGATATCTCATGTATATGAAAATATGCCAAAATCCAAAAAATCCTGAAATCCAAAACACTTCTGGTCCCAAAAATTTTGGATAAGGGATATTCAACCTCAATGGGCTGCCATAGTCTAATCATTGCTAAACTTAATTTTTGCATCCAAGTGGGAAGAAAAGTAGAAATTAGCAAGTTGGGATATATTACAGGAATCCATAACCCTTGACCAACAGCTTCAGTAAGACCACTGATGTAGAAAACCATGCAGACGGGTCTCTGGGTACACGAGCACACATCCAGGCATGACAGAGAGAAGGGGATTGGGTTCTGCCTCCCTTACCTGCTCAAGCATCAGCTCTCTTAATCGTGCAATTTTCTCCCCATCTTCAGGGTGACTTAAGATATATTCTTTGACAAAGAATGCCTAATAAGAAAAGAGATAGTCAGTCTACTTCAGGAGAGTTACAAGGGAAGTGAAAGCCTACTTGTTGCTTTTAAAGACCTGGCATCTTTAGAGAAATGACACCATTCTAAACCACATTTAGGGACAGATGGAGTGATTCCTAGTGTAGGTGGTTGGTCAGAATGAGAACAGAAGGAAAGGGTTGTTAAAGGAAGATCAGCAATTGTACAATAAGCACCCTTGGTACAATAAACAAAGGACAAACTCAACCTATGAGCTATATAGTGTTCTATCCTTAAATAAATTGCCTGAAGATTCAGTGTGATCTAAATGGTGGCCTCACCTTCCAGGCTATTATGTCTTTCTGTTTAAAACTAAGAGTGTAGATGAAAAGTCCACTTAAAGTATCTTCTACACAAGATTAGACTTTTTATGTCCATGAACATGTTTGCTCAGGGAAATTATTTGAGATGGACATTTATTAAACAATCCTGATCTCCCTTTTATTCATGCAAAACACACACACACACACATACACACCCATTTTCCCAGACTATCACATGTTGGAAAAATAGAGTAAGTGGGCATGATAAATAATTGTATGTTTGCTCTATTTAACAAAGTACTCTGTCTGTGTCAATTGCACCCTTATGTTTGCATGGCTGATATGGGTACATATTTTGAAGATTCATGAAACCCTATGAAATCACAAAACTTTCTAGCAAACAACAATACCTAATCCTTACCTCTTGGTACCTGGAAACACCACCATTAACTGCGGCATCTATGACTCCATTCAGGCACATGGTCAGGGGATTAATATTCTGCATTTGTCTTGTCTGACACTGACTGATCAGAGTCTTCAGCTGCTGATTCTTATTTTCTAACACTTCAATTGCATTTTCCAGAGGACTCATTTCTACCTGAGAACAAAATGAGCATAAATATATAGTGAATTTTGTGACATTCAAGAAGACAAAGTAGATTATGCACATTCTCAATTATCTGTGCTCCCCGTGGGCTCCCATCAGCATCTCTACCAGGGGCCATCCAGTAGAACAGATGAGGATGCAGAAGTCGAGTTAGCTGTTAGGTGTGGAAAGGGTAGGTTAAATATTCATTGGTTGAAAAGTGGTTTGGATAATCAGCAGTCATCAATTCGATATTAGCATCACAACAATCAATTTAATCCTTAAAATAATATCCAAGCATCTCATGTCTTTTGAAACTAGTTTTTCTTTTCTTTTGAAGGGCTAAATATTTAGAGACCCTGAATATTATTATCACCTTTCTAGATGCTTACTGGAGACAAAGCACCATGGGAGATACAAAGATGCATTTATAGATCCTCTGATGTCAAGGAGCTTTCAGCCCAGTTGGGAAGATTAGACATATGCCCATATGAACCCCATATGTGTATATAACAGCACCATAAGGTGGCACAGGATGGCATACATTTGGGAATTATAGAAAAGAAGATAATCATATATACTGCAGGATGTATTTGTTGAAGGAGAGCCAAGTAGAATCATAATGACTTAAAAATTCTGAGTTGTATGGGGGACCTAATTGTGAAAATGGTAAAAGTGCTCTTCAAATGTATGGCATTGGGACTGTTACTGTCATTGACATTCTCTTTGAAGAGAAGGTCTGCCAAGCTCTCAGCAATAAAGTAATTCAGGCTTACGATAAGCACATTTAAATATTGGCTGTTTCAGTTAAGGAAACAAATTAGAGTTTTTAAAGGTCACTTAGATTATCTTAAACCAACACTGAAAAATCCTACAATAATTTGACTATATCAAAGTTAAGAATGAACATTCATCAAAGCCATAACAAGAAGGTAAGATAAGCTAGAATATATGAGAAGATATTTGTAACATGTATAACCATCAAACAACTCATGTTCGGGACACATAAAGACTATTAAAAACCAGTAAGAAAAAAGCAGACAATCCAATAAAAAATGGGCAAAAGTTTGAACTGCCACTTTACAAAGGAAGGAATGAAAATGGCCAGTAAACATATTAAAACACATTGAGTCTTATTTGTGATCAAAGATGTGAAAAATAATACCACAATCACATACCACTAAATACCCACTGGAATGGCAAAAATAAATATAATAATAGCAAATAAGAGTAAGAATATGTACAACAAAATCTCAATTACTACTGTCAGAAGTTCAAATTAGTTCATTCACTTTGGAAAACAGTTGGAGGTCTGTGTGTGTATATATCTATCTATACATGTATCTCTATTTCCATACAGCTTATGATACAGAAATTCTACTCCTAGGCAGATATCTGAGGGAAAGTGGAATAGGAGATATGTGCACATGTATACCAGGAAACGTACAAAAATGTTCATAATCATCTCCAAAATCCGTACAGTCATTGGTAAGAGGATACATAAACACATTGTGGTATGTTCATACAATTAAAACAAACTTCAGTCACATGCAATAACATGGAAAAATATTACAAATAATAATACTGAGGCTGGGTATGGTGGCTCATGCCTGTAATCCTAGCACTTTGGGAGGTCAAGGTGGACGAATCATTTGAGGCCAGGAGTTTGAGACCAGCCTGAGCAAGAGCGAGACCCCATTTTTACAAAAAAATACAAAAATTAGCCGGGCATGGTGATACATGCCTGTAGTCCCACTACTCAGGAGGCTGAGGCAGGAGAATCACTTGAGCCTAGGAGTTTGAGGATACAGTGAGCTGTGATGAAGCCACTGCACTCTAGCCTGGCAGACAGAGTGAGATCCTGTCTCAAAAGAACATCATCATCATCGTCATCATCATTGAAAGAAACATGTCTCAGCAGAACATAAACAGTATGATACCATTATGTGAAGTTCAAAACCAGGCAAAACTAAATTGACTTGTTTAGAGGCAAATGGGTGATAAACTAAGCAAGGGAATGAAAACTGTCAAAGCCAGGATAGTGGTTACCTCTACAGTGAAAGAGAGGGAGTGCATGGGAGACCTCTAGATGCTGTTGGCAATGTTCTGTTTCATTACCTGAGTGGTAGTAAATAGGTATTTACTGTCAATTATTTGTGACATTAAGCCTTTATTTTATGTACACAAACGCTAAACCATAAAGGAAAAGTCTGAGGGCTGTGATTAATTGAAATTTCAAAAGTAAGCAAAATTTCTTAGAAACAGAACATAGAATAGTGGTTGCCAGGAAGAGGGGAAAGGGAGAACAGAGACATTGCTATTCAATGAATACAAGTTTCAGTTTCACAAGATGAAAAACTTCTGGAGTCTGCTGTACAACAGTGTACAGATAGTTAACACTACTGTACTGTACACTTAAAAATGTTACAGTAGTAGATTCTATGTGTTTTTGGATCATAATAAAACAAAAAATGAAATCTATCTTCATTTTTATAAATTCCAGTGCTATTAATAGAATTTTTTTTTCTAAAAAGTAAAACAAAATATAATAAACACAGGCAAAAGACAAACAACAACTTGGGAAAGTATTTGCAACATGTAGTTCAGACAAAGTGTTAATATTTCCCAAATACTGAAGAAAAGAATAGACAAAGCGGCTGATCAACGCATTCACAAAAGAAAGAGTAAAAAACATATCATCTCTGCTAGCATTCAATAAATGCTGAAACAAAATATTCAACTCTAGTGTAATAATTTTTGGTCTATTATTTGGAAAGATTAAAATAATATACAACCCACAGTGTTGGACAGGGTGCTGGGAAAATCAGTATTCCTAAGAACAGTTACCCGCTCCAAACAGGGTGAAAGTTGATATATCCCATCACTGATCCATGAATCAAAGGTTAAACTGGGGATATCCTCTGATAGGTTAATTCACTTCTAGGGAAATAATTCTTAGGAGATAGTCAAAGAATTGTGCAGAGATGTGTGTATAAAGAATGCTCATCAAAGAATTATTTTCCCCTAGAAGGCAATCTTTCAACACTGTTTATTGCTAAAAAGAATCAGAAGTCATTGGAGAAACGGTTCTCTCAGGTCTGGGACAGGAGATGTACAAGTGAGCCTGGACCAGGAAGCCAGGGAAGTATCTGGGAGGAAGACATGAAAGCATCTGGCCTGCGATTCATTCATTCTCTTCACTGGGGAATGTCTTTGGGGGACAGAAAAGAAGACAGGTGACCAGGCCTTATCTCCTTGTCAATTGAACCTTCAAGTAAATAGACTAAGAATAATTGTTAGGAGGAAGAGATGTTATTTATTGAATGTCCTTAGCTGAAAATCTCCAAACAAAGGATTTCTTAAAGTAAATAAAAACCCAGAATCCATAAGGAACGATTAGAGAACATCCTTGAGAAGCTTTACAGTGAACTCTCTGGAATATAAAATGGAATGTTTCATAATTTACATTTTATAATTTAAATGTGTCCCCATATGAGGAACCCTGTGAACCTCACTTAGAGACTCCATCTATTACTCCAAACTATTATTATTGACGTGAGGAAGATGGACCTGGCAGATGAAGCCTGGTGTCTCAGGAGTCTCCTGCTTCCTCTGAGCATCCTGACTGTCCTGAAGTTACTTGTAAAGCTTGATGCTGGGAAAGATCATGGGTCGTATGTCTGATTTGACAATCCAATCCTGTGTGTCAGCTCAGTAGCAAAGACTGCTTAGATACTCTCAAAAAGTCTCAGGAGCCAATTTGAAAAGGTTCCCATCAAGGCAAAGATGGATTTGAAATTTAATAAGAATAACTTTTGAGTTTAATAAGAATAAATTTAATAAGAATAAAATTTGAAATTTAATAAGAATAACTGCCATAAATTAAAACAAAACAAATATGCTTAAATCCGTGAGTGACTAAAGATACTAAAAACAAAACCAACCAAACAAAAACCTCTCTGGTCAATTTTGTAGGGTGCTAGGGAGCCAAATTATTATTTTGAAAACTTGTCAATTAAGAGAAAGAACAGAGCATTACCTTTCCTTTCCTATGCCTCACGG
>CM052437.1:154437421-154464094 GCA_028533085.1 Varecia variegata
ACTAAATGAAATAAAGTTAATAAATGGCCTTATGTTTGAAGAGCCCAAGCGTATTAACAAATGAGTTTTGGAGGAAATGTAAGAAAACATCTTTTGGTTTTCAGATTTGGGCATTACAGATAAAGAATTTCAATTCAATTTGGCATAGCTTTATTGAATGCCTACTGTGTGTTCCTATTCTTGAAGACCTTTATAGGAATTAAACCAGCAAACCAATAACTTTAACATGAAGAGAAGGTGGGACATTCCAGGCAGCAAGAACAAAAGAGAAAAACACAAACGCTGTTAAGAGTGGGCTGTGTTTACGGAACAAAATAGCTGAGTTTGATTTGTTCCATTTGACAGAACATAAGATTATGTATTCTAATAAAGTAGGCAGCTGATGTTTGAAAAGTTGTGCTCCTTTTATCATTATCAGCATGCTATATTTTATTAGCATTGTGAATGTGTACGTGTATGTGTCTAACATTTCAAGGGCTCAGGCCCTTGGTGAGAATTCACAGAATTTAACACTTTGGGTAGTAAGCAGCTGAAAGGCCCTCTGAACTATTAATGCAGCAGGGATGACTAAGGATGTTTCTGTGGGTTGGGTCCTTGCCATTCAGCAGGAAGTGTAGTAAGAAGACTTTCAAAGCACGGAGCTCAGCAGTCTCCCCTCTTCCATGGAAGGTACCGGGGTACACCATGTAAACAACCAGTTTTGGGGGACACTGGGCTCAGACCGTGTAAGAATACAACTGCACTGATGCTGTCTGCTGAATTGAGCTCACTTTGTTTAGTGAGCCATATTAATTTTTTGGCACTGCAAAATGAAAACCCTATTAAATCTTTAGCTTAATCGAACATGGTAAACTGAGGGTAGTTTCAGTGCTGAGAGGTTTCAGGTAGGATAAGCCATTCTTGAAAGACAATTTGGGTAAAAGCTGTTCTTACTTTTGCATTGACAGAGTGGGCTTGTGACCTAAATAAGGTATGGGTTAAATGATATTTTCACAATTGGCCCATTTTATACATTTTCTATCAGAGAGAGAACTGTGGTAACCAAAGGGCTGGCCTTTGGACATACCAAAGAAGGAGGAAGGGACATTGTGAGATTTTAGGGCTGTGGCTGACATCAAACATCAAGGTGCTGTCAGCTGGAAGAGCAGTATAGACAGCTAGGTGGGGTCACATCCTGGATGTGGCTGCCTTTAGTCACTGCTGTCCCTGCTCTCCACAAGTAGGGACTGGAGCTGGGGTCATGTTTTATGACCACAGGGTTCTTGAGTGCTGCGGTTACCAGGTTCTGCAGCGGCACCCACTGCTCTCATGCTGGGGCTCCATCCAGGACTGCTTGGTGAGGTGACACATCACCATTCCTTCTACTGGGCACTGTAACATCGTGGACTTTCTGTCCATCGGGTTCTGTGTGAGGCTTTACATCAGCCTCATTTTCCCTATATGGAAACCGAGGCTAGAAGAGATTAATGTGACTGGCTTTGGAATCAGAAAAATCTGGGTTTGAGTCTTTTTTCAACATCTTGCTCTGTGACCTCTGGCAAAGATTTTTAACCTCTTGCTAAAAATTGTAAAAATAGAGCTAAGAATAGATACCTCATAGCTTTGATGTGATGATTCAATAAGATGAAGGTAACGTTGGCACTGGCCTGAGACAGTAAGCATTGAAAGTCACATAGTTATGGTAACTAGGAGAGCTGGAATTCCAATTCTTCTAGCTCAGGGGCCTGAGCAGTTATTTTATATGTGGCAATTATAGTTGTTTTCAAGGAAGCCCTCTGGTTGGATACGCTAGGACAATAGTAATGCTCAAATTCTCAGCCTTATAATAGCTCAATATCATAAACATTCACTCTCTTACTATGAACGCTTCCAGGGACTTTGAGTCATAAGCAGAAGTAATTAATATATGGCACAACTCCAGGTGAGAAACCGTGATGAGAAAGTGCTTGGGAACAAGCTCTGGTCCTTACCACTTCACGCTTCTCCACTTCAAACCAGCGGGAAATGCCAGGCAGACTCTGCACCAAGTACAATGACGTTCTCTCCACCCAGAGACTCTACAAAACACAACACAAATTAAGTCCTCAAGTTGCTCTTCTTTCTAGCTGCTGCACTGTGACTGATGTTTGTCATCCAGTGTTATCAGGTTTTGCTTATTTCTATCAGCTCTTCTTCAGTCTTCATTTGAAAACTCATGAAACTATCACAATAAAATATTGCTAAAGCTTATGTTAGAAATTCCATTTTATATCACCAAACTTTTTTCTTCGTGAAATAAATGAGCTCCTACTTCAGACGGCAAGCTAAAAATAGAAAAGTAGGACATCAACATTGTTTTCTTTGCTATTTCTCTAAAATCCTAATTTAAATTCTCTTCACTCCTCAAGGTCAAGCCATTTTTATCTGGAAAGGGTAACAGTACCAGCCAGTCAATACATGATTAGAATAACAGAATCCTACAGGAAGAAAGGGCTTTAGGAATCACATAGCTTGATCTTTCTATTTTAAAATGAAGGTACTAAGTCTCAAAGAGCCAATGCTACCTGCTCAAAAGCTCCATTCTAATGACCTGCAGAGCCAGCACCAGAACCCCCCTATTAGGACCTGTGACCCCTCCTCTCCATTGCTAAATCCACTGTGCCACAGGTTCTTGTGCCCGTCTGAACTGCTGTAATTGAGGTGGATCTGTATTCTAGAGCCAGGGCTCCCTCTGGCCAGGACACGAGAAACCATGCTGCCTTTCGTACGGGCTGCTGTTGATGCCAGGTTTCTCTTTTGCCAACCAGGTTCCAGTATCTATGTCTCATCTTTCTTATTTAAACCATGTGCATTCCTGGGAGGATAATAAGCCTTACAACATTTCTGAAATAGTGCCATTTATTCAAACAACAGCAAAATAAATAAATAAGAAAAAAGGAAGAGTTTCTTTGGGTCAGCCAAGATGTACTGAGATGAATGCGGCAGAGCCTCTATGACATGAGCTCACGGTGTCCTGGGGTGACAGGCAGGTAAGCAGATAAGAAGCAGAGTGAGGAGAAAGGAAGACTGAGGGGACTCGGAGGAGGATGCAGGCGTGCACGCCAGCCTGGGGAGGAGGACAGAAGTTCTCCGAGGGGGTGACACGTGAGCTGCACTTTGAAGAGTAAGTAGGAGTTTGCCAGGAGGAGAGTGGGGGCGGCGTGCAGGCAGGAGGAAGCAGCCTGCACAGAGACGGAGCGGCTTGTGAAAGGGCACAGCAAGAGAGGAAGAGAGAAGTTGAGCGTTGCTGGAGCTAGGGGGGAAGGAGAGTGAGTGGGTTGTGGCGGAGATGAAGCTTCTGGACGCACAGTTTGGAGCCAGGCTCTGAGGGCTACAAGCACAGAAATAAGGAGCCAGATTTATTATTATTATTTTTTAGGGAGATCTCTGTATCACTGATGAATATTTAAAGGGATGGCCACAAGGAAATGTGGTGCAGTGGAAAAAGCAACGGAGGAGGAGTCAGAAAACGTGGGCTCTAGTACTGGGTCTACCACTAATTAGGATGTGACTTTGAGGAAGCCAGTTGTCTGATTCTAGCTGGTCTTTGACTGTGTTTTCACTAGCAGCAATTGCAAGAACTATATCATAAACAAACTATATCTTCAACTGATTGTGGAGGGCAAAAAGAAAAATATAAGTATTCTGAAAGGATGACAAAATAATCAGGGATCTTTTCAATAATATCCCAGTGATGGTTTCTTTCCCTTGATATTTAGCTCTCAAATCCCTTGCAGAAAAAAACTGCTCTTTATTCAGTCCCATCATAATTCTGCAAAACAATCACAGCTTCCCTTTCTGAACTCTCGGCTGTGAGTACCTCCCAGAGTTATTTCTGGGAGCACTGGAAACTAACCCTTAGGCAGAGCTGACCACGTGGGTCAACATTAGGCAATCGTTACTAACAGTGTTAGGAGAGCGTCTCCTAGCTTACGTAGAGAATATCTGTGATGAAATATGCTAAGCCAGTTACCCCACAGTGATGAGTTCTTTTTGCATTCTTTGTTTAGGCATGAAATACTGACTAACTGGGGGATCTATCTGGTCTCACTGTGTCACTGTTGGCAAAGAAAAGGGCAGATTATAATTTATCTGCTGAACAGTCTTGTTCTTTTCCCGCAGTGGGACTGTGAGAAATCTTACCCCTTTCTGGCCGAGAGAGCGCTGAACGAGCAAGGCATGTTGGAACTACTGAGAGCAGAGAACTCAACACATGCAAAAAGTCCAAGATTTGCTTTTATTCTGGGGTCTCTCAGAAGTCCTAATTGCATACTGTTCTAACAAGAAAAAGCAGCAAAAGATGGCACAGAACTTATGTACCACATCTGCAGTCTACCCAACTGTTCTCTGTCTCAGGAGCCTCCTTCTCCCTGTTCACTGAATATTCTTTACTTAGTATGCTCTACTATACCTGAGAATAAAATATCCTCAGGTTCTCACAATTGGTTCAACATGAATGAATGAGAGGCCTGAGCTGAGCTCAACCATGAGTTCTCAAAGACGGGTCTCAGGACTGCCGGCATTAGAACCGCCACACAAAGCTGATTTCAGGAACTCCTCCCAGACCCTCTGAATCAGAATTCCTGGGCCGGGGACCAGAATTTGCTTGGTTAGAAAGCACCCCTTGTCTCTCTGATACACAGTAGAGGTGCAGAACCACTAGACCGAATTCTATAGTCCCTTCTGGTTCTATCATTTGACACTATTCTGAGTAAATATTTGCCAAGGGTTATGCCCCAAAGAGCTCACAGTCTATCTGAGGGGGTAGCATGTAACAAAAATAGCATGGTACCTTGAATTCATTTTCTTTATCTTTAGTGCCTTTGTGAAATGGTCTGTCGTAGCGGAATTTCCAGATATGATTCACTTTATAGAAACTTTTGATGTTGTCTGGAACACCCTCTCTCTGCAGGACCTCCTGGCTCTCCGGAATGGGAGTCACAGCATATATCTGCAAATCTAGGATTAAAGAGTCAAGGAGAGAACTCGACTTGGCAAACTCCATGGATGTCTGGCACGATCTGAGCTGTGGCAGAGAGAAGAGGATGGGTAACAATCTGGTGTTTCCATTTCAGTTGAAGTCACTTAAAAAATTGCCAAGATGATGCCAAGAACTCAGTTTATAGCAAACCATGTGTCAAACCACAGGCCTTGAACTAGTTCTAGGTAGGTGATTCTGACAAAGTGTCAGTTTGAAATTTCCATGACCTGTGAATTTATATACTTTTTTTTTTTTTTTGGTGGGGGTGGGTGGGGAAGGGTTTCAGTGTTAGGTACTGAAAATTAGGATAATCCTAACCCTTATTCATGAGATACTCTCGAGTCTGTGTATGACCCTTTTAAATGTATTGACTGCTTAAAATAATGTGTAAATACTAATGCAACCATGACCAAAGACAGAAACCAGACCACTGACAATGACTTATGTTATCTGTGTGATTCTGTGTCCCCAGCCTTCCCACATTTGTGGTACCTGTTCTCCTGAATCTTATATCAATAAACAGAGTGTTTAGTAATAGTTGATATTTTAAAAAATTACATTAGATGGGTATAATAGTTACTTGTATGTCTACCTACTTCTCTTCTCATTCAAAGAAAGAAGGAAAAACATTTTTCCTTATGTAATTTCTTGCTTCTCTTGCATTTTGGTTTCTGCTTTGAAATGGTATTCATAACTGTCAGAGGAACTTTCAGGTGTTAAGACTGTCAGTTTCAAGAAGAGGTAGGGGATTCAGAAAGGAGTGCTAGGATGAATTGCCTTTGTCTCTAATGCATGTGAAATTTCAGGTGAGTTGCTTGTGTTTAGATAATGGGAGAGTGTGAATTATACAGCAATTACTAAAGGCTGTCCAGCATATCATAGCTAAGAGCCCCCAAAAGATATTGGAGTACCTCTATCTCTACTATTCGTTGCTCCAAAATAAAAATATTGGAGGCAGGGTCAGGGAAGGGGTACATAAATGTATGCCAGTAAACAGAATGCTATCAGGTTCTTGAAGTGGTTTCCATGGGATATATCAGAGGAAAATTATTCTAAAGGAAATCACTAAAAAAAGAGCTTTAAAAGCAAGGTTGACATACAGGAAATTTTAATTAAAAGGAAAAAAGTTCTTTAGCAGAATTTTTAAGGGACTTCTTTTCACCTGACATCATCATAATAAATAGAACAATTAAGTTCTGTTCAGAAGGAGCTAAGCTAACATTATGATAACGAGAAAGAGGAAGAGGAAGAGCCTGGCTGTTGAAAAGGGACCAGTGGCTGAACAACCTTGCATGAAAATGCTCTGCAGCTGACAGCCAGTGCCATCTCACTGGGATCAGGCCTTGTAGGTGTGGATACACTGCGCTTCTGCCTGGAAGATGGTCTCGTCGGGCTGGTTGGCGTGCTGCATGGCGATGGCGTGGGGGAACTCGTTCAGCATCCTCTGTTGGAAGGCTTCCAGCCGCTCATAGTCATGTCCTCGGCACACAAACTCCTTATTCTGGAGGTGAAACCAAAAAAGAAATTAGGGCTATATAATTGAGTGCATTAATCACAGCAGCCAAAAAATATGACACTGGCATTAAATGACCACATGCCACACATCAATACACTACAACAACAACAAAAAAACCACACTGGAACAATCCGAAAATGTTGCCCAAATATTGAAAATGCAGGGCAAAGGTCATGAGCATAACTCCACTCTATAAGATAAGACCCAATAGAGCAGCTTAAGTCTTCCCAATTCACTGGCATAAGATGCAAAGAGGTGTCGAATTCCCAGAGCACCAAAGTACAATATATATAAATATTCTGTGGGTCAGGACTCTCTCATTCACATAAGAATGGTGGAGGTTATTCTTGAGGTAGGCAAAGAGAGCTGGAAAGATGGGCAGGTTTCTAAAAAGTACCTTCCTCATCCAGTCAGATATGAGGAAACTCTGACAGTTTAATGATACTGAAACTATAATTGTTGAGCACAGCCATTGATGAAGCACTGTGCACATATCTTATTCAACCCATACAAGCTTGAGAGGATGTCACCCCCACCTTCCACCCCATTTTATAATTGAGGAACCAAGGCTCAAAGTCTTTAAGTACTTTGTCCATGTGCACTGGTTTCAAACTCTGGTCTGAGTCCAAGACCTGAGGTCTGTCTACTCTGAGCATGGCCTGGTATGTACAGAAAAAAAACCTGGGAGCTACCAAGACCAAGAAAAGTTATGGGATTTCAAATCCTGGAGATCTTCAAGAAAAGGAGAGAGCAGTTTGCGGTCTGGGAGAGATAAGACCCAAAGTTTTTGGTGTTTTTCAGCTCTATGAGGTTCCTGTTATTACATAATATTCCCTAAGGAAGAACTCCAGGGCATAGTGAGGGAGTTAGAAACAACCCCTGGGCAGGGGGCTCAGGTTTGCCATGGGGAAAGGGCAGCTGCAGCCATGCAGAGGAAACGCAGTAGGGACTGGGCTCTGAGAACCCACCTCGATTCCCCACAAACCCCTAAATAAATCATGGTCCTTTGAAAAACACAAGGTAAGGCAGACTTTACCAAGAAATCAGGACACCAAACAATCGTATGTTTAAAACTTTCGAGATAAAAGTTATACCTTCTGATACTGTATTTTTAAAATTCTACTCAAAAGATAATAAATTTGCTTGATAAAAGACATCTTTCCCTGCATATTACAGGGATATCCACATATCCTAATGGCTCAAATATTTTTAAAGACAACGCTTGTACATAAGAACAGTTTGTAAAAATCAGGAAAGTTACTCTAAGCACATAGGCATTCAGTGGTATTAAGAAGTCATTTTGGGATAAGATGAAGTTTTGGGCCTGATATTTGGGTTTCCAAGAAATAAAAAGGAATTAAGTAGTTTCCCCATCAGTACCCTTTTAAAAATTCATAGATTTATAATTCATGAGACATAATTCACATATTATAAATTCGCCCTTTTAAAATGTGCAATTCAGTGGTTTTTAATATATTCACAGAGTTGTGCAACCCTAAGCACAATCTAATTTCAGAACATTTTCATCATCTCTAAAAGAAGCCCTGTATCCATTAGCAATCACTTCCTATTTCCCCCTTCTGGCAACCACAAAACTGGAACAAAACTATTTTCTGTCTCTATGGATTTGCCTATTAGGGAACTATACAGTTGGTTTTTTGTGACTGGCTTCTTTCACTTAACATCAAATTTTGAAAGGTCATCCATTTTGTAGCATGTATCAGTATTTCATTACTTTTTATTGCTAAATAATATTCCATTGTATGGCTATACTACATTTTGTTTATCCATTCATCAGTTAATAGACATTTGAGCTGTTTCTACTTTTTGGCTATGATGAATAATGCTGTTATGAACATTCAGGTATAGGTTTTGGCGTGAACATACGTTTTCAATTTTCTTTAATATATACCTAGGAGTAGACCTGCTGGGTCATATTCGTCAATACTCTTTGAAGAACCCATTTTTAATGAGGAGAAAGAAACCACTTAGATTAGACAATTGTATAGATATATTAATTTATTTGAGCTTTAAAAGTAATCCTGAAATTGATCAAACAATGAAAGAAAGTGTTTAATATTTTTGTTTATTTTTAAATTGAAGAACAGACTAGAATGTGATTTCCTAAAAAAAGGTCAGGCTCCAAGATTCTAAAGAGTGCAGTGCCCCTTACAAACCAATAGAGGGTGACCCTTCTCTTTTATTTTGAAGGAAATGTCATTTATATACAGAAAAGTTGTTTTTAAAAGAAGGATGATACAGAAGAGTAATTTATACTAATTGGCTTTTTAACAAAATTTATTCTATTAGCTAATTCAGTTTTCTAATTTGCTAAACTCTTCAAAATTATGACTTTTAAACTACTTCTAAT
The DNA here is from genome assembly GCA_028533085.1 of Varecia variegata. Taxonomy (NCBI): domain Eukaryota; kingdom Metazoa; phylum Chordata; class Mammalia; order Primates; family Lemuridae; genus Varecia; species Varecia variegata. The sequence goes on from CM052437.1 coordinate 154,446,308, forward strand.
TTTCTTATAACTTTACACTTCTAATTAACAGTAATTGCACATAATAGATGTCTAGGGTGCCTCACTGCACACTTGCTGGCTAAACTCAGAATTTTATCAGAGGTGTATCATGACTTTTGTGGGCCCTAGGAACTTTTGCTTTCATGAGCCTCTTCTTCCATAAAAAAAAAACGTTAAAAATTTGGTTTGGTACATAGATTGATATATCAATATGAATATTATCTAATGTATAACATATAATAACTGTATAACATTTTTTTCACCTAAAAGTTCTTTTCTTCCTTCTGATTTTTAAAAGAAATTAAAAGTTTTATGGGCCCCTAAAAATATTATGGTCCCTAAACACTGTACCTACTATGCATGATGGATTAACTTGGATATGATATGAAAGAAAACATAATCTTTCACTTTGCAAAATTTTGTGCCAACAGAGGAAGGGGAGCTACTGTGTCTGAGTCACATCTAAACCTCACTGTGGGGTCTCCAGACCTCTAGAATTCCTGTCACTCCACTTGGAACCTTGGATCTGGCCACATGCACTCCTCAGGGGGGTTGCTGATGACGACTAGCAAAAGTCAGCAAGTGTTCTGAATTTGCCATTGTTTTTGATCTGGAATCAAGATTTCCTCCATCTTTACGCAGGTCCATCTGCAGAGCCAGCTTTGTGATCGTGCACAATATCGTGTGGGTCCTCTTGCAATGCAACAAGGAGATTTCATATTATGTGTGTGTAGTACCCAAATACATGGCGATTTCAATAAATTAAAAAAAAAATCAACCTATGATTTGAGCATTTGTTCCATTTGATACTAAAATGAAACTTTACCTATGGTGACTGGATATTTTGGATCTATCAATCAATCAATCAATCTACCTATCTTTCTTTGTTTTTGATTCTGGAAAATAGACAAGTTAATGATTAGGAAACAAGAATAATGTAAAATTTTTCTCCTCTCCCTTTCTCTCCAAGGACTCCCATCTTATATCTATTCATATGTGTTGAGAGTTAAAGCAAGTTTTAGGTAAACACAAATATTAAAATATCCGTATATTGAGATTTAAAGTTGTAATAAATTGACTCAATTTTACAAATTATCCCAGACATTTTTTCCTTAGTTGCTTGAGGAAGTACATTTCCTTTTTTGATCTGTGTTTTTATAGAAGGAAGATGTTATATACTAAAGTGTTCAATAAATAGTCAAGCATGTAAGATTCTACTTGGCAGAATGTGAAAAATGGAAAGAATGGAGTTGAGTATTAGCATATCTATAAATTTTCCCTTATAGAAATAGAGTTTATACTAGCAATAAATTGGATGTCTTTGGTGGGTGACATTTACATTTTCACAAAGTCATCAAGAAGGCCAAACAATCTTCTTCGTATGATTCTGGAGGTAGGGTGTCCACATGATGTGAAACTGTGTTGTTTTCTATAGTCTGCAACTCCCCCCTCCTGCAATGCCCCACCATTTTTCTCTGATGCTAACTCTGTGGACCCTGCAGACTGAATGCAATAGTGACTGTCACATAATGGAAACTATAAGAACCAAGGATTCCTCATAAAATTTAGTAAACTTAGAAAAGAGTAGGTTGTTTGATATCTTGAGAAATTATTGAAAATAAGGCATTCTGGATTAATATAGTGTTTGTAAACTAAAAGGCAAAAAAAAAAAAAATTTCATCATGTTATTACCTGCCTGTTACCTGTGTTATAAAATGTCATTAACATTTTAGTCTTCTTGATTGGGATATCTGTATTAGAAGTATGAGAGCAAAGTAAATATTAATAGTATATTACTTACTCTTAAGAAAAATGGAAATTTTTTCCCATAAAATCCAACTCTGAAGAACTCTGGTTCAAGACGCTGCTGGTCCATAATCTTGTCATACAAAGAGGCTTCCATCATCTAGAAATGCACAGGAAATTTCTAAATATTCTATCTCACCTTTCCTCTACCAATTCATAGAAGAGGGTTTTTCTTCCACATAAAAGAGAATGTCATTTTAATCAAGTTTGCTGAAAAGGAGGTCTGACTCCCTTTGTGATACTTTAGGGAAGGGATTGGCAAACTTTATAAATGTCCAGAGAGTAAATACTTTAGGTTTTGCAGGTCCTATAGTCTCTGTCACAAACTCAACTCTACGAGGCCCACAAGCTGTAGTTTGTTGACCCCTGCTTTAAGAGATCAAGTGTATTATTACATGTTACCACCAGAGAAAAATTATTTCTATGCACTTAGTCTATCAAGGAAATTATCTTCTTCACAATTAAATAGAAATTAACATGAACTATTAGAAGCAAAACCTTTCTGGAGAATCCTCCTGCCGGATGCACTCACCTGTGCATTTGCTCCCACCTGGCACATGGTAATTCAGGACATTTGTAAGGTACAACCTTGCGCAGGTTGGGCAGGGATAAACCAACAAAACAAACCAAAGGAGACCCATAGTGCAAAGTGCTGTCTGGGCTGCAAGCTTTTAAGTGTGTCTGACAATGCTGAAACTATGAAGCAAATAAAGCTTATAGCTTCCCATTTGTGGTATTATAATCCCCAGGGTTTCCAGAGAAAGACTAATATTGCACTTGAAGACTCCCCCCTACCCTCCCACCCCCAGTAACAGCACCCCAAAGAGCAGTTGGCATGAAATGTAATGCTTTAGGTTTATAAAAATCTTAGTGACTATGGCACCTAAGGGCTCTCATGGGTAAATATTGTCACCTCGCTTCTGTTACACAGACAGGATGCCAAGAGATGAATGGAAACGTTTTTATATAAAACTGCAGCATTCGCCAGAGTCAGCTTGATGGACGAAAGTTAAAACAAGGTTTATCTCTTTGGTTTTCAACTTAGAAGAAATGTCGATGAACTGCTGACATGACACGCTATGCCAGAAGTATAGAGCCAGTTCCTGCCACTTGAAGACATTTCTTGTTGGGGTGTAAGGGATTTTTATGAGTTGTTAAAGGTTTATGGTATCATCTCTTAAATGGCTACCTCAAAATTAAAAGGCGACAATGTAATCTTTTTTTTTTAATGTATAAAATCTGATGATCCTATTTTAGAAACCCTGAAGAGCCTAAGGACTCAGCAGGATCTTGTGTGTTACAAGATGACACAAAATGTTCATGATGCTAAAGAATAAGGACTTGGGGAGCAGGGAAGATGTGTTTGAATGTAAAAGCAAAGAAGGTACAAAACATTTGGTTCAGGGACACAGAATATTAAACTCTTTGAGCTTTTAGGTACTAAAACCTGGGTTTAGGTCTAGCAAATAAAACATATTTCTGAAGCTAAAGAGAGTCACCAGCAACAGACTTTGGCCCTAAATTATTTAAAGATGGGTCAGCTAGCCATTTCCACAGACTTGCAGATTATGGGACTAAGAATGGTATGTTGTTACAGAGATTTGTGTGTAAGTGGGAGCTCTTCAAATGGTGTGGAGATTTTCCACGATAAACTAAAAGTAGTTTTGCTTTTGTTTGTGTGTGTGTGTCTGTGTGTGTGTGTTTTGGAGACAGGATCTCGCTCGGTCTCCTCCAGCTAGAATGCAGTGGCATCATCGTAGCTCATAGCAACCTCAAACTCCTGGGCTCAAGTGATCCTCCTGCCTCAGCCTCCTGAGTATCTGGGACTACAGGTGTGCATTGCCATGCCTGGGTAATTTATTAAAAAATTTTTTTTGTAGAGACAGGGTCTCACTATTCAGGCTGGTCTTGAACTTCTGAGTTCAAACGTCATCCCCCCTTGGCTAAAGTGCTAGGATTACAGGCATGAGCCACCTTGCTTGGTCTTAAACTAAAAGTATTAATCCTGGATTGGTTGGTGTATTTCAGATGTGGTTTTTTAGAATAGACTACAGGCTCACTTTTTGTAAATTAATCAAAAGCATGACAAATCAATTTCCTATTTCTCTGTATAAATAGCTGAGTATGCTTCAGAGGAAACACTTATCTTAAAAAAGGTTTCTGCAAGACATATCAGGATGATCACAAAGTTAATTTCATAGAACCAGACTGGAAAACTAATCAAAAAGGGAGGCCATCACCTGATTAAAATGCATCCAGACACCTTACCCTCATCTTGCTCAGGTTCCTGTAGTCATAATAACTCTCATACTGCTCTGCAATCTTCCGGCACAGGATAATGCCATTTTCCCAGCACTGTGGACAGATGAATAACACAAATATAATCATCCCACAACATTTCTTTACTTCTACCCAAGTAGGACGTGAGTGCTTTCAGATTATCAAGTCTTACTCCTTCGTCTTTATAACATACCTTTAATCTATCACTGCAATTTTAAGTTTGGAAACACCATGTAATTAAAATGTAAATTATTAAAAATCTTTAGAAAATTAGAAATGATAACTCACCACAACAATCATTAATATGTAGTACAAAAAAATATTTTCTGGTGTTGTTCCAGAATCAACATCCTGAAATTAGTACAGTTCCACAATGGCCAAGTAGATGGATACAAACAGGCCCTCAGTGCTGAGGAGGGAATTACCACTGACCCCTAAGGCCCAATTATCCATGACTGGTACCCTGGATTCCCTGCTTGGCTAAGTTGCACTTGCAAATTGTGCGTGGTCTAACCCAGCTGGTTACTCTCAGCAGAAATGCAAAAATTCTTTATCTAGCATAGGTGTCAGTAAACTTTTCCTCCAAAGGGCCAGCAGGGGGACCAGGGAGACCTGCATGGTTGGGGCCACGTGTGGCCTTCTGGATCCTTGAGTGTGGCCTTTTGACTGAATCCAAATTTTACAGAACAGATCCTTTCAATAAACTGGCAGACAGTTATTATTTTAGTTTTTGAGGGCCATATAGTCTTTGTCAGAACTACTCAATTCTACTGTTATAGCACCAAAGCAGCCATAGATACAAATGAACATGGCTTTGCTCCAATAACAATTTATCTAGGGATACTGAACTGTGAGTTTTACATAATTTTCACATGTCACAAAAATATTATTATTCTTTTGATTTCTTTCAACCATTTAAAAATGTAAGAGAGATCTGTAGCTTGTGGGCTGTATAGAAACAGGTGGTGAGACATTTGACCCGTGGATCGTAGTTCGCAACTCCTGATCCAGCACAAACTCCTGGGAATGGGCTAACATATGAAGCCAGAGATTTCATAACAGCTTATCCTACAGGTGGAAACTTTAGAGCAGGAGGGCACAAAGACATTTCTTGTGCTATTAAGGTAATGATATGTCAGTGTAGTTAAATAAATAATAAAGGAGGATATGAAAGAAGCAATTTCCTTGCATCAAATTTTTAGGTATACCCAATTAAATTTTGTAAGAGAATGACAGCCACTGGTTGTATATTCATTTTCTGTTTAACCTTCGCCATTTGTAGGACATATTTAAATCCAAGACACGTATCAGCAAAGCATCCAAGTGTTCAAATCAAATAAACAATGGTTGTCAGATTCACAAATTTTTAAAATGAGAAATACAAGCCACTGAAGAGGGAAAGAAAGAGTCAGGCAATGTACTGAATTGCATTATTAGCCCAGTAGATTTTTCAACACTCCAAGTATATGATGGGATGCCATATAATTCTTTACATGATTTCAGTATCATTTATTTCACCTTGAAAAAATTGGGATGGGGAAGAATGCATGGCAATCTGGGGAGGCGATAAGGGTTTTTCAGAGAATAAAACACCTGGGTGTTATAGTCTGAATGCTTGTGTCTCTTCCAAATTCATATGTTGAAATCATAACTGCCAAGGCGACGGTATTAGGAGGTGGGGTCTTTGAAGGTGAATAGATCTTAAAGGTAGAGCCCTCATGCTTGGCATTACTGCCCTTATAAAGAGGCCCAGAGAGCTAGCTGGCCCTTTCCACACAGCAAGGAGGACCATCCATCAAGAAATGTGCCCACCAGACAACGAATCTGCCGGGGCCATAATCTTCGACTTCTCGGCCTCCAGAACTCTGAGAAGCACATTTCTGTTGTTCATAAGCCACCCAGTCTATGGTATTTTGTTATAGCAGCCCAAACAGACTAAGTCACTGGGTGTCAAAGCCTCTAGATCAGTGTTTATCAAAGTGTAATGCAAAGTTCATGCACATTGGAATCTCCTGGAGTTCGTGTTATAAAATCACAGGTTCCCCAGAATGTCTGCATCAGAATATGTCTAGGGCCAGGGCCTGGGAATCTGCACTTCAACAAGACTTTGGGTATTTCTAATGCACGTTAAAATGTGAGGATTCCTGCTTGAGGAGGTAGACATCAATAAACTAGAAATAAAAGGGAAAGGGACACCAACACAACCCCCTCAGGAGGGCAGGACCTGACTTACTTTGCCTCTGTCAAAGTTCTGGATGATGGTGAGGTGCAGGTGCTCCTTGCGCTGCCATTCCGTTTGCATGGGGTAGGTCAGGAACTCCCGGAGGGGCCGGTCAGACCATTCCAGCAGCTCGTCATAGAGCAGCAGGGTGTACGCAGCCTCTGCGAGTCAAGCGGGAAGGCCGTGAGTGAGACAGGACCCCAACCCCTTCAAATGGGGCCAGTGTGGGACAAACTGGAGAAAATACTATTTTCTGAATTTTATGGTATAGTAGAAAAATGTCCATAATATATGCAGCAGCAGGTTAATGAACGGTGACTTTCCCTGGATGATGACATCAGAAATTTAATCTTTGGGTTCCCTGTATTTTCTCGCTTTTTTGTTTTAGTTTTCCCTACGATGTCTGTATGTTATGGCATGATAAAAATATTCAAGGATATCTTGCTTTGGCTGGTTCAAAGAGGTAGGCGAGACATGCCTTTGTTTGCCAGGGAAGTTCACCAGTAAGTCCCCTGGGGACTATGAATGCCTTCAAAAGGGGGTGCTTAGGAAACAAAAAATGGCAAATAAATTCTTCTGGATACTAAAGGACTGAAAAATGGAAACTGGTATTAGAGGAAGAGGGGTCAAAGGATAGGCAGAATTTAAAGGGGCAAAGAAGCCAGGGAGGAGCTGAGTGAAGACAATAGAAAAGAAAAAAAATCTAGTGACGGAAGTAGGAATTGCAGAGCATAGCCGTGTTGGATGAGGAGTGTGCATGTGTGTTGTGTGTATTAGTGTGAGACAGGAAGAATTACTGTGGGCTGTGTGATAGGACCCACAGACCTTCAGTAAAGATGACTGAAATCATTACGTGCTTGGTATGGTTGGATTTCCTACAGAAACAAGTAAAGGGGTGATTTTCCATATACAGACAAGAGGGAAAGGTGACCTGTCTTTTTAAGCATAGCTGGCAGATAGGTGGTGTATTTAACAGAATACTTGCCAGTCTATAGGCCTCTTCTTTTCCTGAACCATAAATATAGCCAAATAGATCAAGAATAGAAACCAGAAGTCATTGTCATTGACGAAGGATTATAACTTTTTCCTCCCAACATTATAATAGTCAACTCATTTACTAAATTGAATAAAATGAACACTTATGTTATTAATCCCATTTAACCACCACCCCATATGTCTTTCAAAAGACATAATAGTTGCTTTTAAGATGGTATTAATAAATGGTAATTCTTTTTCTTCATTCATTTGCCTTAAGGGTAATTACATATAAAGCCCTAAAGTAACGTGTTAAGTTCTAACACTATGATTTGGCCATCCTCATGTATAAAAGATAGTTGTCATAAGAAAGGCCAGGGTCCTTGTCACTTTCTCTTGCCTTTTCAGTGCAGAAGTCCCATGAGGCATGGGCTCTGGCCCCTTTTCTCTTCAAATACCTTAGGTGAGCTCATCCAATCTCCTGGTTCAATTATTGTTGCAAAGGCTTCCTTAACCCACCAGGAGTCTGTTATCCACCCCCATTCACTTTGCACAGTGTTACCAATGTGATCTTCCTTCAATGTAAATGACCATGTTGCTCTCCTGATTAAAACCAGTCAATAACTCTCAGTGGCTAAAACAATAAATTTAGTCCTCCTAGAGTGACAGAGAAGGCTGGTCCTTACCAACCTCTCTGCCCACATGTTCCCATTGTCCCTCCATATAGCACGGGTAAGAAAGAGCCCACCCCTGTCTCTTTTAAGAAGCCTCAGTAGCTGCTGAACCTCCAGCCCCCAGAAGTTGGAGCCCCTGGACTCCATCAGCTACCTTTGAGGAATGAGCAAGATGCGTCCTGGCCCAGAGGCAGCTGGGCAAAAGAAAGTTGCCCAACAGGGAGAGGAATGCCCTCTGCTGCACCAGCACTCGCTGACCTCTTTCTCGTGGGGATTGATTATGAGCTGGAAACCCGCACTAAAGGCTGTCAGTTAACTGGTGGATGCAGAAACAGAGCTGAGTCACTGTGACACAGGCAGCCATGGAAGACTGCTCTGACTATACAATAATTGTAATAACGAGATCCGCAGATCTGTGCTGCATTTTGAATAGCCATCTAATTTTCTCTGAGATCCCCTGAGATGATTTCCTGATGTTTAATTCCCCACATATCTTTATCACAAACGCTAAGCATTAAGAAAACCCCGTGTGTATCTTCGTTCCCTTAGCCACACTCTGCTCCTGTCATCTCAGCGAGCTGAGGTTCCCCTCACGTAGCACACCAATTCCCACCTGAGGACCCTCACAGCCAGTTCCTTCAACCCTCTCCCCCTTAGCTGCCAAGTAACTCCTACTTTCTCTTAATGACCTAGCTCAGGGCTTATCTTCTTTATCTTGCAAATTTCTTCTGAGTCTCCTCTAGCACAGGAGAACTCAGAAAATACCCTAGAGACTAACGACCATTTGCAGGATTAGGAGGACTGAGGGAGGCCCTTCCCACAGCTGCCCTCAGGGAGTGACTTAAAGGGCAATGAAGGTCAAAGTCACAAAGACATAAAGTAGACTGGTGGCTGCCAGGGGCAGGGGGAATGGGGAGTTAGTGCTTAATGGGTACAGAGTTTTAGTTTGGAAAGATGAAAAAAGTTCTGAGGATGGATGGTGGTGATGGTTGTACAACAAGGTGAATGCACTTAATGCCATTGAACTGTACACTTAAAAATGATCAGGATGGGAAATTTTATGTTATGTATATTTTACTGCAATTAAAAAAAAAAGAAAGAAAAGAAAGAGCAATGAAGGTTTCCAGCCCCCAAATACTTTCCCAATCAAGCTTGCCCTTGGAAGATCCAGGGATGGGTGGAATGTCAGGTGTGGGTGAGTTGCCCCGGGAAAGTCTGGGAAAACAAGAAGGCATTGGCAGGTTATCAGATGAAGCTGACAAACAACTGAATGATGGCACAGGAAAGGTGTGGAGACAAATTTCACCTGTTCCAGAATTTGATTTGGGAAAATGACAATATATATCTGACAGTGTGTACAGAGGAAGCTGTAGAAAATTTCTAATAATAAAACATAAATACCTTTGAGGCATGAATAACACAACACACCAATGAAGTTGATTTTGAACAAATTCACGAATTGTAAATGTTTTTGTGTGGTATGTTGTATGTTTATTACTCTGCATCTTTCGAAGACAATACATATTGAAGAGGGAAGAATGAATCACATCCAAAATTTCCAACAATCTTTTAACATTTTGAGACATATAGAGTAAGGACACCAATATGAGAAAAGAAATAACACAGGAGAAGAATGGAGAAAAATTAGGAATGGAGGACACTCACAAAAGGCTGGAAAAGGGTAAGTCATTTAAACAGAATCCTATAAAGATAGAAAAGTTTTTTCCATCAATTTCACCTTCTCCAAGGACACACAAAAATGAGGACATAAGAGAGAAGAATAAAATGTTACATGGGAAAAGAACTTACTTCTTATGACTTTGGGGAATATAAAAACTGCAAGTTGAGTAAACAAAGTAAAGAAAAGAGTTTTACCCATTTCTGAAATATAATCAGACACATTTGAACTTTGTTTCAGAGAACCATATTTGGAATAGCTTGTCCACAGTTCCCTCTCTTATTTCCTTTTTTATGAACTTTAAAACTAAAAATAAAGTCTCCTAGGTTGTTTTCTTAGTGATTCAAGAATGACCAGTATTGAAAGAGAAAATCTGCTCAGTAGGTGTTAAAATGTAACTAATGGGTGCATTCATTAGTGATGCATTTATTTAAATCTCACATTGCTAGGCACTATTCTAAAAACTGAGAAGATTGAAGATAAGAAAACATCATCTCTATCCTTAAGGAATGCACGCTTTAACTGAAGATATTAATCTATCAATCTGCCTATCTACACACATACATACATGCATGTACATATATATAAAATATATAATCTTATATAATATGCAACTATTAATAAAGATAATGTGATATGTGCTTTAATGGAAATCTGGAAAAAAATGCAATGGGAAAAAAAGTTGAAAAAATCAACTCAGCCTATGGGAGAAGGGTGGTGGGGCATGGAATTGGTGAAAGAAAGAGAACTTCAGGAGAGGGAAGACTTCATGGAAAAGGTGAAGGAGGAGTTGATCCTGAAAAATGAAAAGGTATGTGGTACAAGTGGTAAGATTAAGCTGAACAGACAGGTGTTGGTTCAATTATGACAGACCTTGAATAAAGAATTTAAAGTTTATTTTGTAGAACACATGAACTTACAACAGAGTTATAGCTAGAGAAAGTGTTGGCCAACTTTCTCCTAAAGGGCCAGATAGTAAATAATTTGAGCTGTGGGCTTTGTCTTGACTACTCAGTTCTGCCACTGTGGTGCAAAGGCAGCTATAGACAATATGTAAATAAGTGGGTGTGGCTGAGTTCTACTGAAACTTCCTTTACAAAATTGGCAGCTAGCCTGAAGGTTGAGTTTGCTGACTCCTGTTCTAGAGAATAACTCTGGTGACAGTTAAGAGGCAGTCCAGGTGAGAGATGATGAAGGCCTAACTGAGGCAGTGAAAGTGGAAACAATGAAAAGGAAACGGTTTTGAGGGATTTTTAGGAAACAGAATCAATAGAACTTCATGAATGATTACTTGAGGGAGGTTAAGAAAAGAAGAGTCAAGGATAATATTGAGGTCTCTGGACTGAGTAAACAATGATGCTATTGAGACAGCAGGACCATGACTAGAGAGGCATGTTTAAATTCTGGGAACACGGCACCATTTCTAAAAGGGTTCTTTTATGCTTTTAAAGCTCGGGGAGGGGTCATGATTCAGGAGTTCCTTGGAAGAATAGTGTGGCAAAAGACCAAGATTTGTAGTCCCTAAATCTAATTAAAGGGTTCTGCTTCTAGTTAAGATGGCATAAGCACGTTCTTTCCCTATCTTTCCCACTGATTACAACTGAATACCCTGGGCAGAATATATAATGTGACCACTGGAGGATTCTGAAAGTTAAATAAGAGCAGGTGGACTGAGGAGGAAAACCAGTTCTCAAAGAATGACAGTACAGTGTCGAATTCTCTGTTTTTATTTTTTGCTTCCCATATCTCCTGGCTTACATTTCCCTATCTCCTGGAGCTGTAAATGGGAACAGACAGAAAAGCTCCAAGAAAAGCTCCCTTAGCCAGACTTCAGGGAAGAGGACCCCCTGTGGGATGTAGTTCTTTAGACTCCTCTGGCCTCATTAAGTGAGTCCCAGGAAGAAAGCTGCTAACTGCAGTGGTGGCAGAGGGGGCAATGGCAGTGTCAGCAGTGGCTCCCACAGGCTCTTTTCTTTTGTTGCTTTGTCCACAGGGAGACCAATTGTAGGGAGCGCATCATGACATGAAGAGGATCAAGCCTTGGCTTTATAGTCAGAGTACTAGGAAAGGGACTCCCCGGGAGATGGGAAAAATGGGGAGGATCACAGAGGCGGACGCTCAAGAAAGGGATATTTTAATTCTGTGTATGGAGTCTTAGGCTCATGTCCAAGAATGGAACGTGATAACCAAGACTTTGAGAAATGAACCATGGTGTAGATCACTACCTAGGTGCCAGACCTCCCCTTGGGTGGCACACATGCTGAAAACACCAGAACAGTAGTGGAAGGGCTTTGAAAACTAAACTGGCATTAGAATCACAACCTTCAGAAGGTGGTTTCAGGACTTGAAGTTTGAACCTAACTGGGTTGACTGTCTGTTAAAATGAAAAAAGTTAACACTCTACAGAAGATTTTAAAAGAATCTAAAGTCTCATAATATGATATTCAAAAGGTCCAGGATATAATCCAAAATTATTTGATATTCAAAGAACCAGGAAAACTAAACAACTCTCAGACGACAAAGGCAATTAACAGATATCAACCCCAAGATGACACAGATGTTAGAATCACAGACAAAGACAACAAAGCAGTTATTATAACTATACCCCATGAAGTAAAAAGTAAATGCTCTTGAATGAATGAAAAGATAGAAGTTCTTTGTAAAGAAACTGGAGCTATAAAGTGAAAATAACTAAATAGAAATTTTAGAAATGAATAACAACAAAAATAAAAATTTCACTAGAAAGGCTCAATAGCTGAATGAAAATGACAGAAGAGAATTAGTGAACTTGAACATGAATTGATAGAAATTATCCAATCTGAACAACAGAAAGAAGAAAAGATGAAAAAAAAAATAGAGCCCCAGAAACCTATGGGATAATACCAAAATGCCTAAAATTCATGCCATTGCAGTCCCCCAAAAGAAGAGAACGATTGGTACAGGAAATATATCTAAGAAAATAATGCCTGAAAAATCCCCAAATTTGATGAAGGAAATACATTTATGAATCCAAGAAGCTCAGCAAACCCAAACAAGTTAAAATTAAAGAAAACCATGCCCATACATATAAAAACCAAACCACTGAAAACCAAAGGTAAAATTCTGAAAACAGCCAGAGGAAAGTTATGCATTTCATATAGGTGAGTAATTTAAATGAATGCATATTTCTCATCAGAAACCATGGAGGCCAGAAGACAGTGGAGTAATATCTTTAAAGAACTGAAACAAAAGAACTGTCCACCTACAATTCTGTATCCAGCAAACATATTCTTTAGGGATGAAGGTAAAATAAAGATATTCTCAGATGAAGGAAAACTAAGAGAATTCTTCACTACTAGACCTGCTTTAAAAGAAATACTAAAACAAGTTCTTCAGGTTGAATAAAAATGATAATAGAGGGAAACTGAGAATTTCATAAATGAAGAGAGAATAACAGAAATGGTAAATACTTGAATAAAAATAGTAGACTATTTTTATTCTCTTAAATTCTTTAAAAGAGATAGGACTATTGAAAGCAATAATTATGACATTATCTGATGGGGCTTTCAATGTATGCAGATGTAATACAGGTGACAACCACAACACAAAGTGGAAAGGATAATGGGATCTATATAGTTGTAAAGTTCCCATATTTAACCTAAATTGGCAAAACCCTAACTATACGCAGACAGTGAAAAGTTAGGCATGTATTTTGCAATCTCAAGAGCAACCTCTAAAAAATTATGTCAAGAGATATAGTCAAAAAACTGATATATATGTATCATATCATATATATGATATATATTATACATGTAAATATAAATATAAATATACATGATATGACATATGGAATACTTAGAAACATATATCCAATTCAAAATAAATTTTAATTTTAAAGTAGAAATGCTTGAGTCTTCAGCTTTAGTCATAAAAAGTACAGGAGTTATCATGTTTAACATACCAGTGTTCATCCCACTTCCCCCAATCTGAGCCAAAAGACAGAATTACCTGTAAAGTTCTGTGCTTTGAGATGTAGATCATAGAGTTTGTGGATGTAGCGTATATACATCTCTTCCTTGTTCAGTTCAGTCTTATAGAAATTCTGTAAAAAAAGCGTACAGGTATGGATAGTTCCTCAGTAGTCAAGCCTACGAATATCTGCCTTTTACTCTGCTAAAGTTCTATGTCTTGAACCAAAAGAACGAATGCATTTTTCCATGTAAATGTCTCTTTAAAAATGAAGTAAGGAGGTCCAGTGACATATTTTCAATTCGACAGTGCCTCTGTTAAACATGACCTAGCAATTACTGGATAATCTTGGATTATTACCCCGAATCACATTTCTTTTGTTACTTTCTATTACTTTCTGTTAGTTTAACTGTCAATGGACAATCAGCCTGTTCAACTAAAAAATGTTAAAAATACGTAACAGATTAACACATTTATTAAGTTTGCTGACTGATATTCAAAGGATAGTTTCTTTAATTTTAAAGATATTTTTCTCTAAAGAAAAATCTCTAAGACATATAGGTAAGGATGAGTAAAAACAATGTAAAAACATTTTTTCCCTGAAGAATTATGTGAAAGAGGGTAAATGAAAATATTCTTTATTAAGATGTTATTCTGCATTTCTTCCTTGTGCTGGAGTTTAAATGTTTTAGTTTATGTCCAAAACATAAATGGACTAATAAGAGATTTTATTTCATATTATTATTATAGGAAAGAACATGATTATTGAAAATATTTGTTTATTAGAAAAAGTATCTAGATCTTACTAACTTCTCTAAAATGTTTTAATATTAGTTGACAAAAACTCAATGTTTACTTACCTGGACACATTATGTTGGCATTTTAAAGGCATACTTTTAAGCATCCAAATATACCCCTTCACCACATTAGAAAGTATATTAGTCCTCTCTGAACTTAGTAAATATAGGAGCAAATGTACATTAAATTAGATTCCAATAAAAGCATAATGCTGAGTCTCCGAATTTGACAATTTCAGTGAACAGATCATTGTACATTATGAAATCCTTGCTTAAGACATTTGAACTACTATTATTACTTATTGTTGCTCTTTTCACGGATGCTATTTGGTGTATGGAAGAAGGGAAAATTAGCAATGGGAGGATAAATCTGTTGACTTAAAGGAGTGACAGGCTTTTCTAAGATGGGAAGGCCAAAAATTCTCAAAATTTTTCATGGTGATTAGCTAGACAGGGCTTTGGTGATGGACCAAACTAGCCAATGTGGTTAAATTGTGCTTAAATTGTAAGTGGGCATGAAGCCCAAGGATCATCTATCAAATGTCCTCTCTGTCCACTACCTAACAGGTGTCCATTCATCAATATGAGGACTCTTGCAACCTTGAGATAGTGATATTAAGTTGAATGCATCATAAACAATTTTTTTTTTCAATTTATAACATTATCCTCCCCACTTTCCTCTTGTCTCCTGGAGATCTTGGCATTCTTTAAAAAGCTAAGTAAATAATGCTATTCACGTCTCTCTTATTATAACCAAAATCATTTTAATTAGCAAGAGTTGTACCATAAATACGAGTCTATCAACCCCACAGCAGGTTTTACATTATTAAAGGATGATTGGCTCTAATAGCTTTCTGGTAAGAAGCAGCTTTCTTTGAGAACAAAATATATAATCCCTCCATAAATGAATGCTTCTTTAAAAAAATCTCCCCAGTCAGCGAAGAGTATTTCACATACGTCTGGCAAAACTTGTGACACAAAGAACAAAACAATAATTACATTTCCTAGTATTAGTCATGTCAAACATTACGTATTTTTACCAACTTAACTCTAGAGTTTGACTCTGATCTCGTAAGGGATGCCAGAACTCTCCAGAAGACAATCTGGAATTAACCTTTCCAGAAAGAAAAGTCTCTAAGAGGAAGTGAGTGGTTGAAGAGAACCATATTGCTACCAGAAAACATCAAGAACTTTCCATATGGAGTAGAAGCTAAAAAGATTAGCTTCAAAGTGATATATTTGGTGCTTTAATAAGTATTCTTGTGCTAGTTTGTAATGAGTACAGCTTTCAACATGTTAACTTTTCTAGAAGGACTATTCTCGGTCAGCGCAAAGCTACCATGATAAATTCTTTGTCTCAAGTGATTAGTTAGGGCACCACTGATTATGTTAAGTCTCTGGCTTATTCCTACTGGGAGGTTAGAGCATATAGGGCAGAGTATTAATTCTTGATTAATTAATTCTTTGATTCAAGGAAGTGATCTCTTCTTTTATACCAGCTGAGGGAGTGAACCTAGGATTTGCACTTATTTGCCCACCTCCAAGTGGAAGAGAATTGTGAAAGATGAAACAATGGGAGAGGATTCTTTTGAGAAAAGGTAAAGGCTTTGCTTTGAAGTTATTGATGAGACCTTATACCTGGAGCTGAGGTAGAACTAGGGTTAAGGAGACAAACTGAGAAGACCTAAAGCTTATAGTACACTTGGCTCATCTCTCCTAACACTGACATACAAGCAGGGACATGGGGGAAACTGAGGCTGAGGGTCCTGACTGTGATGAAGGCTGGCAAAAGCAGGCAAGAAAGTGGGGAAACACAGCTGGGAGATTTAAAAGAAGGAATGACTAGGTTCAAGGTTAGAAAAGATGCTTAAGAGGAGGGGGAAATGGGCTGACCCAGTGAGTTGGGGCAGATAGCCTGGAGGTTAGCTTTGGGTCTAATGACAAAAATTACAGAAGAAAGTGCATACATAATATGTGAACAAAATGTGGCCTGATGGAGTATGCTCAGGTCTCACTCTTCTTAGGGACTGATATTAGAGGTGGAGTTTTAACAATTAAATTAAAAGTGAGGAGGAAGGGCAGGTGAGGTAAAGATGGATACAGTCATAGACTCGGAGACGAGGAGCAGTGTAGCAAGAAATCAGGAAAACAGACAAAAAGACAGTCACAAGAAAGCAGAAGTCCTGAGTTTTGAAAAGGGACTGTGAGAGGAGTAAACAAAGCAAAACAAAAAGACTGAAACCAATGAGCTAAGAAAAGACAGAATCAATGATCAATGTCATGGAAAAGAAAATTCAAGGTGCAGGCAAACAGGGAAGACTACGGCATTTGAGGAAGTGAAATAAATGATCAGAGTAAGGATGAGGATGACAGTGCAAGTACCTAGAGGACCTGGGGATGATTCATCTATTCTACAAAGGAAACCATGATATTCACAAAGTTAGAACTAGACTCTTCATGTATTTCAAATCCAATTAAAGGAAATATCTTCCTGTATTTCATTTCTTCCTGCCCTTCACATCTGATTCAACGAAATTATCGAAAGAATTAATTTGCCCTATATTAAAATATGAAAAATAAATGCCTAAATGTATGGTTATCCCTTTGCTTGGTGGTAAGACTACCATATTTCTATTTAATAGTTAGTTAGGTGACATTTTATATAAATTTTGGTTTGCCCAGGACACCTTTGGTAGCCTGATATCTTTACATAATGTTTAATTTTACTCAAAAATGTCCTGCTTGAGTGATACATTATATGGTCATCCTAGTTATAACACACACCTTAACAACAGTGCTATTATGAATTCAACTTGCAAAGAAGCTAGAAAGTGAAAAGTAGTGTGTTAAACATAAAACTCATTTTATGTTCACAAAAGATGAGATCAGTAATATTTACTAAAACACAGAATACACGTAACTCTGTGAGGAAGGAAAAGAACAGAAAGAAACTGCTTTACAGAAGTAAGAAGACCTCTAACTGGGGAAACAGTGCTTTCTCCTCAGAGAGCAACAAAAGACCGCAGGAGGGGAAAGCAGTGCAACTGGAGAACCCAATGCCAGTGCCCTGGGATCCCCGGGGTCTACTATTAGAGCCGTCAGGAATGCAGAGGGTGCATTTTGCAATGTTCGGGGCTGAGGATTTTCTGGGCTTTAATTCAACCTGAAGCTTGCTATGTTCTTTTAAAAACACTTCTAAACCCTTCTGTGAAACACCACATTGCAGATTAAAAACAAATAAAACACAATATTTCTGTGAAAAAAGTCAGGATAGAAGGAGAGAAAAGGTAGCAGTTTACTAACCAGAAGGCTAACTGTGCAGCCAATCTTTTTGCCATCTACCTCTCCCATTTTCATGCAGTCCCTAAAAACAAAAGGCAAATAGTCAGAACTCAGAACTTCCTTCTT
>CM052437.1:154464594-154518706 GCA_028533085.1 Varecia variegata
AAAAAAAAAAAAAAAGTATTCAGAGACCAGAAACAATTTGCAAGTAAGTATCTGTTCAGATAAAGGCTCCAGAGACCAAGATCTCTGGTGAGGTTGGGGGGTCAGAGACTCCTGAGCACCAGTTTCTGTCCAGAATTTCATTTCTATGTCAAGATTCTGCTCCTTCTCAATGGACAGGGGGCTCAGGAGGAAAGAGGAATGAAGGTGTGCTATTGTACACCTCCTAAAGTGGAGTGAGAAGTAGCTGGTAAGCCTCGTCATCATTGACAACGAGGTTTTGTTCCTAAAATAAAACAAAACCACCATGCATCTAAGTGGGATGGACTGCTTTAATAGTGCACAAAAATAAATAAAAAGAGGTCTATGAAAGGTGACGGTGTAAATTTCATCCCCCTACTTGGCTCTTTTTTAAGAAAATAGCATAGTTGTACAATTCTGTTACATGGTCTTTACCCTAAAATGGATAGAGTCTACTGGTTCTAGTGGATGAGTGTAAATACCAAATAAATATATATATATTTTTTTTTTTGAGGACTTTCAGGGACTCCGACAATCCTCTCAATTCACCAAGACTTTGAAATAACTACCAAAAAACCAAACCAAACTGAAAAGAAAATAAAACATCCAAATTAAAAACTCTGAACCAGCTGGTTAGAAGTCCATTATCTTACTGCACTAGGTTCCATGGTCTGATTATCAATTCTGAGTGATTCACTCAAGTGGAACGTTGATTGTATTCCACCTATTTGATTTTCTAACTGGAGCGCAGCAGATCTGAAAACCGAAAACCGGGTGCCTCGGCTTACCTGTAATCTAACAACCTCTCCATTAGACGAGTTACAGTAGCAATTAATGAAACGCCACTCTCCCTCCATGTTTCCCGCTCAATTTTCTTTAGTAGACTGGAAAAGAAAGAACCCAGGGCATTTTCAACATTTATTTTTATCAGTCACCATGACAACCATTTTACTTTCATCAGTACCTTAAATGCCTTAGCAACCACTGCAACATCTCACAAGTAGCACAATTTGCAAACAATGTCTTACCTAGGATAGGGACCAAATAGTGGAATTCTAATCCAGGAAGCATTGACAAAGCAAATTGATTTTCAGATTATCCAAGTCATAAAATACGAACACATGCATATAATCATATTTTGAAAATATACAAGCATCTCACAGCTCAAAGACATTTTTTTCCTCGCTGCTCTCTTATGCTACCGGAGGCTTGTGCCTTACCACATCAAATAACACTGCGAAAAGCGAAAACAGGAGTACCTCCAAGTTTACTTTTAAGTAAGAGCTTGCTTTATTCACATAAAAATGCTTTCCTACCTCTCAGTGGAATGCATCTTCATCCAAGCAATTTTACTGCAATGCAACTGCTACAGGAAAATCCTTGTACAGACGGTATGACGTTTTGCGTTTTTTCCTTTCACTTAACATTTGCCCACTCAATACATATTGTACTATCTGTGCACTCACTCAACAGTTTCATTCATTTTGTCATTAATCACAGAGGATTTTCTATGTGGTTGTTCCAGCAGATTGATGACAAGTACCGAACCACATCTCTCCTCCTACATTTCCCCTAATCCTGAGCACCTTGGAGCACAGGCCCCATGTAAACACAAAATAACAACAATCATAATAATTAGGATCTGCTTTACTTTCACTACCGCCTCTTGGCAAATTAACAACGTGCTTGGCAAAGGCTTTAGGACTGAACTTTCCCCAAAAGATAAAAGAACAGAAGCGTGGCAATATGTGGATACTTCCCTACCCCTCTGGATTTAATGATCATCATTTCTGTATAAAATCTTGTATCCCTTTCATCTTGGCTTCAGGAATGAGATTAGAAAGAAAACATTTCTTACAAGTGCAATGTAAGCATATCATATATGTACTCAGTTGAAAAATAAACATTAAAGAAAAAAGCTATTTTGTCAAAGCTTTCTTTTGTCTGTGGCTATGTTCTCTCCCAATTTTCCTCTCTCCCCCAACTCCCACCTCTTTCTCTTGCCATCGCCATTCTGGCGCCCAGCCTGCTGTCTTGTCTCCTCATCTGCTGCCTATGCCTCCTGGTCATTTGTTCTTCTGGTTTATTCTAAATTGTTTCCTTGGTTAAGGGTGGAGATTGCACATGGAAGGGATGGAATTTGCCCTGACTAATCCTACAGGAGAAGGCCCCCTAGTTTTCTTTTAAAAACCTCTGAACAGCAACTGTTTCAAGCTTAAATGGCAAATTGGTATTGAACTCAAATGAAAATCTGCCTGCCAAAGCAATACAGGATGATGTCGAAATTTCCCCAAGTGACAGCCCACACCTCATATACTTTAGAGGCTGAAAAACAAAGAACTCAAGTTAAGTAATAATTCTAAAAATACATGGAGACTTCTTTTATGGAGATGAGTTTCATTAATTTGCACAGCCTTCTGATGCAGTAAGGAGTCAGCACTACATAACCCTCTTATAAGAAGAGGCAAAGCTCTGCACAGCCTGTTTCCCTGACTAACTCAAGACCAAATGTTAGGGCCGAGTCTAGAACCCAATTCATCTGCATTCTCAGCTAGCCTTGTTCCTTCTGTCAGGGAGCTTGCTGTTTCCTAGCTAACCTGATACACACTGGGAAAGAGAGGCTATCAGCAAGAAGAGTCTTTCTAGGTAACCTGGGTGAGACTGGACAGTTTCATTTGCTCAATAATAATGCCCATGTGCCCACATTGAGTACACAGCGAGTCCATCTCATAACTATGAACGGTGGTTTCTTATTGCTGCCCTGTGATATGTAACAAGGACACCAGGGAGCAGGATAAGCTGTGGTCCTGCAGGATGACATTGCCCACCAGGCTTCTCCTCTATAAAAGGGATGAGTGTGTGTGTGTGTGTAGGGGGGGGATTTGTCCCTCAATCTACCTCTCTCTGTGTCATAACAGGATTGTGCTGAGGCCACCACTCTGATACATAGCATGCTCTTCTTAATCTAAAGAGAAGAGTTAGATATCTAACATATGATGTTACAGAGCTAATCCTCTGTTTCCAAATGGCAATAAATGTATGATCATTAAAGATCTTTGAAATAATTTGGAGTATTGAATTATTTAGAGTTACACAGGAGAAAGCAGAGTAAAAGACTGAGAAAGAACTGAGATGGATGTTACTTCTTCTGGAGGAAAGCTCTGTCAGAGGTAGTCCTACTGTGTGCTGGAGGAGTACCTGGCACGGGGGAGTGCTGAATATAATAAATAAAGCTGAATGCGTGAATCAAATGGAGCCAGGGGAAGCGGACTCTAGTTCTGATATTTTACTCTGTATGTTCCACATTGGTGTCTAGGATCTGCAATTTAGTGTTATCAAAAACAATAAATCTCACTCATTTCAAACAGATGTAGTATGGGCCACTGAAGATAATGCGGGGGGGGGGGGGTTAGGGAAAGCTGAGTTGAGTTCTTGGGAAGGAAGGTACTACACAAACATGAAGAATGACTCCAAGGGGGCTATTTTGGCAAATACTACAATTTAGGAAGCAGTGAGCTACTTTCAGCTTCAGAACAAATTTTAGGAAGTTTTAGACATGAATTACAGAGAACAAATGAGAATCTGTACCATAATGGCATGCGTTTGTTCCTAATTCATAGTGTTTGCAGTGACTCATTGTGATTATCCTAATTCATTGTGATTTCTATTGCCAAAAAAGCATTTTATTGTTTCCTGAAATAAAGTTAGATTTTCACTTTCTTTCCTGATCCCAGGTAGTAATGATATTTAATTATCACTCTAGCTTTGATTTATTCCCAATATGCTGATCATAAAAGCATAAAAGAAAAATATTTATAGTAGCATTTCTAGTAATATGCTAAAAATCAACAAAAGAATAAAAATCTCCATTGAATGAATCAAGCACCTTAAAATAGTCCTAATTATAGAGGCTTAATATTTTAATTATTGGTTTGGTTCTAATGTCAAGGTACATCTTCCATTTCAAAGTCATATTTATACATAAGCAATCCAAATTGCATGCTATCAGGCCTTTATTAAAGTAGATAAGAAGTACTATAGAACTATATGAGTATTTATTAATCTTGTGAATTTGTTATAAATAATTAATCACAAATCTCAAGAGGTTCATTTCACTGAGTGCTTTCTCATTTTAGTTCTTTGTTCAAACCAAGGACTGAAATGAGAGCAGTTTTCAAAAGCAATTTATTACATTGGATGAAGTTTTAATCAGAATTCTTGCTCAACTCCAGCTGTCATGAAAGACAGACGCTTTGTACACTAGAATGAACAAAGGCTTGGTGAATACTTATTGAAAGTTCCAGTTTAATTACAGTATCAGGACAAAATGGTGTTGCTCAGGGTTCAGTATAGAATGAATTTTATCATCCACCATCATCACCTGCAATCTGTATGGCCCTTCTTGGTTTTCCGTTTCAATATAATGTTCTTGAGAGCTTCAATATGATTTTGAATCAGGTAAGCTGAAATCTATCTAACCTACTAGTCACTAATAATATTCTTCAAACCTATACATTGATATTTCTACTGTTTTAAATTAATGATCATAAAATGAATTATAAGATTTTGCATTTGGCCATCAATACTAAAGCACTGATGTTTCCTTTGAGGTGAGACGTGGACATCAATACAAATAAAAATATATTTTGTCATAGAAAAATGTATTGCTGAATTATTTTGCCCTTTCAAAAGAACTGTAAATATTTTCTAGGCACAAAGAGCTAATCCTTCCTTCAAAAGAAACACTTTGTAGATACACTAGATTTGAAAATGACTAAGATCCATAGAAAGCCACAGAGAAAACAAGTGTCAGAATTGAAATCCTAAAGCCCTGAAACATTCTCCTGTGTCCTCTCTGGCCATTTAAACACAGTGCATGAACACTTGGTACAAGCTATTCATCCTGTAACTGTGATCAGATTCTCTTGGTAGGGACAACCTCAAAGTCCCTTCACAGCACTGCATTAATTTTCTATCTTCCATGCAAATCCAAAACAAAGAATTTGCTAAAAGTGATTTGTTTCTGTGATATTCTAATAAGAAGCATTTAGGAAGCAATAATGCTGAGTGAACAATCAGTATCGATGAATTAAATCAGATGTTGAGGAACAGATGCAAATTAGGTTAATTCTCCCAACAGCAAATCAGCCAAGGATATCTTGCTTTGGGAAGCAGTGCTGACAAACATTACAATCACACCCCTTTCATCCTCTCCCACTCATAACCCTACTACTTAAAATCATTATCTAGCAGCAATGGTTTTAAAATTATTAGGCATGAAAAGCGTGAGATGTGTTATGTAACACATGCGGCCTGTCCTAATCAGAGATTAAAATAAGGAGACATGTCTAATCATCAACATAATAGGATCCATTCGCCAGAGTTAAGGCAATTATCCTTTATTTCACACTCCACAAAGACAAAGCGCTCCTGTGAGACCCAAGCCATCTTTGCAGCTCTCAGCTACCGCGAACAGAACGGCTCAGTACTGACACCAAATCCCCTGAATAGAATCAACTTGAGATAAACGTATTACTCACATACTGTTGAAGAGCTCACGGTATGTTTCGTCCCCTTTGCCTTCCGACATCAGGCTGTCCAGTTTGTCAATCAGCTTGGCTTCCACCTGAAACATACCTGAATATTACTCTCTCTTTCCTCCCCTTCCCAAGTAGGACTTCTAGGCAAATTAAAACATTTATTTACGCCTGGGAAAAGGCCACAGTAAATTTTGTGAAAGTGACATTATCAGCTGTGGTTAATAGCAGATATCCCTTTGGAATTTGTGGGGACTAGTCTAGAAGGAGTTACATGACTTCACACTCCCAGCTGGGTAGCGTTTACTGCTGCCAAAGACATCTATTTGTTGATTCAAACACAAATGCTTGCAGCCCAGTTTAAACGTTTGAATTCTTTTTTAGGAGCTATAAAAACTGGCAAGTCCTATTTCTTTTTTTTTTTTTTAAACGTCACCATATATATAAGGACATCAGGAAACCAACATATCCACATACATTAATTTAAATCTTTGATGTGTTTTATATCTATTTTCTTTCTCAAAACAGTTTGAGGTTGCACTACTAAATCTTTGCTGAAGTTGAGAACTGGTCCTATCCATGTACAGATGGTAGATCCATAGAAATAGTCTAAGTCAGCAATAAGCAGCAGGAGAGAGAAAGGACGTATTTCCTGAAAACTGTAGTCAAAACATTTATATTTTCCAGTATGTAAATCCTTTGGAACTTGAGTATCAGGAAGGGAAAAATATCCCTTCATATATCTGAGGTAGAAGACACAGAAAATGAGTAACGTCTCCATGGCCAGAGACAGTTAAAACAACTAGCAACTGGGAGGGATATTTGACTTTGTCAAAAGACTAAGCCCAATTGTTTCTTTAAACCAAATTTCAGTCAAGAGATAAAGGGGGTAGGAAAGTGAGTTATCTCCTCTAAACACAATTTTTTAAAAACCTTTCATTTACCTATTAACTTTTTTGAAAATAAATGTATATACCAGTGCAAGCGAAAGGCCTATGCCTTGGTAATAGGAGCAGTCTATGTATGTAATCAGATTGCTTGTATGGTCAACAATCATTTCTAAGATTTGAGGGAGTCTTCATTTGGGAAGCATGAAGGATGGCCCATCCTGTGGGCATACAGCTTCATGCAGTGACTGTGTGAAGGCTACTCTCTCCACCTGAGGGACCTGGCATGGCAAACGCAGCTGATTCCTTATGAGATCTGCTTTTGTAATAAGAACATGTGCCTTCCCCAAACTGGAGAACTATTAGAACCTATGTCAATGAGAAATGATAGCTCATTCCCTTGGAATTTCCTTTGCAAGAATTTCCATTGCTGTCTCCTTTAAATTAATTCTCAATGCTTCAAGCAAAGAGCAATAAAACATACTGCCAATCAAATGGTCAAAGCTAAGCCATTCACCAAATACAACATGCAGGCCACGAGAGCTTAACGAGTTTCAGAATCATTAACCCTCTGATTCCTCTGTGCTGTGTCCAACTGGGAGTAAATAAAGTCTCTGCAAGTTCTTAAACATAGACCTGGGAAATCACAGAATTTTTTAGCTGAAAGGGAATTAAATGGCTTTTTAGGGCTTCCCTGGAGGCTCCAGAGAACATAGGACCAGAGAGAAAGTATCCGAGGCTGCGCGGCTTGGCAAAGGACAGGCCAGGCTGGAATCCAGATCTGTTGGCCCACTGTCCATTTCCCAGCTCAGAGTTGAATCCGGAAGTTCAGAGATGCTATAGAACCGAAATTCTTCCGACGGTGCTGAGGAGCACTTCCGCCTACCTGTTTAAAGTTGCCACTCCGCCTCTGCTCCCAGTCCATCATATCATGAAAAATAGGAATCATGACATTCCGAAGATCTGGCTGCGGTATCAGGGTCACTTCTAGGAAGGGGCCAATCAGGGCAGGGATGAAATGGAGCTTGTGCTCTCCTAAATTGAGCAAAATATTTGAGTTTCAATATATTTAATCTTAACAAGATTTCAGAAAATATTATAAAATTTGTTTAAAACTATTGTCGCCAAGATATTCAATGACAGTTGCCTCCTTAAGTAAGAAAATGTAAGAAAATAACCCATAAGATACAATTAAAAATTAAATAAATCATCAGGAATTGGTTATGTATATTATTGTATATTCACACAGTACAATTTTTATGCAGTCATTTAAAATGAGGCAGAAGAAGCATAACAGGTGAAGTTTTTCAATATACTGAAATGAAAAAGCAAGGTACAATACAGTAATACAGTATGCACAGGAACATCTTTCATTAAAAAAAAAATATATATAGGCTGGGCGTGGTGGCTCACGCCTGTAATACTAGCACTCTGGGAGCCCGAGGCGGGTGGATCATTTGAGCTCAGGAGTTCGAGACCAGCCTGAGCAAGAGTGAGACCCCCGTCTCTACTAAAAATAGAAAGAAATTATCTGGCCAACTAAAAATATATAGAGAAAAAATTAGCCGGGCATGGTGGTGCATGCCTGTAGTTCCAGCTACTCAGGAGGCTGAGGCAGAAGGATTAAGCCCAGGAGTTTGAGGTTGCTGTGAGTTAGGCTGACGCCACGGCACTCACTCTAGCCCGGGCAACAAAGTGAGACTCTGTCTCAAAAAAAAAAAAAAAAAAATACATATATATTAGCCTATAGGGTTATATCCCCTAATGTTAACCACAGTAATTATCTCTAGGTGGTAAGATTACAAGTGATTTTTGTTTATGAAAAAAGATACGTCTTGTCTGCATTATATAATTTTTATTGTGTGTGTTTTTACACAACAAATATACAACCTAAATAAAAATCTAAACAGTGGCCTAGTAAAAGACTATAACTATTTTCTGAAAAGACTAAAATGTAACAATAGTGAACTCAAAATGGTATATTACCAAGTGCTAAAAGGTATGGTATTGATAGTTCAGAGGACAGGCAAGTGGGAGATGGGATGGACACAGGTGATACTATGTAGCAGGTGGGTGTTAAGTCCAGTACTCTAATATATGTTAAACCTCACAAAGGAGTTTCTATTTCTATAATAAGAAATATTGATGCTATGAAAAATATACTAAAGAGCTAACCTTCAGCATCATGGTTGACTGGGCATGATGCTAAGAGCATCCACTTAGAACCTACAAGTCGGGAGGCTGAGCAGAATATAGCTGGCTTCATGAAAGAGGGTAATTTCTGTTTATTCTTTTCTACTTTTGATCTTTTGCAGTGAGGGTTGAATACAAACAAAATCATACTGTTTACAGTTACTTGCCAATTACAGAGTTAAATGCCTTTACCTTAATGACAGTTTTCTCTGTTTTGCTTTTTGTACTAGAAGGCACTAACGTGGCCCTGGAGCTCAGACAGGAATGTGCAAGTGACACTATGTAGATCCACAGTGCAAATGTATAGCTCACACTTATATTTACTCCAGAGGGTTTTTTAAGTAAAGAGAATATGAGAGAAATAATTTGGGGGGGGAGCAAAAGGATAGATGAGGTCGGAGGTGGGAAAACCCATGTGGGTGTTTGTGAATTCACTACTTTTTGTGACTGAAAGTGCCTTGGGATAGATCAGCTGTCTTCCAAATGTGGCCCCCGCCCCTGGATAATGCCTTATTCTCAGTACTATAGGACATGCATGAGCAGGCAAGGGATAGAGTCAAGAACAAGCTTTCCAAACTGCAACACTGGCAGCAGTTAGTGCTTGAGCAAAGTGGGCACACATGGCTTCTGGATAATCAGTGAAGCTGCTTAAACATTTCAAAGCCAAACTTGTGTATTTTTCCACCTGCAGGTTAAAACATCCACTATCAAGAGGCACTGTCTGATTAATTCTACCCCATGGTATTCATCCTCTATTATATTATGAGCATTTCTATCATGATAAAATTCTCCCTATTTCAATGACACTGAAGGATGTTACTGCATGTAGTTAAGTATGTCAGGAAATTTGAGGGGCACATTGCAATGTTGCGTGTGCTATGGACGTGAGAGAAAAATATTTAGAAAAACTTCTCCACAACTCAGAGAGGCCATGGAATCCTCTGTGTCTCTCCATGTCAACTTTCCTCAATGAGGCATTGCAGGTCAAAGCCATGATCTGGATTTTTAAGTATTTATGTTATTATAAATACATAGAGAAAAAGCAGTGGTGGATACTTCTTTCCTGTACATGTTTTGATAAGGGACTAATTATTAGTTTAATAGAGAGTTTGGGGAATGTCAAGATCATAAAAATGTATTTTATATTATGTGTGTGTTTTCTGTATTTCCATTTCATTAAGTGAGTCAGTCATTAACCTATTCAGTCATTCAGTGACTCAAGAAATAGGAACTCCTAGTGTATTTTGTACACTGTATTAGGAGAGGTACTTGCAAACAGGCAGATCACAATGAACATCTGAGCAATTGCTGAGATATAAACCTAGAATCACAAAACAATGAAGATTGTTCAACTCATTCTACCTAGGGAACTGAAGAAACCTGCTTGAAGGTGCAATTTTGCCTACATCTGGGGGATAGAAAGTTGGCTTAACATGTGGGTAGAGGGTATTACTGGAGAGGAAACAGCATGTGCATTCCTTTCTTTGATTTGGGTGTATTGGTTTTTGACTTTGTCAAATGCAGCCCATGGACCTCTGATACACCAGTGAGAATGTAAGCACCAGTTCCCTGAAGATCAGCATGGCAACAAGGAGGCTCTGTGCTAAGACTTTTATGAGCTTGCATTCCTTCTGGATTTCCACCCAACTGGAAGAGGTGCCCTTGGCAGAAGCCACTGGTCTGAACTACCTTCTATGCTGAAGATACCTAGAGAGCTTTATGTTAACTTCCCAGCCACAGTCTGTGATGCTGTCCCAGGGCTGTCTCAGACATCTGCCTCATATAGGAACTAGTTGTCCTTGCCCTTGCCCTGCATCCTGAGATCCCTGTGGGACCAAGATCCCATGATCTACACTGGCAACAAGCCCATCCCCTCCATTAGCTGGTACAGACACAGCACCCCGGGGCGCCAGTGAGGTTCCTTGTTCTTGACATTGGGTGCTGCCCAGGTACCTTGCATCGTCAGGGAGTGCCCCTCCACCACAGCTGGGAGCCAGGCTGATTTTACCTTGGGTTTAGCTTCAGTGTGAGTTAAAGTGCTTAGAGCATCTCGCCAGGAATACAGCCCTGGACACAACCCGCAGGCCCCTGCCCATCTGCAAGTCCTTTTACTTTACATCAGGGAAGTCACACACACAGTCCTTTCCTCTCTGAGGTTTCATCAAAGGTAACTTAATTCTTTTTTACCATCTCTGAATTACTTATCCATACCCATTATGTGTGAGGGAGGAACTTGGCTCATAATTCCTTCTGTGTTCCTAACTTTACTCTTCTCCCAGGTAATCCTTTATCTTACCCAAAAGACTGCTTAGTTTTCCTCATCAGAGTGAGAGCACCTCAAAAGAAACTTCTTTATTAATCCAACTGCATATTTTCCTCCAAAAGAATGCATACTTTCAAGACAGACAAACTCACTGAAATACCAGCTCACGGTTCTCCCTATATTTCCCCCATCCTCTCGACACAAACAATTCAAGCAGGTAACTAGCAGCGAGCATCTGCAATTTCTTTCCTCTGTTATTTTTGTCAGGGCAGAGAGCAGATGCCACCTGAACTCAATCACTCTTACTGTCATTTTTACAAGCCTAAACACACTGAAAAGCTTATCAAGATGTCCTGGGAAGTGAGGGGAAAAAAGAGAAAAGGAAGAAGGAAATTTCTGTTGGGGCAAAGGTTGGCAAGTCCTGAGATTAGCAGGTCTCAGAACTCAACTGTTCCATGACCCTACCCCAGGGGCTCAAAGTCTAGCAACAGATGCTGTGCCCCAGTAGAGCCACTGGACTGAAGGGACCATGTACACGAGGACAAAGGCCATCTTGGCATTTGACTGGTAACCAGGAGGGCCTCTCTGCTTCCTTGACCTGTGCAAGACACCAAACTTCTGCACAGCTTTTGAGTGTATGTGGGGACAGGGGAACAAAAGAGAGAGGGAATACAAAATAAAGTTGAATTTCCTGCAGTCCTGATAGTTCTCCCATGCCTGAGATGGTGGAATGAGGTTTAGAGCTGCCTCATTACTATCTTAGTCTTTAATCTTTACGGAGCCCGCCATCCTTCGGCCTCCCTAGAGAAGACCATCATTAGCATGTATTTGCTTTATTTAACACTGTTTGCTTCAGTATTTGTAAATCTTTAAAAAAAAAAACTCTTCCATTTATAGACATTTTACAATCCAATTTTCTTTTTAAAAATGTTTCTTACTATGAAAAATTTCAAATGTACACAAAATTACAGAAAAGAGTAAAACAAATCCCCACCTACTCATCATTTAGCTTCAATAATTATCAAGATTTTTGCTAATCCTGTTTCCCCTAACACCCAATTATCTATTTTTCTATTTTTTATAGCAAGTCTGAGACATCAAATCATTCTACCTGTACACACATCAGTAAGGATCTTTAACAGACAGGACATTTTATAAATATCAAATCAGAATGCTTTTATCACACCTTACAAAGACAAACAATAACTCCTTAAATTAATTGAAAAACCAGCGCCTATATTAAAATTTCTTTGATGGTCTTAAAACATGTCTTTCATAATTGCTTTCTTTCGATCATAATCCAAATGAGGTCCAAACACTACATTTTGTAGCCTGATTTTTCTATTGACAGCAAGGTCATAGAGAAGCCACACCTACATTTAAACCATTGTGCAGGAATGCATTAGAATAGTCTTATTTGCTGAAAACACACTTTGGGAACACAGAATCTGTGCAAACCTGAGCAGGCTCTCCAACCAGAGAAAATTTAATTCCTACCAAACCAGCAAAGCAATTTGGAGGTATGTATGGCAACAGCAAAATAAACTTCATTTAAATGCTTTCTTTTTAAACCATAGATTTAGTATACTTTCTCCATCTCTAATTGTCAGCCACATGGTC
Organism: Varecia variegata; assembly: GCA_028533085.1. Taxonomy (NCBI): domain Eukaryota; kingdom Metazoa; phylum Chordata; class Mammalia; order Primates; family Lemuridae; genus Varecia; species Varecia variegata. The sequence goes on from CM052437.1 coordinate 154,477,113, forward strand.
TTGTTTTGAAGTATTTAGGGCACCTGCTACTTGGGCTGTTGGAATTTTATATTTATGCACACAGAACAGCCTGCTAGGGAAGTATTGATTTTTTTTTTCTACAGCAGTTACAAGACGCTGTGTTTGCAAATGTGGAACAAAGAGCCCACTTTATATTTAGTAAGAATGTTAGTTCATCTAAAAATAGAAAGAAAAACTTAACCTTGCAGCAAGATGAATGCCAAAGGTGGGACACAGTAGTAAAGACTAACCTTTTTCTTTGCAGACTGTTCTTGCAAGTGTAGGTATAAATGGCTAAAATTTCAGGGGAAAATACATGCCTCCCCCTGGCTCTTGATAGAACATTTTTAGTCCTTCAACTCAGATAGTGAAAATACTGAGGAAAATCACATTTAAGAAAAGGTGTTCAGTTATCACAAATTGGTTTTTATGTCTCAAAAATTAATTATTTTTTCAAAACCACAATGAGATACCATCTCACAACCATCAGGATGGCTACTATCAAAAAAACAACAGAAAGTAAGAAGTTTTGGCAGGAGTGTGGAGAAATTGGAACACGCTTGTACTCTGCTAGTGAGAACATAAAATGTTATAGCAGCTGTGGAAAAACAGTAGGAGAGTTTCTCAAAAAACTAAAAATGGAATTACCATATGATCCAGCAATTCCACTTCTGGTTATACACCCAAACGAATTGAAAGCAGGGTCGCAAAGAGATATCCGTGCTCCCATGTTCATAGCAGCATTATTCACAATAGCTAAAAGGTGAAAGCAACCCTAGTGTCCAATGATGGATGAATGAGTAAAGAAAATGTGGTATATCCATACAAAGAAATATCATTCAGCCTTAAAAAGGAAGACAATTCTGACACCTGTTACAACACGAATGAATCTGGAGGATATTCTGCTAAACAAAATAAGCCAGTCCCAAAAAGACAAATTCTATAGGATCCTCTTTATGTGAGAGACCTAGAACAGTTAAACTCATGGGGATGGGAAGGAGAATGGTGGTACCAGGGGCTGGGAAGAGAGGGAAATGGGAAGTTATTGTCTAACGGGTACAGAGTTTCAGTGTTGCAAGATGAAAGAGTTCTGGAGGTGGTTGGTGGTGACAGTTGCATTAAAAATAAATACTACTACTGAACTGTACACTGGAAATGGTTGAGATGGCAAGTTTTATTGTGTATTTCACCACACTTAAAAATACTTGAAATAGATAAATTATTTTAATTATATGTGGAAGCATAACTCAAAGTTCTAGTGAAGACCCCAAAGCTTTTCTGTTCCTAGACCACCACTGTCTCACAGGGGAAGAAGAGAAGCCCTGCTTTGTTGACCTGCAAGGGACCATTTGCTGCCTTTTGGTTTTGTTCCTGTGTTGCCAAGCAGACCTCACAGCACTAGGGCTGACGCATAACCCAGCAGAGCCACTGACTCATTCCCGTGGAGATGAAAATGGTGCTCACGGGGCTATTTGCTCAGAAGCTCCAAGACTGAGGGGAGGGAGGAAGATAAGTCAGAACTCGCTCCCTCCCCAACCCCAGTTCTGTGAGCTTAATAGATACTAAAGGATCCAAATATTTACTTACTTGTTCAGAAAGAAAGTTTAAAACTTTTGGTATGTAAATAAATCATGATAAAAGCACATTTAATACTACAGATAAGTTGTTATGCACGTTTAGAGTTATAAAGTGCCTACTAGTCTGATGACTTATGGTTAACAATAACACTGGAAACCTAAGCAGTTCTAGGTCTCATAGAGTTGAAAAGCTGCCCACAGGTAAGTGCAGGGGATATAATGATCAGATTTAAAGATCCCACAGCTTTATGTTTAAAAGCAGACTATCACTGAATCACATGTGCTTTTTTGCCCCTGTTATCAGCAGAATGGAAAAAAAACAACTCATTTGTAGCCTATGGAAGAATTGCAACACTTCTGAGATAAACACCAATGACCAAAAACTGATTTAAACATATTGTTCAGTAATATTTTGTTTCTAAATTAGACCAGCTGGACAGTTTCAAGTGGCTAAAAGTATATTTAGAGACCCTGGGCATTTCCTCCTTTTGTCTTATTTTCTAAAAGTCAGTGCTTTTTGTATCTTTAGTGTGGAGGACCTTGATTTATGAAATCATAAAAGCTTACTAGCTTTACTAAGACATGATGACTTTGTATCAAGCTTTCTCTTGGTTCCACATAAATTGGACAAAAAGTCTAAAATGTAAGATTTTAAAACTAAGCTCTTAACAGGTGTGAACCATATTTTCTTGTCCTCCTAAATAACTTGCACATAGGCAGTGCTTCATGAACTTTGTCAAATTGAATTTATCAGCCTGTTACATTAAAACACGTACATTTATAATTACCGGAATAAATCCTCCCTCAGCATTCCAGTCCTCAATATGACATATTTGCAGGTTCATCAAATTATAACTAATATATTTTGATATTCCTAATATACTGATTTAAGGCCTATAAGGGGTATCAAAATAGTACCCTGAATACTTAATTCTTCTTATCATTTTGTAAAAACGTATGTTGGAAGAGAGGCTTTAACATTTCTGAACATATTCCGATTCTAGCTGTTGTACGACAGTGACGACCTTTAAAATTCACCTAATGTTTTGGAAGTCTCAGTAAAGTCAGGACACAACTCTAGGGAAATAATGCAGAAACCAAGGAATGAAGTGAAAATTTATACTCACCCTACACTTGAACTATGTCATGCTGGGAATTTGTAAGTAGAGTATAATGAGCCTTTTCTAACAGACTGCTAGGACTGTGCTAGAGCCAGTCTTTGGGGCTGAACAACAAAGAAAGAGGATAGTGTTGTCTAAAGGAGTGCTTCTCAGTCTTTAGCCAAGTGCATAAGAATCACTGGAGAACTTGCTAAAACTCAGATAGCCGTGCCCCACTCCCAGAGATTCTGTTTCACCAGGTCTGGGGTGCAGCCAGAGATTTTACATTTCTTGCAAGCTTCCAAGTGACGCTAAAGAGTATAGACAAAACAACGTGTTATTGGGCTTAATGTGACCCAAGATTTTTCACATTCTCTAGATTTCTGAGAAAACCAGAGAAGTAATTTAACATAAAAACTAGAGAGATAGAAATATTTTTGTTTTATAATAAAGACAAAAAGAAGAAAATTTTATGAAGTATGCAATGACATCTTTAGGGAGACTAATGTGCCAGCTTTGTTTAGCAGGCCAAGGGGCCTGGGCCTAAAATGCATAGCTATACTCAGCTGGACAAAGATTTATGTGGAAATAACCATACATGGCTAGAAGAGGAACCTGCCAGGTTTTCTAACATTCCGGTAACCCAGCCAAATCTGTCCTGGTTTCATAATTTGAGCTCGGAAAAGAGCCTACACAACCTTGACTGCTGTTGAACAGAATCAATACAGCGTTCTCTGGAAAACATCTTGCTAAATTAATTCCAAATGCAATATGGACACTACAAAGGCCTTGATCTGCTTTTGAAAAAAACAAGGAGGACACAAAGAATCAACAAAAACTGAATATAGAGAGGAGACTCTCCAAGTAAGAAAAATGTTTGGTGCTTTATTTTTTTAAAAGAAAATGGTTGTTTTTATTCAAAATTCCTGTGTAAGGCACAGTGCTTGGCTAAGTGAGGAAAGCGAGCATAACCGGCCCTCCTCCCTACCCTGCAATGACTCTAGTGCAGGGGAGAAAGACACAGGCATAAACACTGACACCCTGCACAGGGTAACGGGGCAATGAGGGCTGCAAAGGCTCTAGCAGAGTTTTCCAAACTCCAGTCTTTCCTGTGTCCCCTTCATGATTTTTTTTTCCTATCTATTCTCTTATTCATCTAATACTTTTGCTTTGTTTAAATTTCAAAATATTAAGGGGGTACAAAAGCTTTTGTTACATGGATACAACTCTATGATGCTGAAGTTGATGCTATTTTTGAGCTGAATCTAAAGACAGATCATGACTTCTTCTGGCTGCACTTACACAGTTGGAGGTTGTTTTCAAGATGCTAACTCATTTTTGTCTCCTGAAATCACCAGCAAGCATTGAGCACTGGGCTCAATCATATATAACAAGGCTCCCTCAAATTGCTGCATATATTTGAGGGATACGTATATACTGGTCAAAAATCAGTCTGTAACATGAATTGAAGTAAAACAATAATGGTTCTATTTTCACTCACAGAAAACAAATTCTGCCATCTCTAAGTTGTGCTTGGATGAGCCCAAGAGAAAAGATACTTTCAGATCATTACATAGTCAACTCAAATAGGTCAATCACTTTAATCAAAAGGGGCAATTAAAATGTAATAATGGCTGGGTGTGGTGGCTCACGCCTATAATCCTAGCACTTTGGGAGGCCAAGGTGGGAGGATTGCTAGAGGCCAGGAGGTGGAAACCAACCTGGGCAATAGAGTGAGACCTCCATCTCTACAAAAAATTAAAAAATTAGCTGGGCATGGTGGTGGCACATGCCTGGAGTCCCAGCTGCTTGGGAGGCTGAGGCAGGAGAATTGCTTGACCCCAGGAGTTTGAGGTTGCAGTGAGCTATGATGATGCTACTGCACTCTAGCCTAGGAGACAGAGCGAGACCCTGTCTCAAAATAAAATAAAATAATAAATTAATTAATAAAATACACTAATAATAAATGAATACTAAAAACTTGCATAGTTAACATACCAAATTAAATGAGTTATGAATCTTGAGAAAGAGATCCTATACCAATGACTTTTAAAACAATTTGTTTTCCAAATATTATTATTCTTTTCTGTGCAACCAAATCTGTGCTATCAATTTGCTAGAATAATATGGCCTATCTGCTGTGGCAGATTAACAAAATTCGATCTAGCAGTCTCTTAGCAACTGCAGATGCTTTTAAAATCCTTTGGCTATACTCTTCATAATATAGGTCAATGGTTTCAAGTTTTCAGAGTAGTGATGCTCACGTCAACGTTGTATGAAGTTTAATTTAAATTTTTTATGATTCATAGCCTCAAATTCAGAGTTCTAGAAATTTTCAGTTGTTACAGTCCCGAATTCTGAAAGGTTAGCTCATCGTGAGAAATAATATCCGTAATGTTGGAGCAATGCTAGATTATAAAATTTATTGTTAATAAGGACACACATCAAAGTAAGGTGACTTTTCAGAGAGACACCAATTTAAAGAATTAGTTGTAACCATATTCAGTGCCAACATGTCAATTACTTTCTATAGCTATCTGTATTGATTTAGACATTTGGTTTCAAATGCTGTCATTGGTAAATTGCCCTTCTTCATCTGTACACTTCAAAGTACAGTAAGGAGCTGTACAGTGGAGGTGGTTTCTCTTTTCATCACTTACCTAGGTTTTGCCACATGCTGAAAATTTCACAACCCATTGTTACTCGCATGTCACCATACCTGAAATAGAACAAGAAACCAAACCTGACACAAGCCTCCAGAGCAAAGAAGTATTTGTGTGTCTTTAGGATATGATCTATCATTCTGAATTATAATGCAATGTTTTTTAATTAAAGATGTTTAATGTATATGTCATGATGCCTCTAAATCAAACCCTCATATAAATCTTTCACTGAAACAGATTTGTCTCATAATTTTTCACTTATATAATAATTTTGAATCCTGAAAGACTCGGGATAAAAAAATGTGCCAACAAGTTCAAAATCTTGACATTTCTAAAAAAGATTGTTTCTTGTCCTCTTGGTTATTGCTTCTCCACTGTGTGATTTCCAGTTATGGACATTCTGATTTATGAAACATTTGAACAAAACATCTTTTAAAAGGCAACATTTCCTACCCGATTATACACTGGTACTTACTTTTCTAACACCTTTTTCTTTTTGGAAGGTGTGAACATCTCCAACTGCAGACACAACTGGTTTATAAAAATGACTGCGAGATAAAAGTAGGAATCCCAGATCTAAAACAAGAACAAGATATCTCAATACTATGGTGTTACACAAACAGTTACAGATAAAGTGACATGGTATCTTGAATTTGCTTCAAAAATAAGTGGATGAGGTTATACCTTGAAATAAGACTGGCCGTGAGTTTATAATAGTTGAAGCTGCAATTGGGTACATGGGGGTTCATTTAACTACTCTATTTCTATATATGCTTGAAATTTTCTATAAAAAAAGTAAACTAAATAAATATTATCCATTTATATATCGCTTCAAAGCTATATCCCAGGTTTCTTAAGTTTTTTGTTATAAGCTAAATGGTAGATGTTTGGTTTCTCTTATAACATGTCCGAGTATCTCCAAGGAGGTGGAGGTATAAGATGGATTTCTTTATTCCTGTGTGAATTCATTTTTGAAACTCCTTTTAATGTAGAACTTCAAAAATGCATACACTTCTTCAAATATGCTAATTGCTTTAAATTCAGACATTACATAATAATTTCCTGCCCAGACAAATCTCTTGAGTCTAAGTTTTCTTATACCAAAAAGCAGGATCAGAAAGAGATCAGAGTAAAAGTCCCTGAAATAAAACTTAGCAAAAAATATGTAGGACAAAAAGGAAGGAAAGTATTTCTCTACTGACACCATGTTAAGTTAAAGATAAACTAGAAGAACTATGAGAGAGAATTAATATCTGTTATTCACAAAGAGCTCTTACAAATAAGAATAAGCACAATAAAAGCCCAAACAAAATAATGAACAAAACTCAAAAACAGACAATTCACAAAATATGAATTTTGGTCAATAAAGAGTAGTAAATAACTAATAATTAGTAAGAAATACAAATTGAAGCAAAATAGGTATTCCCCATTTATCTAATTGTCAAAATAAGCAGTCTCTTCCATGTTGGTGTAGATATAGGAAAATAGGCAATCAAATATAATTGGTACAACCTTTAACTCAACAATTCCAGTAAAATAAATATTTATCCAAATAACTAATTAGGGATATATGCCAAGTTTTATTTTATAAGAATGCACATAAAAAGAGTAATTTATAAGAATAGAAGAAACAACTTAAATATCAAAAAGTAGAGCTCTGATTATAAAATTTTGATATATTGATCATTATAGGTTATGATAGAGAAATATTATATAAGCATTAAAATTCCTTTGGTTTTTACAGTATTTGTGCTTTATTTTTCTCATTATCCAATAAGGAAATTTTATAAAATGTTTGATATAAAAAATGTTATTCAAAAAATAATAAGAAACAAAGATACTGGAAACACAGAACCATCTTTAAGAAGGAAAGTCAAAAGAGGGACTGTTCACCTTTGCCATTTGAAAAATAATACATCAGGAATTCATAGGTACCCAACCATATCACATTACAGATATACAGAGAGTTCTGTCTCAATCTTACTAATCTTTCATTTTTTTCTTTTCATTAATTCATTCTAAAAAATGGAGAGACAGAGAAATAAATAACTAAAGGGTTGACTTTGTAAATGTTTTCTTCATATAAACTCTTTTGAAAAAGACTTAAAAATATGTCCTAAGTTTCTCTGTCATATATAGGGATCATACAGAAAAAAACAAGAATTAAAATTTTCAGTAATAATAAAGAACTAACTGTTTTTAAGCACAAGGTTCATAAGCATTATTATAGCCCTAACCTGTTCACAAATATAATGAAAACGGTTCTAATATTATTCACAGTTAAAACTAATATGGCCCAAGAAAATACGTTAGGTAATTTCCTAAAACACATGTGAATATTTCAGCTTAAGCAGGATAGTCATCTAAGTATATACCTACCTTATAATCAAAGTTTTCATTTAAGAAGTTCTTACGAAGTGCATCTGAGAGGTACAGAACTGTTGTAATAATAACACTAGTGATAAAAGAGAATACAGTTTAAGTTTAAAACTTCACAGGAGTGAAAATAATTTAGTATATAAGAATAAAAAGCAACTAAGATAAAAGAAAACCACCTTCAGTAAGCAAGTGGAGCAATATTAGATAATTCATGTAAAAAAAGAGACACCAGGCCAGGAAAAAAAAGAAAGTATAAAGAAATCTATCACTGCAGTTGAATTTCTTTATAAAATGATACATAGAAAAATCTATGAATTCATATGACTCAGACAAAAATACATTATTATCCTGATGTTTTGTAATGTTTTTTATTCATTTCCAAACAAAGCAAAATGATTTGATACAAAGATAACATTCCATATTTGATTATCATGAAAGAAAGCCATGCTTTTTAAAAGCACAGGGAAAGAAATGGAGTCCAAAGATGAAATGGATAGGATAAAATGATAGAATATACTGAATATTTATTAGCCTTCTCTCCGTTCTCCCCTGTTTAAGGTGTTAGTGGGCATGTAAGAGCTACAGAAGGCAGCTTCCCTTTCTCAAGGGGACAAGACTGCCACTAAAGAAACAATTACCGCCACTACAGAAACTATAACCCAGTACTAAGCTGTGTGAAACCAATGGAGTGTTACAGCCATTCAGGGAAAGGGGCATCTTCGGGGCAGGAGAAATGGGAGAAAGCCTGAGAGAGGGGACACATGTAGCCATATGTAGCTTGCGGGTGACCATTCCTGCTTAGCTCTAGAGTTCTGTAATTTGTTCAAAATCTGATCATTTTTACAAGCAGAAGAATATATTTTTAAATTGAATGTATTTCCAACAGGTTCACTTAATGTTAGATAAAGCATTATATGGCAGCAAGATAAGCCACCCCCTGCGCTACTAGAAACTGAGCACCAATACACTGATATTTAAAACCTCTCGGCCTTTCCTGAGATGCACGGGTAATGCACTGATGATGTGCTAAGGTCCCAGTTCTCACCACGGGATTTGTTACTGAAGGATGTGGTTGGATGACCCTGGGTAAAACAAAACAAAACACCCCACCAACTTCGCACCTTGGTTATCCTACTGTAAAATATAGATTAGAATAATATTTACTAATTAGAAGAACATTTATAGTCTTTGAAGGACCTAAATGTTCATTACTGTTGTTATCTGCTAGAAAACTCACTGTTACAGCCTTCTTGAAGTCCTGACCTCAAGCAATCCTCCCGCCTCGGCCTCCCAGAGTGCTAAGATTGTTACAGCCTTCTTGAGGGGGAGAGAAACATTAACACAGCCAAGCTGGCTCAGTGTAGAAGTTCAAGGGAAAGAAAGGGAAAGAGAATGAAAGTACCATTTCATGGGTACCTGTTCTATCATGAACAGGCACTATGTTACATTTTACATACGTCACGTATGCCTTTCAACAAATCTTACTATGAAAGTTAAGTATAAGAAAAACCTATGAGTTTGAGAAATCCTGTGGTTTCTTTAGCCCCCAAAATGGAAGATATCATCAGTGAATTTCATATCAAAGGGATAAATCACCACAAATAACAGTATAATGTGGCAATATTTTATAGACAATGGCAAAATCAATGACGATAACTGAAGAAATCATTGAGGCTCCCAAAGTATTTTACTCAAGTTTTATGATACGAAACAAAAGCTTAATCATCAGAAAGTGAAATGCTATCAGGCAAGGAAGTGGTTCTTTGCCTAGGATCTAGTATAAGATCATCGGACTTCTAAGTGTACTGAAGAAAAATTTGTTTCCTTAATATATGGTTATAAGCACAAACCTTCTGCTTTGACGTTCAGTGGAAAAATATACACAGTCCCACTACACCTGAGTTTTACATAAAAAAACCACCTCTGACCCACAACTCCAGCTTGGATTGTTGTTCAGACACAATAGCTCTAGTCTTAGTGAAACACGACACACCTGGGATTTAGACTATTGACTGGGCTGCATGTCCTAGAAAGGAGCTAACAAACTCAATCTTCCAAGGGAGGGAGGATTCTTCCATGGCTAGGATTACCGAATGGTTGTTTATATGCTGGGTCCCAAACACCCAAACAATATTCATGGCTTCTTCAACTGTGTTTGCATGAACAACATGCAACCTCTGTGGCCTTACTATGGAACGGTGGTGGGTCTCAACCTGGCCTGTGCGCTGGAATCACTGGAAGCTTTTAGAATAGAGATGTCTCGATCACACCCCTAGAGATTCTAATGATTGGTCTGAAGTGCAACCTGAACATCAGGTTGTCAAAGCTCCCAGCTGATTCTTACATAAACCCAGCACTGAGAACCACTACTTTACACTAGAGCAGTGCTGCTCAAACTTTAATGGGTACCTGGTGATCTAGTTAAAATGCAGCATATGATTCAGCAAGCCTGGAGTGGGAGTGAGTTGAGATTCTGAATTTCTAACAGGCTCCAAGTGAAGCTAATGCTGTTGGTTTGCAACCCACCCTTTGAAGGCAAGGCTCTAGAGTGGCCTCAGTCAAAAAAAAAAAAAAAACATTCCAGCAAATTCTGCTAAGCATTCTCCTAACTTCTGGAATTTTAGGCAGATTCTTATGGCTCTTTAACGGTGCATGCAGTTCCTATTTCTAGATTGAACACCCTTATCAGAGCTGCTTTCCCAGCAGGCACAACAAGGCACAGGGCATAAGGCCTACGAACCTTTCAGGGACTTTGGAAAATATTGAGACCTGAAAAACTGTTATGGAACAGAATTAAAACAATAAAATAACAACTAAAAAATGATTAGTTACATGTCCACAGAAAGTAACATGTTGGATTTCATTAACTGTCCATTTTTTATGTTAAAAATATTATAGGTTACTTTTTATAATTTCACCAGAATTTCTAAATACAGTATATATAAATGCTGAGATATCACAGCCAATCAAAATTAAATGATTTACTCATAGGCCAGTACTTTAAGAAGCAAATGTAAAACTGCTTTTAATTTTTTTCTGCAACAAAATTATATGGAATGTGGCATGTGGGTCTATGCAATGTTTGATATGAAGAGGAGTAGGGTCTCCAAAAATAAGACTACTCAGGGCTAGAAAGCCCTTAATATGACCCTATTTCAAATGCTTTTCATTTATGCCTACGACATTCAGTCCAAATCACAGAGGCAGCTCCCAGAGCTTTCTATGGGAACTCAGCACTGAGAGAGCTTCCTCGCACCCGGGTCCCCAAGCCAACTAAAGGCATTTATACATTACTGCTTCTTCATTGCAGCAGATACCTGTGGCGTTTAGGGACCTTTCTTTACTTGTTCCAATTTATCCAAAGCCATGTGGCTTCTCTGATTTCATTCTTTTAATTATGATGCAGTGTCTGAATATGGAGATATTTCAAATCTCAGGGCTCCAACTCAACAGCCAAGAAAGGTTTGCAATCTGCTGCCACAAAGGGCCAAATTACTGATTTTCTGCCACAGAAATGCGGGCATGGGATCATTTTTGATAATCTGTGGGCACAGCATGATAAAATTTATACATAAAAGAGTAACCAGTGCACAGGAAATCATAGTTATTGCCTCATGGTTTCCAGTTGCCACCTCATTCTTGGATTTATTCTTGGAATTATTTGCAAGCAACCCTATTGCTCCCTCTCTCCCCTGGCTCAGAAATCTCATCACCTATAATTTGTTATTTGGAAAACTATTCCAACCTGATAATCTGCTCAGGCACAAGGCCACCTCTAAAAATCATACACGGACTGAGAGAAAGACCTCTGTAGATAAACTGGGTATCGGTAACATTGATGTTTATATATTGAAAAACTAAGGAAATCTCAACCTGGAGGAGAGCAACTTCCCTACAACCTGGTGGGTTAACTGGGGTCAGCAAAAATCATCACAAAGACATTTAGGGCAGATGAAAATCCTGGACAACCATCAAGGGAATTTATCTAAACTTCAGCCTGTGGGAGAATCGCGTGAAGAATGCATAAGACCCCAGGGCCTCCGCATCACCTGTGGCTTGGGGGGTTAGCATGGGCCCCCGCCAGATGATTCCGATGCCCGGGGTCACCCTTTCTCACTTTGAGGACTGGTGCTACAGATAGAAAAGACGACAGATAGAGGTCGGAACTCAGAGAATAATGACATCTGGGGATTTTAGCCTCGTTTACTATTGTATCACCAGGGGCATAGCCTAGTAAGTGCTTGTTACATGCCTGTTGCCTCGTAACTGTATTGACATCTATGCTTATACTTATTTGCCATATTAGACAATTCTGAAATGTGAAGCTTATAAAACTTTTAATAGGTTTTTTAGATATTTTGAAGAACAGACTGAAATCAGGCAAAGCTAATCCAGGTGGAGGGCACAGCATCTGCTAAAGCAGGGAAACAGGGAAAGGAGTGATTTTGCTTTTGGACAATGGAGCATGCAGTGTGGAGAGATAGAAAGAATGAAAACGATTTAAATGGAGTGATTTTGAAGACCCTCCTAACCAGTACTCCACTGGGCAGTACAGGGAGAAAATCAATCATGTAGCAATATCCTCTGTTTTGATCTATTAGGCTCAAATTCTAAGGCAGTTTTTTCTCCATGTATCCATTCTCACTACTAACTCCTCCTAACTCATAAGGAGGAGATGCTGTGTGGAAGATATTCTTATGTAAATATTTGCTATAATTAAGTTTGGCATACTCATCATGGTAATATACAGTTTTCACAAAAATCAGTATCTAATCCTCCCCTGGACAGTAAAATCCTTTAAGGATAACTACCCTTAACAAAAACAAAAACAAAACAAAAGTAGCTGTGTCAGTGGACGCTCAAAAATTAGCTACTCTACCACTCAACTTTTCAGAGTCTGAAAAGGCATACTCTGCCTGACTTCCTGTTATTATGGATAAACTGTCAATGCTCCTAGGTAAGGTAAAGCTTTTTTTGTGTGCACTAGATCAGTACTACTCTAAATGTGATAAGCTTCCTTCATGGAGAAGGTCTTACCACAAAAAACAGTGTCAGCTGAACTAAAGTGCATTCCTACATGGTTGATTTGTTTTCAGGTACAAGCTCACCACAGACAGGTAACAGACAGTTCTTGGACTGGCACACATGGCAATCTTGCATTCAGTCTCATCCCTGCTTGCCTACCCAAGGACATTGTTCCTTCAATTATCCCTCTTTTCTTACACCAATATTTCTGTCTTTTACTAATAGGGCCATTCCTATTAGTAAATCAATATGCTATAATATCCCATATTTTAAAAAGAATCCTTCCAGATGTAGCCCTATTTCTCTGCTCCTTTTTATAGCAAAACTCTTCTTAAGGGCTTTTTAAATTACTGTTTGCAGTTTCTCAACTTCTACCCTCTCTTGAATTCTGGCTTTCCTCTCCACCACTCCACTGAGAGCACTTGTCAAGGTCATGAATATCTACAACGTTGCCAAGTCATAGGACCAGTTGTTGGTCCACATCACTGCCAGCTTCCCTGGGGCTCTAGATATTCCTTCCTTCTTGAAATATTTTCTTCACAGGATATTACACTCTACTAGTTCTCATCTTACATCACAGGCTCCTCCTTCTCAGTCTTCTTTCCTGGATGCTTCTCCACTTCGTCACCTTTAAAATGTTGGCGTGCCCCAGGGCTCAGTCCTAAGTCCTTTTCTCTTTTCAGTCTGCACTTTCTTCTTGGGTGCTCTCATTCAGTTCCGTGGCTTCAAATCCTATCAATATGATAACGACCCTAAATGTCTCCAGACTTCTGCCCTGAGCTCCGTACAGGCAAGTCCAGCTTTCTCTTCTACATCTCCACTTGGATACCTAATAGCATCTTGAACTTATGCTCAATACAAGTGGACATAAGTTCACCTCTCTCACCCCCAATGCTACTCTTCTCTCCATATTTTCCAACTAAGTGAATGGCACCACGATTCATACTTTTGCACAGGCCAAAAATCTAAGAACCATTTTTAATTACTTTTTTTCTCTCCCACCCACATTGTTACCTGCAGGTCTTGGTATCCTTATCTTCAAAATCAATCTTCTCACAACCTTCACTGCTCTCCATCTGCCCAAGCATCAGCATCTCTCACCTGGATGGCTGCAGTAAGCTCCTAACTGCTTCTCTCTGGTTTCTCTTTTGTCTCTTTACCCATCAGTATCTGGGCCCTGTCTTACTAGTTCCTTCCTTCCGCACATTTCAGCCACACTAACAGTGGTTCACTTCCTCGAGTGTGCTGTATTTATTCTGACCAGAGGGCCCTTGTATACGCTGTTCCTACTGATAGTAACATTCTTCCTGTGGTGTCCCTGTGCCTCCTGCCATAGCTTTCAGCTCAACTTTTGCTTTCATGAAAGACCCCTCCTACTCCAGTCTTGAACAAAGTTCCTATGATAAACAGCCTCACAGACCTGTGCTCTTTATCTTTACAGTTCTTATTTTATACATCAGGCACTGCAAACTATTTGCCAAATAGATAGGTCAGTAAATGAATGGAGGATCTCCCTTAAATGAGTTAACAAATCACTTGTTTACTGTATAGATCTCATGTGAAACTTACATAAGTTAGTGTATGAGATGTTTGAGCCCAACAAGCACACAAGATAAACAAAATAAAGACTTGAAATTTCAACTGAGGGGCCAGGGAGTTTTTACTTTCTTCAGTAGGCAAGTGTGTTGAAAGATTTATCTCCCTGAAAATATGTATATAAAGCTGTGACTTTATTTTTGCACTTCATTTCACAATGTGTATGGGAAGGGGGTGGAGAGAAGCTTATCTCAAAGTGTCCTATATTTTTGGTACTTACTTTTCATCTTCCTTATGTTTCTTCTTTCTTAGATTGAGCAGTTGTCCTCATTAGACACATCTACCAGGAACTTACAGTGGGCACGAGCTAGCTTTGCAGCAAGCAAGAACAAAAAGGAACGTCTCTTGCCCTTGCAGAATTTGGAGTGGACACACTTGTTCTGTTACACAGTATCAGGCATGCAGGTGGAAATAAATAAAGAACCATACAAACCACCAGGTGTCCAGTCACAGATTTTGGCAGGACTTCACATAAAGCAGGAAAGCTACAAGATGTGGGACAACACAGCTTATGGATGAAAGTTAAAGGCATTTAATTTACTCGAAAACATAGGAAGAAAGGACCAACACATAAAAGAACATTCATTTTGAGGGATGAGCAATTCAGCTGCATTCAAGAGCAGGCCAACGATGACTTCTCAGCTAGCTGCTATCAATTTGACATGTACTAAGCACCCGAGTGGGCTAATGAATGTGGGAGTTTGGGTTCAAATGCCTCTGAGAGGCCCTGATCAAATGTTTATCTAAGAAAGTTAATACTATGGAAGAAGAACTGGTCAACTTCAGTGACACAGATCCAATTCCTGCAACTGAATTCTACACAGCTTAGCAAAGTGGGAACTTTTTCTTTCTAGTGCATGTTCTTTAACATATTTAAAATATCTTTAACATCATCTTTCAGAGATCTACTTTTCTACCAATATTATACAGGTTAATATTTTTCACAGATAAAACACAAATAGTTGAAGGCTTTTTTTTCGACTATATACTACATTTATAAAGCAAGACAAATCTCATATATTTTCGTAATATGAATGGGAAATAGCTAGGGACTACTAAATGAGGAGAGGAGAGGAAAGGAAGGAGAGGAGAGGGAAGGAGAGGAGAGGGAAGGAGAGATGAGTAGGTGAGCATATAGCAGCCAGCCTGCTCCAACTGGACAGATGTCTCACCAGACCCTGGAGTCCTGTCCACGAATCAGGTTGGACTCACAGCCGCCAGCCATTGCCAGCGGAGAGGCAGCGCCAGACTCCTATCAGCACTCACTTGGGTGGCAATGGAATGAAATCAACTGCATTTAGCAAAGGCTGATGGCACTTTTCTTGGGTTTGCTATGGGAGTAACCTTGTTTAAATATATTACACAGAGCTCAACTCCAACAAAATCATGTTCCCATTTGGTTAAACACTGTAGATGAAAATCTGGAACATTATGTGTTTACTCCAAACCAGAACCTGTACTTCTCAGTCTGTTATCCACTCTTGTGACCACAAAAGTCTTTATAAATGGAATAAAGATGGGGCAGAGAGAGAGATGGTATTGAATATCAAAAAGCCACCTTGTTGTCATGGTTTTCAGCAAGCTCAAGCAGAGACTGTGTATGTAAGGAACAAAATGTCAAAGTCACTTTCAGTTTGAAGTTCTGCCACTGAAGAGTCCAATTCAATCCAAAATATCCCCTGCACGTGGGGCAGGCAGAATGAACAAATGTTGATGCTATGTGATGATGATGTCCACAGCCTGGATCCCTTCCCATCTGGCTCCCTGGATCACGTCATAGCCCTCTCCAGGTACCCAGAATGTTTGCTCTTTGGTAATAAGGCCAGATACATGAGCAAAAGCTCCCACTTAAATCTGTAGCATGCCAATATCCAAATGAATAGATATTTGATTCTACTCACAGATATCAAAGTAAATATGCTAAGTTCTAAAGAGAGCTATTTCAGCAGTCTCAATTAGTCTTCAAAATGGAAAAGCTGCTCTGTACTTATGTAAAATATGCCATATTATACTATTTGTTACTTCACAAAGTTTTTAACACATCATTTTAACACCTCCGAATCTATAAATGTATACTGCAGCAGAAGCTGTACTGAGCATATCTAATCAAACTCAAATCCTATATTCCTGTGGCTCTCACCACTCTCACACCTGGGCATCTGGGGAAGACATGGGGTGACCTTGACCTATGGATAGGTGCCTAGAGAATTCAACCTTCACCCTGAGCAGGAGGGTGTTGGTGTTTGGAGAAGAGGAGGAAGGAGAAGCAGGCGAGTGTGGGCTT
The DNA here is from genome assembly GCA_028533085.1 of Varecia variegata. Lineage (NCBI taxonomy): Eukaryota > Metazoa > Chordata > Mammalia > Primates > Lemuridae > Varecia > Varecia variegata. The sequence goes on from CM052437.1 coordinate 154,493,737, forward strand.
GGAAAGTGAGAATGCTAATGAAATACGGTAAATAAGTTTGGAAGTGAAGATCAGGCCAGTTTCCTAAAGAACAACTTCATTCTGTGTCCCGAGACCACGGGGACAGGAAGCAGAGAGAACAGATACGTCCCTGACACTGTACTCCCCAGAATGGCCCTTGACATTCTGACTGTCCTTAATATTCTTTCCTGGCTTCTATTCCTTCAAGTATTGCCCTCAGATCAATTTATTTTTTTGCTGGATATGCTTAATATAGGCTAATTTCATCAACTTCCAGAGATTCAAATATCACCTTTACCTCAATAGTTTCCCAAATGTCTGTTTCTAGTTCTGAACTTTCCTCAGAGCACTATTTTCAGTTTTTTCCTGGCCACATCACTTGGATGAATCAAAGGAACTTCAGTCTTTATGTGTCCAACCTAAGGCCCATGTCTTATTCCCTGTGCTCAGCACAGGGTGGATGCTTGATGTATTTTGTTGAGATAAAAAGAATTAAGAAAGATCAGAAATGAGTCAAATGTCTAGCAACTAGGAATTGGTTAAATAAACTATGGTATACCCATTCGATGAAATGTTATTCAGCTGTAAAAGAAAAAAGCATTAAAGAATGAGGGACTTTCTATTTATTAATTTGGAAAGAATGCCAGTATTTCTGAGTGTAAGAGCAATGTACAGAACAGTGAATATATTATGCTACCTGCTAGGCTCTTCATAAAGGAACACTGGAAGGATATGCAAGAGACAAAAGTGGTTACTATAGTCTGCAGATAGAAGGTAGATGGGAATGGAAGTTCGCAATGCATACTCTGTTATATTGTTTGATTTTTGAATGATGTTTACATATTCTAAACAAATCATAATTCAAAACAAATAGAAATAATTTTTTTTACAAAAGACAGAAGTTAATTCACAGGAAAAAAAAAAAGAATTTCAAACTTGAGATCAGATTAAAAAGATCATTTTGTACCCCGCTCTTCCTCTATACCATGAGCTGGAATTATCATCAAAATAAATGTCTTACTTGTTAGCAACCAAGCGCATAACAGTCCAGTCCTTTGGAAACATCTCTGGGCGTATCAATATTCGGAACACAGTAAATATCTGCAGCAGGAAATCCTTGGATAAGGAGAAACAGATCATTTTACTGATTTATTGTAACTGTCAATAAACACACACACACACACACGCACACACACACTCAGAGTACTGTTGTAACCATTTCCAAAGCAATCATAGAGAAGGAACCATACTTTAATAATTTACACGAGGGAAAGGATCATTACGCTTCCCATTCCCAACACCCAAACCCACTGGCTTGCTACCCTTCCCCAATGTTTTCTCTTCTTTTTCTTTGTCAAGTACAGTGGAAATGACTTTTCATTTCTCTTCTCAAATGCTACCAATTTAGATTCTGAAAATAAAAATGGAAAACTTGCAACAGGAGATTAGCAGGCAAATATATTCCCTTTCTTCTATTATAGTATCCTAAACAGCAGAACTTTTTAACTCAAGAGAACAACTAACACCCCTGGTTCAGTTCTACTTTCCTTTAAGTGGGTGTCAAACTTTAGAAAGTTATGTTTATAAAAAAGCATCTTTTATAAAAAACTATGTTTCTTAGAGGAGGTTCCTGAGATGTAGGATTAATGGGATGTGCGCAGGTGGGTAGAATCTGCGTGAATTTTCCTGAGTGTGTGATGCAGAATCGACTGAAATGAGGATGTGTGCTAACTCGAGCCCAGTGTCGAGTGCTTAGGAGCTATGAGAGAGGCAAGATGTCCCTCACAGGGATGCTGAGCCACAGGGCAGCACAGTAGTATTTACTGAGATGTTATCTTTAAACTGATCACCTGAAAACACTCTTGACCAGAAGCTATCCTCAGACATGGAAATATCTCTTCTTTAAACATTATAAGAGACCAGACCAAAAATGCTAGAGCACATGTTACTTAATGGGGAGTTAAGGAGATAACATACCATGTGTATTGAATGAAATAGAGCTTTCCCAACTCAAAAGGGATTCACCCAGTCTAGCTTTGTTTTATATTTATTAACTAGAAAACTTAAAAACAAAATGCAATTCAAAACACAAGGGTTTTATTTATCAGACCCGACAACACATTATGTTAAACATGTAAGCTGCTTGAATATAAGATTATGGTTGTCATTCATATCAACAGAAGATAGAATCTCAAAACTGAGAACCATGTGGCAGCTTCATTGTTTTTTTTATATATTCTAACAGCTTCAATCAAGCCCATAAATATTTTGACAAGCATTTATTTCAGCATCTTTGGCATCAACACACATACGTTGACATGCAGTATATACACCATGTGGAAACATGCCCACCAGGTCATCTGTCTCTCCATGGCTAGACAGATTGTGCCCATGTCTCCAGAACCACCAGAAGCAGTTTCCCAAATGTACTTCACTGCGGGTCAGATAATTTTGGGAAACACTTCACTTTCTAGCTCTGTCTTGGGATAGCAGGTCATTAGCATATTAACACTGTCAGAAGCCCTTTTTGATGCATTTCTAAAACCTATTTTAATGGTTTTTCAGTTGATTCTTTTGGGTTTCTCAGACATGAATACAAATAATCCCTGCAAAAAAAAAGATTTTTGCATTTATCTTTCAAAGAGTTGTACCCCACTCCAGTTTCCCATCTTGTTGCATTTGCTCCGATAGATATCAAAGAACAATCATGAAAGTGGAGATTCATTTGTTTTTCATAGTCTACAATTAGGAATAGTTTAAATAAATTCTAAAATACTGAAGTTCCATTTTCTCGCCTCAGAATTTGTAACAATTAGAAATTGGAGGCAGCACCCTGAGTGGTGGTGTGTATGTATATGCGTGTGGTGGGGGTTTTTTGGGAGGCACTGTGATGTCAGTTGCACAGAGAAAAAAATTGTCCGAAAGAATTAGCTACAGGACGCAAGACATCTGTCAGTCTTAAGGGCTAGCAACTTCAGTTGTTCTTTCATAGTGCTGAGGACAAGGGAAAGATTATTCCAAGTGTGGGAGTTGGGGCTAGATAACCTGTTTCTGTGCTGTCTCATTTTCCTATTCCCATTTATTTCACAAAATAAAAGGCTGTGGCAGCATGTGGCAATGCTATATATTGACACAAATCTTTATTTCCCTCAAGAAACCTTTTCAGTGTCTTGAGTAGCTTTCTACAGTGTCCACAAGTTTCATTTATATTCATGAAACCAAACACATTCATTTGTGGAAACCTTATAAGGAAAATATACTGAGAACAATATACTGAGAATAATATACTGAGAAAATATACTGAGAACAATATACTGAGAATCAGAAAACCTAGATTTTAATTCTGGCTCTGCAATTAACTAGCTCAATGACCTTGACAATTTACTTAACCTTTCTGGAACGGAGCTCCTATACTTGGAAAATGTGGGGGCTTTAAGGTCTCTTGTAGTTAGAGAAGTTTAAAAAAATCAATATGATCATTTACCTATTCAAAAGTCATCCCCAGATTTTTCTTATTTCTAAGCTGTAGGTTAATGTTTCATCACATCACATTGTGAAAACACAGATATCTTCCATTTTGGTACTCACATGTAATTTAGTTTAATAAGTAATTGTCAACTGGCATGCAACAGAGTTTATTTCAAACTTAGTTCTAATATTTTAAAGCATTAAGACCTGAACGCTAGATTCTTTAACATCCCCTTCCTTCCTACCCCAAATACAGGGTATACAATGCATTTTCTTATCTGTCTTAAGTACTTTTCAGCTCTGGTCATTTCACTAAGTATGTGCTTTTGCACAGATAGATACAATTATTTTGCACTTTTAAATAAGTAACAGATTCCTTTTATAATTTAAAAAAGAACACTGCCATGCCTATAATATTTGTGCTTGGATAGCACACAGAAAAAAATGTTTCACATGCCACCATTTTAAACCTGGCAGCCTGGGAGCCGTTTCTTTTTCTGTTTGTTTACTTCATATAGCTCAGCATGGTAACTTAACTGTATTCTTCCAGTCAGGGTTCAAAATAAAAAAGAAACAGGAAGGTGCTACTTTATAGAAGTACTTTTCCTGCAATGCAAAAATTCAGGTAAGAAAGTTCTCATGAAAATCTTCCAAAACAATAAAAAGTCCTATATTCAAATAAAAAGCAAAGCAGAAACAGTTGTTATGATTTTAGAAATTATCACTAACATTTATTCATTTACAAATATTGGGTACTTTACTATGTGCCAGGCACTGTGGGTGACATTAGATGATGGGGACACCTGGCTTACCAGGTAAGATATATGCTTTTATTTATTCATGCAACAAGTATGTATGGGGTGTCTGTGACATGCCATACAACAGTGAAGAAGCTGAATGTGTTCTGTGCTTTCATGGAGCTCAAAGTTTGGTGGGAGACATGGATGTTAATCTAATAACCACACCGATGCACGCCTGCTTCATAAACTAGAAGTCTGAGGGTCAGGGATTCCACACAGAGGGAACAACACCTGCAGGCCTCAGAGGCAAGAGAGAGCACAGGGTTGCCTGGACTGCAAGGGTAGTGGCAAGAAATGGTGCTGAAAGATAAATGGAGATAAATAGAAGATAAATAAATAGGGAGAGATAAAAGGTAAACATCATGACTTTTCCATAGGAAGGAGTTTGGACATTTTATCCTGGGTACAATGTGGAGACACTGAGGGGTTTTATGCAGATGCTTGAGAGAATCAGATTTGTGTTTTAGAAAGATTTCCTAGCTGTACCATATATAAAATTGTTCTGTGTTTATCCATGATATTATGATATTAAGAATGGCACAAACAGAAATTAGGTTTATGAAACAGAATTGGTGAGACACAGAAAGAGGAACTCTTAGACCATGAAACATGAGTTAAGACATCCAGAAAATAAAGCAACATGAAGGAGGTAGACAGACCAGGACACTGTCTCCTTACATCAAGAACAATGAATAGGGCAGAGCCTTCCAGAAACACATTTCCTTTACTTATGATTTAGGCTACAGACAGATGTTATTTTTAAAATTTGCCACAAATTTCAAAAGTGTAATACCCTTGATACGGGGTTTGAATTCAATTAAAGGGTGTTAATAATCATTATCACATTGAAATTTATGTCCTTAAAACAGAATCTTTAAGTGTATTACACAAAATAACTCCCAAGTGATCTTCAATCTTTTGAAGCCATAGAACTATTTTTCTGTTGTAATTAATATATTGAAATAAAGATGATAATTCACAATAATTATATGGAAAAAGATGGCTTATTGAAGCAGACAAAAATATTAGGAGCATTAATTCATTCAACAAAGGTTTAATGTTCCAGGTTCTGTGGCTGGACCCAAAGACATGGTCCCTACTGTCAAGGAGCCCATAGTCTTCAAAAACACAAGGAAACGGCAAGTAATTACAGTACATTATTGCACACTATCAGAGAGGGGGGACTGTAAACTATAACTATGAAGGCTTCATCAAGAAAGTGATACTTGAGTTGGATTTTGTAGCATGAGCTGGATGAAATCAGAGAAGGACACATTAGGCAGTGGAAATGACATTGTAGCGGAATAGGCATTTCAGATAGAAAGAAAAGATGATTCAGAGGAATTAAAATTTATGTATAGGGTTTTTTAGGAATATACAAGTAGTTTCAAGCAGCTGGAGTGAAAGGTGTTTGGAAGGGGGTAGAGGATAATGAGGTTGGAAGGTAAACTGAGGACAGGCACATGACAGATTGGACTTTGTCCTGTAGATAATGAGCCATGCTCAGAGTTTTAAAGTTGGACTGAGGCTTGATCAAATAGGATTTCTGAAAGCTAGTGGGCCAGTATATGGGAGACAATGAAGAGTTATAAAAAGTGCTGTACTTAACCTCCAGAACATGGATAATCTTATGCTTACAGCAAGATTTCCATAATTTTACAAAAAGTCATAATCAACGAGGAACAGCAGTCTCACAGCTTTATATACATGAAATACCAAGGACGTGGACAAAACTTCAGCCCCCAGTATAAGGTGAGTGTATGATAAAACATTACTGACTAGAGGAGGCAAAAAAAAAAAAAAAGGCAATCACAACCTAGTATTTGCTTTTGTCCATTTTAAAATAGTTACATGTTCTAGAGAAGAAAAGATTAACCAATACAGAGGACCAGCCCTCAGGTCTCTGCTCCCACACACTTGTGTTCTGACACTGTGACTCACGCCATTCACACCTGAGTACCTGAGGACCAAGGAAAAGAAACGGCACACTTCAAAAAGCCAGAAGCCACTTGAACGTAACCCTAGCGGTATCCAGGCTCTTCAAGCACCATGGGGTTAAAACACCATCAGTCACGGTAGATACTTGAGAACCACATACTTTCAAAATTCATTTTGATTTAGAGAAACACTGGGAAATACTAAAGTCTTTCTTTAAAATGATAAAAAGAAAGGACAAAGCAGTGATGCTAGAAATAAATAACAATATTCATTTAAAGATCTCAGTGTCAGTTTGTCAATATCAATTCAAATTTAAAATGTGTATATCCTATGATCTAACAATGCTACTTCCAGAAATTTATTCTACAGCAATAAGGGCACAAGTCCATAGAGATATAACATCAGGATGCTTATGGCAAGATCCTTTCTAAAGGCAAAAAATGAGAAACATTCTGAATGCCCATCAGAAGGGGAATGATTAAATTATGCAGCATCCATATAATGAGATTCAGAAGAATGAGGTTTGAGCTATATAATATCCATGAGATTATTGTGTGGAAAAGTACAGACCAATATGAATAGTATGGTTCCACTTAAAATATGTGTATGTATGTATGCATGTACAGCATAAAAAATAGTCTACAAGGACACTCCTCTACATGTTAAGAGAAGTTACCTCTGGTGGTTAGGATAGATTACAAAATTTCAACATGAAGTCATAGACTTAAGTAAAACTGTGCTAAAATACAATTTCTGATTAAAGCTAATAACTGCATAATTATCTTCCTTTTGACATTTTGGATTTCTGTACTCAGAGTGGATAAGTCCTAAGGCCTTTTATGCACTTTTAATTCTAAACTCGAGATTGAATGTAAGAATGAAAAACATGATACCATACGCCAATTGAATAATTGATAGATAGACTACATCTGCCCCCCAAAAATTCTTTGTTTCATATGTCTCAGTGTGTCAATTGCTCCAAGGTAACAGAAAGAGTCTTCTGAGATCATACAACATTTTCCAGGCAGTTAAAGTCAAAGATAAGTTGACCCCTGTGCACTATCCATATTAAAAAATCTATAAATCTTCCCCTAAGGCAGTTTGAAGGCTTCCCATCAAGCAAACATTGCAGTGAAACTGTACTTATTGTTCTATTAATATAATTCTCCATCACCCAGCATTTAAGCAACTCTCCCAATATGATGGTTTGTAAATGAAAGTTGTCTGGAAAATCAGAGATGGAAGAGAAATAAGAACAGATGACAGATCATTCCTCCAACTGAGAACAATCACGTCTAGGCTTTTAGTGACACCATGAAGGAAGCATTATAGTTCCCTAAATCTCAGCAAACATTGGACTTTAAGAAACCTTTTAGTACCAGTATTTTCTGTTTAATGTCAGCCCGTCAGACTAGCATAGCATATTGATTAGACTATGGATGATAGAGAATATCAAACACAACTCTGCTTTCCTAGTCATAAAGTTGCAGCCAGAACTTTCCACTGTGGTTTTAAACAGATGAAACTAGCTAATATATTTACATATTCTCCCTTATCTTTTATTTAGGCAATATTTCTAGGTTCACTTAGCTACAGTGAGTCTATTTGCTTTTGTCTCCTTAGTTCTGTTATTCTGTTTCTAATTTATTTAATTTTGATGACAGGTGTTTCAAACCCTATGTCCTTATCCCAAGTGAGAGCTAATAGCTTTGCTTAAGTAATAGAAACCTTAAAGAGCCAATATAGATCAGCAGATCTGTGGGCGAAGCTGAGAAAAACAGTTTAGAACTGAATGGAAACAGGTAAAGCAATTGTCCAGGAACTGTCTGAACAGTGATCAATAAGAACAAAAGAAATTAAAAAGATATATTAGAGAAAATTATTTAAAAAGTCACTTACCCTCAGATCTTCCTTTGTATTGAAACTATCAAGAAGCTGTTGATAATGTCTATCTGTCATTTGTCGTAATAGGGACAAGAGACAAGCAACAAACTCCCCCTAATGTAAAAAAAAAAGCATATTTTTAGTAAGGACATAAAAGAACATCAGTAACTTACTCTGAACTATCCTCAAAGAGCATACTTGAAAAGAAAATCACTATGACACAAACTCACCGTATGAAGTCTTCTCAATCTAAATTACCCAAAATATAACCGCTAAAATTTCTCCCTTTGATGATTACCATTTACTAGGTATATATGCATTTTTAATTTTAGAGAGGATTTTTTTTTTTTTTACTTGGGTGTAAGCTTTTCACTTGGGAGCTAACTCCACACACTAAAGGAGGCAAGGTGATGAGCCTCTTAATCATTTACGAAGTATTTAAAATACGTGCATTCATTATACCAATTAAGCTTCATATCAACACTATGAGGTAGGGGATGGATATAATACTTATTTAAAGGAAGTAAAATGTAGATTCAGATGGGCTAAAAGACTTGCCCAAAGTCAGACACCTAGAAAGGGCTGGAGTTATCCCCAGATCTTTCTGACTCCAAAGTCCTTCCTGTAGCTTTGAGCTCCAGTTTTGAATTCCTGTGACCTTCAACTCAGCGGAGTACCGATCTGAGGACTCACAGGGTGTGGAGAAAGCCATGTATTACATAATGTTGGTTTTAATCTTCTTTTAAAAAATAGTTTTAAATTAAGAGCCATCCTTTTGTGCTTGGGATCCATGTGATTTACTCCTACAAATTCCAAGTCTTAAAAATTAACAATAAAAAAGAAAAGCATATACAGCATCCATAGATTTGAAGACCTATATAAAATTGCCATCGCTTGCATTTTCCAATGCACTTATAATATAAAATATGTGTGCTCACAGTGCAACCTTTTTTGCTTAGCAAAGAATTTATCTACTTTTAAATAGAGTAATAACATTTAAAACAAAACAAACACAACAGGAGAGGCAGTCAATAGTAACTGACTGTCTATTTACAAAAGTGCAGTTTATTGGGAATGGGTTTCTTAGACTTTACATGGAAAGAGACAACAGGCTCTAAAACTAGAGACCAAAAGCCCTGAGCAGTGGGATTTTCCAATAGAGGCAGCTGGGTCAGGACAGTGAGACATGTCCTCACCAGCTGCCGTGGGAGGCCTGAGCATGCTACTTAATGGTCATGTCAGAGTAACCAGAGATTCACGCTGGCTCCTTGCATGTGGATAATCATTTACAACACACAGGTATGACAAATAATTGTCCCTGTACACTTATTAGGGGCAAATATTCAAGAAACTAACCAATATGGGCCAGTGGAAACAGCCTCCAAACTCAATATATTACTTTGTTAATGAACAAGGGGACCCCTGATACTTAACACAAGAAAATAAAAAATTTAAAGGCAAAATTATTAATATTTTATTTAGTATGCATGTGTGGAAGGAAATAACCCAAGGCTAGGAAAAAAATTATACATTTTAAATAAGTATAATTTCAATTATAACTCAGTAAAATTTAAAAAAATAAGACATGACAACACTATGATTTATGGAATGGTACTATGTGTAAGTTTCCATACTTTGATTACATTTTTGAGTGCATTAATTATTAGAGCCTTATTGGGTAGACACTATCAACTTCACCTTAAAGAAAAGATAATTATCTGTTAAGGTTCAGAAATTTACCCCAGGTTCCACAGGTAGTAAATGGTGAAGCTGGGATGTGAACCCAGGTGTCTCTAGCTCTAGAAGTCTATACTCACTGGCTCTTCTTCCTTCTGCTCAGAATGGTTTGATTTTATAGAGAAAATACACCTGAGATTTTGGGTCATAATTCAAATATAAATAAGTATATTAGAATCTGTCAGTTGATAACAAATGTCCATACTTCTATTTGAGACAGAGTCTCACTCTGTCACCCTGGCTAGAGTGCCATGGCAGCAACATACATAGCTCACTGCAACTTCAAACTCCTGGGCTCAAGCAATCCTCCTGCCTCAGCCTCCCTAGCAGCTGGGACTACAGTAGACACCACCAAGCCTGGCTAATTTTTGTATTTTTTGTAGAGACGAGGTCTTGTTTTTGCTCAGGCTGGTCTCGAACTCTTGACCTCAAGCAATCTTCCCACCTAGGCCTTCTAGACTACTAGGATTACAGGCGTGAACCACTGCACTTGGCCCAATGTCCATACTTTTTAATCTCTCTATTAATTATGACTTGACTTAAAAAATGAAAATCTAGTTGGCAGAAACCAAATCATCTCCTTTTCATCTCTTAGTTTTTCTACATCCTATCTACATTGTCTTCAATATAGCTACTAGACTTATTTTCCTAAGACATTTACTTCAACATATAATCCTATATGAATAGTGAAATCACATGAAGTTGGTAGAATGACATATTATTTGTAAAAAATTTAGTAATAAGAAAAATAATTTGATAATGAAAACTTTCATATTAAGTCTTTACCCTCAATGTATTAATACGTAGGTGAACACTTCTTTGAATCCAAGTTAACTATTTGCATTTGTCACCTCTGACTTAGGCCCGTTGCAATAACGTACCATCGTGACATATAACCTTGCACGTATATGATGTATTGTCAATCCCAAAACCTATTCTACAATGTAATTTTATTTATCCACTTAATCTACTTAGGAACTTCAAGCATATTCAACCCTGTTTGGAGGCCAATATCTTACTGATGTATTTTTTTTATCTATAATGTAATTTTCTTTTTTCTTAAGATATTTTAAGAGTGTATCTAGATGGAAATGCTAGACTCACAATTTGTTAATAAGAATGAATAAAAAAAACAACACTGGCCAAGATTTACTTAGCTGTAGTGTGAGAACTTCCTACATATAAATCGCCTTTAAAACTCTGTAGTCTTCACTGGTCTTTTTATGTACAGATTGAGAATAATGGGCACTTCTACCAATAACCTTGTATAATAAGAGTATTGGATGGCTACAACAACAGTCTTTAAGACATCTTCTATTATACGTATGCATTATTTTTTCCAGATATTTCTTACAGAATTCTCTAGGACCTATTTCCCTCCCCAAGCACAAGCTGACAGGATGAAAACTTAGACAAGCATGCCAGAGTCTTTAGACATGGCCTATGCCCAGCTGAGTCACCTGCAGTACAAATGGTGCTTAACAGAATTATGTACAAGGAAGCATTTATAAACTGGAAGCAATTCTGGAGCCCTATTAGTTGAGGGTGTGCAGCAAATGGCCATTTATGCTGCTTTATAAAATGTGCTTCTATGTACAATTAGATTTTGAAAGGAACTGATCACAATGGTGCTTTTTTAAATTTCTAGCTAGAGAGAGCACTTTAAAGTTTAAATAGCAGTTGGTGGAAGAACAAAAAGTACAATCCTTTTAAATTTTCAAAATAAGACCTCTGATATTTGGAATTGTGATACAGTGGAAGCCAGTCCTCATGCTGGTATTGCTGAGAGGCAGGGTAACAACCATGGTGCTTACAAAACACTGGAAAAATTCATCACGACACACTTGTGGGATCTGCTTTTACTCACAGTGTCCATTTATTATGGCACCTTTTCATATATGTGTCTGCAAAGACTGAAAAGCTGCTCAATGTAGGATCACCATATAAAGACTCCCTATTCAGAGAGCCTTTTCTCTGTGAGAAAATGGTGAAGAAATTAGACAGATCTTCAGTGCCCAGAGAGAACTGATTTTGTGAATGACCAGAGTATATTTCTCACCGTGGAATTAGTTATAACAAATAACAACACAATTATCACTTCTGCAACAATAAGGCTATTACTGTGACTCCAGCTGCTACCACAATTACTAATGGCTAAAATTTATTGAGTATTAGACCAGCTACTGTTTAAACACTTTTCCAGATTTGATGAAATCCTCACACTGTAAGTACAATTATTTTCTCTGTTTTAAAGCAAACAAACAGAGGCTTAGAGACTAGTGACTTCACCAACATCATGTAGTCAATGAAGTGGCAGAGGAGAAATCACGCCAGGTGTCCCCGGGTACTCTAAAAACAATGTCTCAATGCATAAAACCAAAGATGTCAAATAATTTAGGTGTGTGTTTCCTAGAAAATTTCATCCCACATACCTTGAGAGTTTGCTTTTTCATACAGCAAGGGGTGCCACAAAGCTACATGGGAAGGATTCTCTTCATGTGATTTTCCTAAAATTTATTATACAGGACAATCACCCAGCCCGCCCTACCCTCAATTCCACCCACAAACTTGACTAGCTGCCTTCTTATTTTTTCAAGTCTCTTAATTTGCATTGATTATTACATTATATCCCATAGAGATTTGGCGCATGACAACATTGTACAGTCTGCATGCAGATACAAAGCAGTTTGAAAAATTATTGTAGCTTTTGACCGCAGGCAGTCTTCGAACGTGTCCAGCATTTCCTATGATTTTGTTTGCTATGTCATTATAATTTTAGAATTATGTAAGAGTTATATTGCCAGGAAGCAGTTAAAATGTTACCATCAAAACCATAATAAACGAGACTTTCCTCCTCTTCCAGGGTGAAAGGGTAGACGTACTTCTCCCTATTCTTTTTGCTAAGTACAACTACAAACCTGAATAGTAAATACAAAACAAACAGAGAAAGACCTTGAAAGGTGGAAAGAAAAAAGCAGAATGGCCAGGAAGCTTGGGACCTGAGGAAGGGCATGGTGTTGAGTTCTCAGGGCTTTCTTTCTGCCTCGTATATCCCATACCTGCAGCTGAAGAAGCTGGCAACCATGAGACGCCAACAGTTGTAGACAAAAGAAAAAGCCCCAACAAAATCCTTATGTCTCTAGCCAAAGGACCAGGAAAGGGGTAGCCTAGCAAGGCAATACTTTTAGCAATAACTGCTCTATTCTAGCTGAACACCACAAAAAGCTTTGGCCTCCTCCACACCCAGGCCTGCAAAGGCCAAGTGGAGAGCCTAGAGGTGCACCCTCCTGAGGATGTAGCGAGGTGCCCCAATATCTCTCCCCGAGAAGGCCAAGCAGGGAGCAGGTGCTTTTACCCACAGTGGTCAGTCTTAGTGAAGACAATTGCAGGAACCTGGACTTCCATCACCACTGGGCAGTAACAAGTCACACTTTTCCTTCCCCAGTGGGGTGGTGTCAGAGGAGGCCTAGGAGAGAGTCACAGTGCTCACCACTGCCAGCAGTAACAAAGCCACTCCCTCAACGGTGTCCCCACCCAGCAGAAGCCAGGAACCCTCTTCCCTCAGATGTCAATGGAGGCCAAGTGGGACACCTAGAATTCTATCTCCATCTCATATAATGAATAGGCACTCCTGTCCCCTGAGTGGTGTCACAAAAAGCCAGCTAAAACAGGAAGTTTAAATAAGATCCAGACTCTTACAATACAAAAATGCCTAGGTTTCAATGGAAAATCACTCATCGTATTTCAAGAACCAGGAACATCTCAAATTGAATGAAAAAAGACAATCAATAAATACCAACACTGAGATGGCGGAGATGTTAGAATTGTCTGACACACACAAAAATTAACACTAAATGGCTAATGGATTTAAACGTAAAATACAAAACTATAACACTTTTTGGAAAAAAAAACTAGAAGATAACCTTTAAGATACTGGGCTAGGCAAAAAGAGTTCTTAGACTTGACGCCAAAAGCACAATCTGTAAAAGGAAAAGTTAATAAATTGGACTTCACCAAATTAAAAACGTTTGCTCTGCAAATCCTCTTAGGAGAATGAAAAAACAAGCTACAGAGTGGGAGGGAATATTGTCAAACCACATATTGAAAAAAGAACCGGTATCTAGAATATATAAAGAACTCTCAAAACTCAATAGTAAAAAAACAATCAATTAAAAATGGGGAAAAAGACATGAAGAGACATTTCACTGAAGAGGCTATATAGATGGTAAATAAGTATGTGAAAAGATGTTCAGCATCATAAGCCATTAGGGAAATGCAAGTTAAAGTCACAATATCACTACTTAACCTAACAGAATGTGCCCTACTCCAAGAAAAGTGACACCATCAAGTGCTGATGATGGTGTAAAGAAATTGGACCATTCATACATGGTACATATGGTATACACAGGAAAGCCACTATTTTCCATAGTGGCTATATCATTTTATTTTCTTATATATACATAAACGTATAGATACATATATGTATCTAAACTACCAGATATATTATTTTTTAATATTTTAAATCAATTATGTTACATTAGTCTCATAAAATAGTGGTTCTTGAAGGCACCTCAGAATTTACCAAGCCAAACCTTCTCATTTCATAGCCAAGGAAACAGGCCTGGGAAAGTTACGATCCTGACTCATCATAGTGAAAAATTCAGCATTAAAACTCAGGGCCCCTGGCCCCCATGGCTCTGTTTCCCTCTTCTCACTTCCTCAAGCAATTCAACAGATGAAAAGAGAATGAAAAGTTACCAACTTGACTGGGGATATAAATTCATGGACTGGGCAAAGTAAGAACTAATATCAAAGTTGGCTTTTTGAAATTAAAAATTGCTTATTCCAAGATCCTTTAACAAACATTCTTCATATTCTAGTTTCCTTGTAAAATGAAGGTAACCGCACGTGAATTTGAAATGTTCTTAGGTTACTCTCCCACGGCCAGACTGCCCAGAGCATTACGGACGGCCACCCACAAGGTGACAGAAGCTTTGTTCCGTGTGCCATCTGTTCCATGACCTTACAGTGACATCCTGGAACTGGAGCCGCATTGCTGAGCTGGACGGCTGAGGGCGGCTGGTGATCTCCAATATGGTTCTGAGCAGGATGTCCAGCAGGCTGGCCACTATCACGTCTATTTCCTCCAACACAGATTTTTCCTTAAGAGAAAAAAAATAATGTGTTCAGGAAATTGGGGCTTAATATGCATATTAATCTCTCTTTAATGGAAAAAGGGAAAAAGCCCATTTCCAAATATAGAATCAAAGAGTCACAGTACTCTAGAACTTGAGAGACCTGGACCTCACCTAAGTGAATGACCTTTTACAGAAAACAAAGGAATGAAGAAGTTAATGGCTTACCCAAGAGTACACAACTTGGCTGTGCAATGGATACTTGAGATACAGATAAAAAGGTGGGTTATGTCATGGAAGGCACCACAGGCTCATTCAGGACACCAGCTATGAGCCTAACGGGGCATGTGACGTTGGGCAAGTCAGTTTGCCTCTCTGGGCCTGATTCCTCACTAAAAATCTGTCTTGGTTCTTAAAGTCTGTAAGTCCTGGGTTCCAGATTGTGCTTACATTTACTCTTCTCATCACTAGAGTTGCACTGATCATTTTCCAAAACTCTATTTTAACTGCAAATGGCTATTCCTATAAAAAACCTACATAATGAGTGCAATGCGTACTGTCTGGGGAATGGACGTGCTTGAAGCTCTGACTCGGGGTGGGGGCATGGGCAATATATATAACCTAAACTTTTGTACCCCCATAATATGCTAAAATAAAAAAAAATCAACTGCAAAAAAAAATGGTTTTTAAAGATCCTTGCACATAAATATTAGGAAATGGAGTTCAGCCTAGGCAAATACCCTTAGCTAGGGTGGACCTAAGGTCAGTAGCCATGCAGGGACTTCTTTCCTGAAGCAAAGCTTATACTATCCAAGCCCCAGGACTGCAGAGAGAAACCCACATTGCTCTGCATTGACTGTATGTATGCAGTGGATTTGGGTTCTTATTATGCCTGCCCAAAACAAAACTCTACGTACAAATGCTTCTAACCAAGGAGATTGCTCTTTGCAAAGAATCCTTTTAAGAAAGTATGAGTTTGAAAGAGCCTTTGGCTAGAATTTTATGATAAATTTTCTTATACTTGTGAGAAAACTACCAAGGTTTCCCCCCTAGTGAATTGGCTTCTGCTCTGAATTCCTTATTAGCCAAGTCCAAAAACCGATTGCAACTTCCAAATTGAAATTTCCTCCACTACTGCTGATATGTTTTTAGTTTTGTGTAGTGAACTATCTAGCTTATTTTTTACTCTCAGCAATTATAATTTGGAAAAATATTCTGGGCATGGCATGACTATTCTTTACTGAATTGTATAGAGGGCATTTTAAAGTTGAACTAATACCTTCTCTCTCTCACCACTGTTCTGTCCAGTTCCAGATCACCCCTGGGGCCTGGATCACAGGGTGTAAAAGTCAACTGTCCCTTTCTGTGCAAGTTCCTCTCACTCCACTTTTAGATGCAGAGCTTCCAGCCTTTTCCTCTCAGTGCCAACGCGATTCCATGCTTCTGGGGCCTTTTCTCCAACATCTCCACTGGGGTCTCATCCCAGCTCACTGACCTTCAGAAGCTGACCATAACTAAGAGTGACAAAATGGAAACCACAGCACAGGGGCAACAGGGAAGCAGAGAAATGAGAGTCTCCGTGCTCACTGCCAAACTCTGCTTGGTAAAACCTGTTACCTATGAGCATAATGCTTAATTAACAGTTGCAGATTGACCCAATTGCAACAGGACATTCTCCATATGTGGATTTTAGATTTCACATCAGACCCTGGAGCCATGAACACGAATAGTCTTGAGTTGTCCCGTTTATAAGCAAGCATGCGATTTTTCTCATGTTGCATTCCACTCTCCAGTGCTATTGCATTGTATCAAGAGTCAGGCACATGGACAGGAATCCCCAAAGCCATAACAATTTGGAGATCACTGTTGGGGCTGAGTAATGGTTGCACTGCAAGATACCCCTGATTTCCTGGTGCTATCTTTTGCTTCTGGGATTTCCACGGGACCCAGCCCAAGGGCCATGACCAAGTTCTGAGCATCATGATGCAGCCTTTCACAGAATGGGCCAAAAACGACTTCACTTTGCGAGCAGTAATTTATTCTTGCCACAGAGCATTCATCATATCAAGATTAAAGACACATGTGGGAGGCTTTGAGATTTCTAATTTTTCTCACTCAGTATTCAGGTCTTCCTTGAAATGCAAGTTTAGGGAACCTAGGTTATTCGGGGTTGCAGTAATCCCACAAGGTTAAAAAAATTCCTTCCAAGGAGAAGTAAAAAGTCCAGCCCAGCTGGAAATAAAAGTGAGAGGTTCAGAGGGTTCCTCTTTAGGACGGTTTCTTTGTAGACATTTACAATTTTATTTCCAGAAGCCATTTGATGGGAACTACATAGTACGACCTGTATTTACTTACTGAGCTGTTTTTCTTGATCAGACAAAATACGTTGCTAAGGATACGTGCACACATGATCAGGTCCTTCTGTTCTTGCAAGTGGATGTGGAGGTGATGTAACACGACAGGCAGGAGGATGTACCGGGAATCTGGAGAGAGGAGAGTCATTAGTGTCACATCTGCTGGAGTCCCACGCACACATCAGGCAAATCGTTATCTACTTTGTAATCCAATTTTAATTATTAAATTATTAACACACATAGTTACAAAAGTACTAATTCTACTAGGTTTATATTGAAAAACAGTAACTCCTTTCCCCGACCTATGATTTCAAGAGGCCTTTGACTCTTTTAGTTGAAATAGGTATCTTTTTCTTTTCAATTGTTTTCTAAAACTATAATTGAGTATCAGTTTCCAAATTGCATGCTTCCTTTGTCATTTCCTGAGTTTTCATTGAGATAGACCATCTACTGACTTCCTACTACAATAGATGAAGACTTAGTTTTGCTTTTGTTTTTTTTACCCCTCTTTTTTTCTCCCCAAGCCTTTCAAAACAGTTATATCACAATTTCTGGTAAATCAACATTATGGTTTTGCTGCCACTCTGATTTCCAACCCTTTCTACATAACTGGATTTTTGCTTTGTTTTGTTTTTCTCTCTCTGAAAGATTTTAGGAAATTATTTTTATCCTTGGTAATTCCACATTTTATAATTATGTGCCTTGCCTTGACCCTTTCAACCTATAAATGGAAGTCCTTTAGTTCTAGGAACTTGCCTTGAATTATTTCTAGGATTATTTCCTTCTCCTTATTTTTTCTGTCCTCTGTCCGGAACTTCAACTGCATTTACATAGCAAGTCTCTTGAACTATCTCTCGAATTTTTTTCCATCTTTGTGTCCAACATTCTGGGTGATTTCTGTACTTAATCTTCCAATCCTTCTATTCAATTTTATTATCTATGCTATCATGTATTTTATTTCCAAGAGTTTTCTTATTCCCAAGACCAGTGTCATGGGTGTGCAACCTGTGCAGTTATAATAGGTCCCTGTGCTCAGAAGGGCCCCAGGCTTGGTATAATGTTCTGTGGCTGCCACCTTGAAATTTTTAATTTCAAACAACAGGTCTTGCATTTTCATTATGTAGACATTCCTGTTTACTTTTCTGAATGTCATTTTTTTACTTTTTACTTATTTATTTATTTATTTATTTATTTATTTTGAGACAGTGTCACACTCCGTTGCTTGGGCTAGAGTGCAATGGCATCATCATAGTTCACTGCAGCCTTGAACTCCTGGGCTCAAGCAATCCTCTTGCCTCAGCTTCCTGAGTAGGTGAGACTACAGGAGCATGCCACCATACCTGGCTAATTTTTTTTTTTTTTTGAGAGATATGGTCTCACTATGTTGCTTAGGCTGATCTTGAACTCCTGTCCTCAAGCAATCCTCCCATCTCAGCCTCCCAAAGTGCTGGGATTACAGGTGTGAGCCGCCACATCCAGTCTGAATGTTCTCTTTTCATAGCTTAACATTCTTGTTTCATGGATAGATACTCTTCTCTTTCTGGCGAAATGAGAGACAATTTTTTTGTGGTTTTTTGTGCCCTGAATTATTTTTTTCTTTCAAGTTACTTTTTTCTGTTTCTTCATTTTGCCTTCTGCCTTTCACATTAGAGTTTTTTCCTCCAGTATCTGGTGACCTTTCATTGTCCATTCATCTTTACAAGTGAGGCACTAAGATGCTAATTGGGAAAAAAAATAACAAAACCTCTGTTTGCCTAGGCAAGCTTATGGACTGGGGAAGTATCAGTGCAGGATGGGAGATATCCAGATATTCTATTGGGGAACCCCCATAGTTCAGTATCTCAGATGTGCATCACTGCAGGATGGGAGGCACCCAGATGTTCCATCAAGGGACCCTCCCATAGTTTAGTATCTGAGATGCTTTCTCTTGGGCTGGTCAGTTTCTCTAGTGAGGAATCTGCCACTCTCCTCTCTGGGGATCATGAACCCATCTTTAAGTGATTTGAAATAAAGAAAGGAAGTGGCCACCAAGGGTGTCTTTGTTTAATTGTAAGGTCTTGTTTACAGAATGAAGCCTCATCCCCAAATTTAGCTGTGTCTGACGTGCGTGAATCTGTGCCATATCTCATTCACTTTCTCTAAAGAGTAAACTTGCAATTTTTTGACAAAATAAAGGAGGGGATTGGCACAGGGCAGGGTGCTAACTATTCCTTACAAATATTTCTAAACCGATTAAGCATAGCACCCTTAATCTTCAGAGATGCCTCATATTTTCAATTCCAAGTCCTTTCTGGCACCTGCCTGAGGTTCTGTGGTATAAATTAGCCTGCCCCTTGGCTGAACTCTAACACCACACCCGCCATTCCCATGTCTCAGCCTTCTCTTGTCCACCAAGTCAACTGCCACTCGTCTTTGTAAAAATTGCTATCTTTTGTCGCATCTTTTCTTCCATTCTCTTAAACCTGTGAGGTTACACCTTTTTAAAAAATTCCTTTACTACCCACAGATACAAGGACCCTTTTCAAAACTTTAGCAAATGAATTCTAGCAACATATAAAGCCGATGTTTGATCACCGTTGACATCTGATTGGGTTCCTCAGCCTCCACCATCCCCCCGGTGATGTCTGATCACCTTGGCCTGCCTTCAGCAAGAAGCCTGGTAGGTCAGTTTAACCTGAATCTCCCTTACCCCTGATGTTTCCTCTTAGTGATTTCCTATCCACCTACCCCCACCCTGTTTCTTGGCTATAAATTCCCACTTGCCCATGCTGTGTTGGGAGTTTAACCCAATCTTTCTCCCCCATTGCAAAATCCCATTGCAGTGGCCCCTACACCTATCACCACAACCCTCACCTTGTGTAAAGTCTGCCTTCCCATCTTCAACGTGCATCATTGAATAATTTTTTAACAGGTTCCAAGGCAATTCCATGGAGAAATGATAATTTTTTCAACCAATGTTGCTAGAACAATTGGATACCCATATGTAAAAAACAAATGAACCCCTGACCTTACTTCACACCAAATGCAAAAATTAACTTGGGATGGATCATAGACCTAAATGCAAAGGCTAAAAGTATAAAAGTTCTGCAAGAAAACATAGGAGAAAATTCTAGTGACCCCGAGTTACACAGAGATTTCTTAAACAAAAAGCACAAACTATCAAAGAATATAAGTGATAAATTATACTTCATCAAAATTAAGAATTCTGCTTGACTTGCACCACTGACCCTGTTCGAGGTCCCTATTTGATGCCTTCTTTCCATATATGGACCCAAGGATCAGACTGCATAAATTAGAATTCCAGTTTGATCAAATTCTAGACAGTGTCTTTTCATATGTAAAATGGGGACAGCAACAGCACCTCCTCCTGGGACTAGTTTAAGAATCACATGATTCTTAAAAGCCACCTGGAACACAGCGAGTGCTCGCTCTGTAAGTGTTGATTATTCTCTTCTCTTCCTCTTTCAACGTCTTCCTATATCCAACAGTAAAAGTGATTCTGTATCCTAATAAAAATCATAAGGAATGCAAACAAAGCATCCACAACTGGGCAAGTGCCCTTATCACCGTATTCCTGATTTTTTTTTTTTATTGTCTTCTTGATTTCTTTTAGGAGTTAGGTTTGGAGTCTAATGTTTCTTTTGATGCCTGCCACTGGGCTACCAACACAAGGAGGTCTGACCTTAGGTTTACCATCAAAACAAATGAAATAAGGCAAATAAGGCATTCTATGCTTTAAGAAAACAAATACAGAATATTAAAATCTCAACTTGTGAAATAATCCATTGCAGGCCTTCTTTAAACAGTAAGCCTCACCAGGGAACTTAAATACTTATTTACAAATCAATTACTTGACAAAAAGAACCAGGGAAAAAACCCTGAAAACTTAAGTGCCAGGAGTCACTGCCTAGTAATGTTTAATTAGAAAGGAAGATAAAGCTTATCTGATATGCTCCTGCAGCTAGTGAGATTTGGTTTCTAAAAATTCAATTTGCAGCCAACTGTTAAGAAAATATCTGGTGCAAATAAAGTAAGTAAGGTAGACAAATACTTCGTGTGTGGCATGTATAAAAAGAAATATGTGACGGTCTAGCCTGCAGATTTGCCTTTTCTCCATTACTAGGGCAATGTCAGCCAGTGCAAATGATGGAATTGGCGGGTAAATGGCAAACAACCTGACTGGTTGAAATGCAAAGTATTACCTTTATTTTATTTTATTTTATTTTTTGAGACAGAGTCTCACTCTGTTGCCCAGGCTAGAGTGAGTGCCGTGGTGTCAGCCTAGCTCACAGCAACCTCAAACTCCTGGGCTTAAGCGATCCTACTGCCTCAGCCTCCCGAGTAGCTGGGACTACAGGCATGCACCACCATGCCCGGCTAATTTTTCTGTATATATTTTTAGTTGGCCAGATAATTTCTTTCTATTTTTAGTAGAGACAGGGGGTCTCGCTCTTGCTCAGGCTGGTCTCGAACTCCTGAGCTCAAACAGTCCGCCCGTCTCGGCCTCCCAAGTGTTAGGATTACAGGCGTGAGCCACTGCGCCCGGCCAAATTATTACCTTTAAAAGAAAACACCTGGACCCATCAAGCAAGCCCTCCTAAAAAAGCAAAAACACAATATCCCCACCTGGGTTGAACACACACTAACTTTCCATATACTTAACAATAGAGTCTGCCCTGTAGATTCTGCCCTTGAAAGTGTCCATCCATTCATATTGCATATCTCAGATAAAGCTCACTGTGTCGTATGTCTCCTTGAGTGTATAAAGGAATGACTCTCTATGACTTTTTCCTTTGTGCACACGAGTGGATATAGCCAGCTCCCGTTATTAATTCCCAATGGGCGTGGGACTAGGAAGGAGGAAGGGCAGCTAAGAAATGCTGGTAGATGTCCTCCTTTAGGTTAATTTTGAGGAAAGGCACACCTTTGCCTCCTCTATCACAAGCCTTGGACAAGGATCCTTGAAGCCAACATCTGTCCACAAAGGAGGGAAGTCTGTGGGTCCCATGGTGGCACACAAGGGTCGCCAGTCACCTTCCACAAACTGGGCTCCAGCATGGGCTGGACATGAGTGGGACACCAATGCAGCTGTGGCATGGCGGCCTCTGGAGGGGAGACAGTTGACAGCGGGGCAGGAGGACGTGCTGCGGCACAGCTTTGCACGTAGCAGAGCTGCTGACTGCAGAAAGCCTGACATCAGAGCCACCAGGGATTGAACTGCCAAGGTCACAGACAGCCACAAAACCTGTGAACAAGCCTTTCAGACACTGGAATACAGACGACAAGCACTCGGAAAGGAAAGGACTGAAGATTCAGGGGGCCGCACTCTCGTGCACACATCAAGATCACAAAGGACAACGACAGTGGAAGGCTAAGGATGATCTGGGTGTGTGGCTTACTGATCTCACCCCTGGCTTCAATCCTACCCTGGACTCCTCTGCCTCGGGCATCCTTCCTAAAGATGGATGGATGCTCTGTGCAATTTTTACCTTTGTCAGCTGTGCCCTCTCCTGGATTGAGACTCCTACTCCCATCCCTGCCCCGTTCTGTTGTCACACTCATGCTCATCCTTAGCTCAAAAGTTGCTTTTCCAGTATGATTTTCATTTTTTTAAATACACATGATTTATTCATTCTTGCTGCTATATCCTGATCCCTAGCCCATGACTCAGTCAGTACATAGTCTTCACAGAACATCTATCAAGCACCTGCTGTGCACCAGGCACTGCTATGGAAGCTGGAGATATGATCGTGATCAAGGTAAATGAAGTCCCTGCCCTCTGGGGCTTTCCTTTCTTGGGTGAGGGAGGTAGAGAGACATTAAACAAATAAATACTCAATTCTTTATCTAGTTGTGGTTGCTTTGGGTGATCCAAAGAGCAAAACACAGTGTACTCTGAGAGTGATAATGGGGTGGGTGCGTGGGGCAGAAAGGAGATTTCTTGACAAAATGAGAGAGCCTGAACCATGAAGGATGGGTTAACCGTGTTCAGGAGCAGCTGGAGAAAGTGGTTCCAGAAAGAGAGAAGTACTAAGGAGACAAGATGAAGCAGATGGGCAGGGCCACATCACAGGCCCTGGAAGATCTTTTCTGGAGCATGTCCCCAAACAGAATAGAACCTGATGTGAGTAGAAGGTGGGAGTGACGTCATCTGGTGTGTTTCTAAGGGTAACTTTGGCTACACGGAAGGACAAGGCAAAGGAGATGTGGGCAACAAGTGTAGAAAGGACTGAAGCAGCTCAGACAGGTGCAGCAGCCTGGAGAGGTGGCGGGGCTGCGGGGAGAAGGGCCAGGTGTGAGGGACGCTATGGAGGCACACGAGGAGTCCCGGTGATGGGTGGAGAGGGCAAGAGGGAGAAGGAACCAGCCCGCGGTTTCCGGGTGGATGGTGCCACCACGCACTAAGACCAGGAAGAGTAAGCTGAGAGAGACAAAAGTTGAGATTTCCATTTTAGACATGCTGAGTTGAAGAAGCCTGTGAGACATCCACCTAGAGATGCTGAGAGGACAGCTGGATACTCAGGTGTGGAGCTAGGAGAGACCCGGCCTAGAAATATGATGTGAGAGTTGTGTCAGCACAAGGACAGTGCTAACCAAGGTTAACTAGGTAGAGTGCACCCCAATATTTGCTCAGATCTCCCTGCTACGTGGCACCCCATAAACTTCCCCTATCACACATACTGCCACATTTTATCATAGTTATTTGTTCAATGTCTGCCTTTGAGCTAGACTATAAGCAGACAGAAGGCAGAGCCTGCATCTGTTTATTTGCTATAATATTTCTAACATAATACATGGGGGTCAGACTAATAAATATTTGTTGAATGAATGAATGAGCTTCATCATGAGTTCTGCTGGACAGCAGAGGCAACTGGAAGAGAGCCTGGCATTTCTGGCTTCAGACTTTAACAGAGCTTAGGCAGGGAGAGAGCAGGAGGCACATCATCACAGCTCGGTTTACAATGACTCCACCTGCTGGTGCCTGCCCTGCGCACTAAAAGGCAGCGATTCCCACCACCCTGCAAACCACAGCAGCTGCCTGTGCACCCATCCTGCCTCCTCCTTCCTCCCCACCCCTGCAGATCTGAGCAAATGTGGATGACATACGAGAAATGAAAGACACAGGTTTCGCCCTTTTTCCCCTAATGTGCTTGCTACTGCCAATCAGCATGGAAAAGCTGAGAAACGCAGTAAGAGATCAAAGTTGAAATTGAGTCCTGAGTAGCCCACAATGTGTGAGTTTACAGTTATTTTCAAAAAAAAAAAAAAAAAAAAAAAACAGTTAAAATCTAGGTCAACTATGATTTCAAGGAGACATATTTTTCATCTCCATTTCTATGCTCAGGGTGAGGTGTTACATAAAACTCTTAATTTTTAATTTTTGTCCCATCTACGGAAAGATGTAGAAATGATTTTCCAAAGAAACATCTAAGGACTTCATTAAAAATTTGCATTTAAACATGGTTATAGCTGATATATGCCTTTAAAAAAAACAAAACCCCAAATCAGTATGTAGCCAAATCTTTCGTAAAATCTGAGAACAGAAACTAAACTGTGAAGCTCCTGATGGTGGAGGACACCTACAACGGGGTTCAGCCCTGAGCTGTTTCCCTTTGGAAAAGGCTGGGGAGGAGAGGAGGACACAGCTAAGGGG
>CM052437.1:154519206-154548441 GCA_028533085.1 Varecia variegata
ATTGTGTAGTCCCGTATGATTAAGACAGAGGGTACTTCGAGCCTTGGAAGGCTCCCAGGGACACTTCCTGTTTTTCTCCATGAGACAGGCCATTTATACATGACAGGCTCTGTTTTCTTCCCTGATGAGTCAGTAAACACCAGGCCAAGCCGCATCCTGTGGGGGCAGTGACAGAAGCCTTTCCTCTTACGAACATCTGCGTGTGCTTCTCTGTGTCCTGCCAATCGTGAGCTGATCCTGCTTCTCCATGACTCCTCCATGGTGAGGGTCCCACACAACATGGGCAGGCAGGGTTTCTCCTCCTCTTTCTCCTCCGTGCCATCGTGTCACATTCATCAGCTTCCCAATATTGGCCCCAAGCCGCTCTTCCAGGGCACGGCGCAGACCCTGCAGGGTCTCCATTTCCTGGGTCTCATGAGTCCTTCCACCCCTTACCTTGATAACTATTTTCATCAGCTACCACAAGGACCCAATATTCTTGCACCTGGATTGCAGCAGGTTCTTCTCTCTGTATCTCTCTAGTCCTGATTTCTACTGCCTATGGAGCATCAGGGACCAACATGGAACTGGGGCCACAGACGGCACATCTCTGAGAGGCATGCAATGAACACCATTCCCCAAAACAATTTTCTTCCATTTGAAAACAACTTTGATTACCTGTGTTGCTCTTTTGGCGTAAGACTTTAACCTAGCAAAGAATTATCTGGAGAGTGTGGGAGAAAAACGGCAGAAATCACCAATTCCTCTGAGGCAGGAATGAACTTTTCTTAGTTTGGTGAAAGCAGAGTTGGTGCTTGAGTTAAACTGGGGTCCCTGGTCAGGACTTCCCTCCCATCTACACTGCCTGTTCCCAAACCTGGAGGGAGTCCCCCGTCACAGCAACAGAACCCCCAGGGCTCTGAGCAGCACAATGTGAAAACCACCACAAGAAATATCTTTTCTCCAGGATGAGATCATGCTTTTACTGGGAGAAATCAGAAGGTTGACTTTTCCTTGACACTGACTGAAGCATTATTTATTTAAAAAAGAAAAAAAAAAAAAACCCAGACACATGCCAATAGGAGAAAAAATGAATTAACTATGATATGTTTGTCAGTGGAATATTATATAAAAGTAAAAAAAGAATGAACTACAGCTATATCTAGTAGCATGAAAATATATAAAAGTATAATATTAATCAAAAAAGCACTCTAGAGAATGACGTACAATGTAATGACATCACTTAAAAAGATGAAAAAAATTTGAAAGATGACAATCATATATTTTCATAACTATGAAACAAAGGGATAGGAAATAATCCATAATCTCTGACAGTGGAAATTTCCATGAAGGACATGAGAATATGCACAGGAGGACCTTGAGTGTACCTACGATGAATTTCTTAATAAAATATCTAAAGTAAATATATGATAATGTTAAAATTTGTTAATCATTTACCCACACTATGCTCTGTTCGCATCTGTATGTTTAAAATGTTTTACAATAAAATAATGTAAAAAAATTGTTTACTGTATTTGAAACCTAATTGCAAAGGAAATTACATACACACATATGCATTCATATGGAAAAACAATTCTTAATAGAGTCTATTTTAACAAGTTTTTTACTTGCAGAGGCTTACGGAAACTTAACAAAATGAACTTTAAAATGAGGTTGGTACTGAGTCTATTATTTTCTTCAGGAAAAAACAGAAGATAACAAGAGGCAATGGAATTTAATAACAGATACTATGACAAACTCAATTTAAGTAACTGATCACTTGCTGTTGGGATGAAATAAAAAATGACAGTACACCAAAACTTCCATACACTTTCAGAACACAAATCATAGGAAAACTGTTAAACACAAAAGAGACAAACAAAAAAGGATCATTTAAGTGCCAGTAAGAATCTCTGAAGGGAAATGTTAAGTTTTATCGAACATTAAAAAGAAAGAGATCTAGAATAAGGAAAAAAGCACATTCCACACTACAACTAGCTGTGATTGGAATAAAAAAATCTAATCATTAGTTTTCACTCTTTCTAGAAATAAAGTTTTAGTAGTCATATTTTAATATTTGACTACTAAGTAAATTTACCATCCAAATAAACAATGCTTTTGAGAGTGTCCTTTTTAATTTTTTGTTTTCAATTGCTTCTGCTGACTAATGACTAAGAGAGGTAAACGATGGCTTTCCAGAGACACTCTTTCACCCAAGAGACTGGCCGCCCTACCTGGGTTGGTATAAAGCTGGCTTTCCACAGTTTTGCCGATGCACTGCAGTTTAATGGCCTGCAGGGAGTCATCCACGTGCATGATGGTCGGCAGACTGCCCAGAGTGTCCTGTACCAGGTTGGCCACTTCCCGGACATCAAAGAGCTTCAACAGTTCTGAGTACACGGCTGGGAAAGAACTCAGAAACACAGCCTTAAAAAGAAGGAGAAATTTAAATCAACTTCCAGATATGCCATGACCAATAAGCTGTACAATGTCAGTGAGTTTAAGGATTGTGACAAGTATTTTTGAATGGTACGAAAATGAATGTAAAATGTTTCTGTTACCTAAAGCTAAAAGGACAAAATTAAAAAAAAAAAAAGTGCAGTAGAATAGGACAGTTTTTGAAAGGTACAAAGGAACAACATAATAAAAACTGGGAAATTCTGGAAAATCACTGACATTAGCAAGAGGATTGGCAAAAAACCCTCAGAATCAGCAAAATGCACCATGATTCAACAGAAAGAATACTCAACCCAGACCTGGATTGTTGTCATTTATATTTCATTACCTTTTGAAGGAGCTTTCTGAAATGCTCATTTAAATCTTATTTATCTTTAAAAAACCAAACTCATTAATTCTCTAAAGCACTCAATTTATGATTTAAGAAAAGACACAGGACGGGGAATTGGAAGATCTAGGTTATATATAGTACTAGCTTTGCTTCTAATCAACTCTATGACCTTGGAGAGTTATTTTAGTACCCTTTAGTTTCATCATTTAGGCTTTAGTTTCATCACTTGTAAAATGAAAAGATCATTAGAACAACCCCCTGGGTTGGTTCAAGATCTATTTTAAACCACGGACTGTGTGTACAGACTAAGAATAATATTTTTTATGTAAAGAAAAAGACCTGAGAATCATTTTTTATGGGGAAAAAAGATGGTAACATCAAATTCCAAGGGCCATACTTAAAAAAATTGGGCTAGGATTGTACATCAAAACAAATAAACTCAGCCTTTTGAAATTCCATAGAAGGAGGGCAATGGAAAGAAGTATTGACTTAGCCTCAACTATACCTGAGGAGGCACTTGTTTTTAATATGCTAAGATCCAAGTGCTGGCTGGCTTACCGATGAGATCTGACACCATTGGAAAGTAGGCTGCATCTACACGTGCTGATGATTCAAATACAGAATCAAATTCAAATTCAAGGATTTTAGTATTTATTTAAATAGCAGCAGCAAAATTATCGAGAAGAGTCAAGATTTGCATTTGATGCCAGGCCCATCAAAATGCTTAAGGTGCTGTAATCAACAGCTATGCCCTTTGACTCTTAAAAATTACAGATTTACTTGAATGTATTTAAAATTAATAACTTGATATTCTCTGTTAAAGACTATTTATGTAACCTTCATTTCACTCTGCAAAGAGCTGAGTCATATGAATCTAAGTTAAATTTAAAAAAGTAAAATAAAATGAGCCCAGCTTTCTGATTACTGAAGTCAACAAAGTTGACTTTCCTCAGGTACCCCTTAATTTATCCATTATTTCTTTATCTATACCTCTTGACTTTAAAAAACTATGTGAATGTGCCCTCAGTGTAAGACACATATTAAACAGGACTATTAAAAAGGGTAAAAGAACAAGGACCTTGTGACGAGGGCAGAAAGACAGTTGTACCAGGGCAAGCTAAGTGTTTTTACTGCAAGTAAAAATAAAGATACAATTTAGTTTTGACCTCCCTGGTAGCCAAGGCAAATAAGGAAAGGTAATTATTAGGACTTTGCAGCAGGGTCTTGGGCCTCTACTCCTTCTGTCATTTCCTCTTCTCCTGGGGAACCTGGGGTGTGGGTCTGTCCATGAAATGGAAAACTAGGAGCTACTGCTACACCAGCTGAGTTAGCCCTCAGTCCTCCCAGGACAGGGCTACCAAGGACAGCGTCATTAGCAGCCAGCAAGGATAGCCAGCCATTGATTCAAACTGAAGGACTGCTGGGATGGCTGCTCTGCCTCCAGGAGACAGGATTTGCCCTGAGTTGTAGTCCACATGGAAACAATGCAAAATGGAGCAAGGAAACTGGGTTTCTATCCATAAGGCAGCCTAATAATAAAATGCAGACCAATGGATATCCCTGGCTCTGGATGTGGTAGGCAGAATTCTAAGATGACATCCATGACCTCTGTCTCCTGGTGTTGTTTCTGTGATTACCTTAAAATATGGAGATTATCCAAGTGGGCCTCACCTAAACACATGAGCCCTTAAAACAGAATTTTCTCTGGCTGGTAGCAGGAGGAGAAGTCACAGAGGTTCAAAGGATGAGAAGGATTTGAGCTACTGTGCTGGCTTTGAAGATGGAACAGCCAAATATCAAGAAATGCAAGTGGCCTACAGAAGATGAGAGTACATCCCCCCCACCCCCTCCCCCCAACCCCACCCTGGCTGACAGTCACTAAGGAAACGGGAACCTTAATCTTATAAATGCAAAGACATGTATTTTTGCCAATAGCATAAAAGATCTTGAAAGCAAATTTTTCTCCAGAGCCTCCTTCCAGATAAGACATCAAAGCTGACACTTAGATTTTGACTTTAGGAGATCCCAAGCAAAGAACCCAACCAAGCCTACCTGGGCCTCTGATCTATAGAACTGCTAGCTAACAAATGAGTGTTGTTTAAAGTCATTAAGCTTAAGGTCATTTGTTTTGCAGCAACACAAAACTAAAACACTGGATCAATCAAATTAGTGACTCTCAGCTTCTCTGAAGAGAGATAAAGGATCAAAAGGGAACCTGGGATGGGAAGAGATGAGTAGCATTCTCCTTTCTCCCAAAATACAGAGGGGCAAAGCTCTCATTGCTTAATAAAGAAAATCAAACACTTCATCATTTTATATAAATTTTTCTTAGCATCAAATTAAAAATACTACATCAAAATTTAAAAGTAAGGGATACTGTACAAAATAATAGAGAATGACCTCAGTACAGTTTGCAAAGATATTCGGAAACTTTACACATTTTATATATTATCTCTTGATTAAAAGCTAGGGGCAAAAAAAAAAATCAGGTATGATTCTTTGAAAGTGCTAAAGTTGTTTCTCAAACTTGACTGCAGAATAGAATCTAGAGACCGAGAGTAGTGGAAGTCAATGAGTTGAAGAAACAGAAGTTGAGGTGCCCAACCCTGCTGTACCACGGCGGTGGCCAAGTCCAGTTAGGGGGACTGCTAGGATTCACTGGAAATGCAACTAAGGCAAAGAAATAGTTCTCTAACTTTAAAGGGGGGAAATATCTCTTGAATCCCTAGGAAATGAGAAACCATGACTTAAGGTTACTCTTGTGAGTAAGAAAATGTTTTTCAGGTGTGAATTAGGAAAGTTCTGTCCCTGTAGCTGAGAAAGGTTAAAAAGAAAAATCTCAGGATCAAACTCAAATTTTGAATCCCTTTTATAGAAATAGTCAACTTCTGTGAACTCGGATGTAATGCAATACGTGGTTGGGCTGTTGGATTATCCTTTTTAAATATCAACTGCTATGAGTAGGGTTTGGGCTAGTGGGCAATTTGATATTGAGGTCTCTGGCAAATTCCTAAGGTGCAGTGATTGTATTGTTGACTATAGAGGCCAAGATGACGTTTAAAAAGCCTGAATTGTATCCTTGTCCAGAAGGAAGATGAGTCTACCTCTGCAATGAAGAGAGTCACAAGAACAGCCCCTAAACAAGCAGAAAAAGTACAGCACTATGTTGGAGTGTTGGTGCATTTCTGGTGTTTTGCCATTATATATTATGCCTTCTGAATGTTGCACAGCACCGAATTATAACAACAATGCTAAAGATCTAGTTTTGCCTTCTAATCTCCCATTTTGTGTCCTAGTAATCAATGAGTATAAATCTCTAGTCTCCAGGGTATGGTAAGAGGCTGCTTCTCCTTCTAACAGATTTTTTAACCAAGTCATTAGAATTAAAAGTATACAAAAAAGAATTAAGAACGTATAGAGAAAGACATTCAGAATTATCTCATGGAACATGTTCAAGGCCATGCTATTTGGAAAATAGATGGATCCTGTTCTTAAAAATCATGTGGGGCTACTCCCGGTAATAGAATTTGGGGCAGCAGCAGCTCAGCACTGATCTTGTAAGATCAGTCCCTGGATAATTAGGGTCAAGTTAAAAAAAACAAAACAACATGAAGTTTAGCTGAGTCCAATACAATGATTCAAGCTGATAGATGGCTAGGCGCGGTGGCTCACACCTATAATCCTAGCACTCTGGGAGGCCGAGGTGGGAAAATGGCTTGAGCTCAGGAGTTCGAGACCAGCCTGAGCAAGAGGGAGACCCCCATCTCTACTAAAAATAGAAAAATTAGCCAGGCATGGTGGTGCACATCTGTAGTCCCAGCTATTTGGGAGGCTGAGGCAGGAGGATCACTTGCGTCCAGGAGTTTGAGGTTGCTGTGAGCTATGATGACATCCCTGCATCCTAGAAATTCCTTCCCCACGGCCGATGGTGACAGCACATGGGATCAGCAGAACACATTCTGGTAACTGGAAACACGGCTGATACAAACCAACCAACTCTCCAGGCAGAGAGCTCGGCTGGCACTCAGAAGCTGGGGGATTTTTAGAGTTCTACTCATAAAGTTGGTTAAGCTACAAATACAAACTGGAGCTAGGGATTTCTGATGTAGGAAACATTCAATTATGCTTCTGTGTAAAAATAAACATCACTCATATTTCTCTTCTATTCAGCAGAGATGAAAAAAAAAATTACCTGTGACTGAGATAGCGCTCTAGACCCTTTGCTCTCTTGTGAAAGGAAGAAACGGACCGACATAAGGAGCTCCTGAATGCAGCAGCGGAATTCCTCTTCATTTTGCCCACCCGTGGCAAGGGAAAACAGCCTTCGAGACTGAACTATATACTTAAAAATGTATTCTTGTGCCTTAAGAAGAAAATTTGAAAGTTACTTTCAAAGGAGACCAAGAGTATTTATTTAACAACAATGCAACATAAAAACCACTGTATAGCATTAGACTTTTAAATTATTGATTTAAACATTAAGGCCCTGTGAGATTTTTGAACAGTATTTACTTGTAGGGGTAAGAGCCATTTTTCTCTGGTGCCTAATGAGAGAGATGTATAGAAAATTGAAAAATACTTCCTAGTTCTGGAGCGTTATGAACACTCAATGGTTTTGATTTTCAGATTTTTTTTTTAATTTAGTCAAGAAAGAGATAACTGTTTTTCCAAAAATAATTTTGCTTTGTTGGTAGTCTTGCCACTTAGCATTTTACCTTCAATCAGACAAAAATGATAAATCCATAATTAACAAAATGCTGTTTTATAAAATACATATATTATCTATTTCTATCTACTGACACCAAATAGGATGGCACTTAACAATAGGAATCAGAAGACTACCAGGGCTGCTACTGGAAAATCCCTTTGATAATTTGTATTATTTTTGAACAGGTTTGCAAGTAAGGCATTAGCATCCATAGACAACTGAGCATATAGGGCCCAGAGATGTGGGCAGTGTTAAACCAAGAGATCCAGTAAAACCTCAGGTTTCCTTGTTATGATCCCTGTTAAGCCACCCTATTTGCTCTTAAAATTTAACATCAGTGGTTCTCAGATGGTCTCTGTTAGGTTGGTAGAGGTAATAGCCAGGAACTTAAGCTTCACTGCCCATCTGCAGTCTCCTCTCATAAGCCCTCCCTCTTTCCTGCTAATCCTAGATTCCACTTCAAGTGTTCTGGAGTCCAGAGGAGCAAGGATTCAATCACAACCAGGTTCCAGTGGACGAGCCTGCAAAGTCCCTTTCAAATTTCATCAGCTCTGGAGCAGCCATAAACTGATTAAAATCCTTGAATTGGAATGTCAGTAATGCATCATCACCAATTACTGTCTGTGTAGAGGAAACCAATTAGCCTAAGCGTGGGCATGCAACAGCTTCGTTAGACCACGCTGTCTGTCATCAACAGCACGTCATCACCTTCAGCACCTCCTGGATATGCTCTTGCCGCTCTGCTTCTGTGATCCTGTCCACATACCACTTCAGCACTTTGATGAGATCTCTAAAAAAACCAGGGAGAAATGTGCAGAGTGTAGAACTGGTCTAAACCTCAATTCAATGCCAACAAATCCAACGCTTATTTGTATCATAAGGAGGCTTCTTGTCCCATCAGTTCTCCTGTTTTCCTGTCAAACTGCCACATAATAATTGTACTAAATCTGCAGATCAACATCACTGCCCCTTTAGAAGCCTCAAGAGAGAAACAACAGTCAATCTGGCCACATTCCATTGTCCTGCTATTCCCGGCAATGCTCCCAGATGGGCAAACACCAATATTGGAGAAAAGGCCTCTGGCCAAGCCAGCACCTGGAAGTACAACTGTCATGGTCAGTCGTGGACAACTGCTAATGGGGATCTCTTCCTCGGTGACCACGTAAACAGCTGACTGAAATATTCAGCTGGAGGCAAAAAAGGGGCGTGGGGAGGGATGAAGGCAACACCTCCCCACTCCGAGTCACCCCATGGATTTATCAAGACAATTCTCTGACCTGCGAGAAGAGCAAGGCTTACTGTCAAAGTGTGCCTTAGAAAGAGAATTTCTAGAAAAGCTAAGGTTTTTTGTTTGTTTATTTGTTTAAAGAAACAAAATTAAAACCAACAGTAACAACCCATAACTCTCAGAATTACAGTTTTGCCACCTTAAACTCTGGTCAGTTCTTAGTTTCTAGGGAACAATTCACACAGCAATTCTCTTGGTCAGGGAATGAGCCTTGGACGTGCCAGTAGGAGGTGCTTCTGCGAGCACTATTTTTAAGATAATATGTCAGTTAGTTTCTGACCACCCCCAGTCTGAGAGGATTCCACAGGCCTTATTTATCTTTTTAGGAGTGATGATCCTGCTTTCCTGGCCAATCTGAAGTGTCAGAAATTACACTCTTGTTCTCTAGCTTTCAGTGACAATTTCAGTTGCAAGCAGTGACCACTTCATGCCAGGGCTCAAATTGTGAAGCCAAGTGGGCCAACATTCCAAAACTATTCCTGCTGTTGCATTTCCCTTGGCAAAAAATCGTGTTGATGGAGTGTCTAGGCTTACAGAAATACCTTCATTTATTCTTAACATGCCCAGGAATGGGCATGGTCAGGAATACCCAAGTTAACGTGATCAAATGCTTATTGGATTACCTATTATCCTTTATATATCACACAGATTGGGGGCAAAGGGGTTACCCTGATTCCCACTCCTTTAACTCACCTCTGGGAACAGATGATCTTGCACATGCACAGGTGCTTAAGATATAAGGTAGAAATGAAGGAGAACAGCAATGACAGCATCGGACCAGAGACATAGAACACTGGGAGACATTCTAGGGCTATCTAAGCAGGGCCAAAGACCGAGAAGGTGAGAAGCTATTGCCTTCTGGCAATCATCAGCTGGGCTGTGTGGAGGCAGGCACTAGCTAAAGCATGACATTTATTCACTCCCTCTCAGCCTCACTTGCACCATCTGAGCTGGTCGGAAAGGAGGGGCAGTTAAAATGGAAGCTCCTACCAAAGGGTCTAATGATGGAATTGCTTGAGGCCAGGGACCAGGTCTTCACATTAGCAGCACAAAGTATAGCACCTGGCATGCAGCAGGCCCTCAGTACATCTTAACAGATGAATGAATGAATGATTTTCAACAGGTATGAAGGTAAAGGTTGTTTCTCATTTGTATTTCTTTCTTAAAGACATCTAGAATTGTCAAGGAGTGCAGTGATTAAATGGGGATATCGATAGCCAAAGGGAAGTAACCAGACATTTTAGACCAAGTGAAACAGAAACAAGAAGAAAAAACTTTATATTTTAGGTCTCAGGAATAGAATTCAGCAAGTTCTTCTTTCCTCTTTTTAATCTAAGTAAGTTCTAGGCACTATAAAAGGATGTGTGAGGAGAGAAGAGATTGTCTCAAGAGACACTCCAGTTGTTGTGTTTCATTTCTTCCTACACTCCCTTTTAAATTTTCCCATATAGCTGCTCTGCTGAGAAAAAGCTCAAAAGGAACCGCTTCTAAAGCAATTACAAGATAAAGGGCCTTACCTGTATGCAAGTGCCCCAGCAAAATGACTCTCAATATAAGTGTCCATTACGGGTTTAAAATGATGAAATTTGCTATCTTGCAGCAAATTTATTATGTGAACCTAAAAAAGAAAATTGAGCTTTATAAAACCAAATGCAAACCAAGAATTTCTGGTGTGTTCTTTTAAAAATGAAGTCTTACATTATTAAGTGACTATTTCTGAAATAGCCTCATGAAAGTCAAGATTTGAGAGACAAATTGTTTAAAACATAATTAAGTGAATTTGAACTCACCAACGAATCAAACACTTTAGATCCATATTTTTGTGAATTTTCGTCTAAAATTCCAAATAAGGTATCCAGGGTATCCTGCAGAAACTGTTAAAGAAGTGGTAAATGAATGAATAAAATACTATTTGTCCTTCCCTTCCAAATGCTCTTTATCCTATAAATTTCTGGGAGGAAAACAGTAACAAAATAGTATATACCTTTACTATCTCTGAGCCATCGATTTCTTTTAATTTAGAGAGACAGCCAGTGATCTTGTCTGGGTGGGTTCTCCATTTCAAAAGATCAAGCATATCACCTTTCCAAACAGAAAGGAAGATTAATTGCCTTAATAGAGAACAGTCCCAACATGAAAGTGTTCTACTGGAAAAAGCTGAATTCTTAACCATGTGGCTCACCCCTCCTGGACACTCCAGTTGCAGGCTCCCACAGAGTATGCCCAGTCCTCTCCGGGATGGCATGTATTCTAGTACCTTCCAATGATTTCCTCCCTCCCTTTGCTCTTGACTCATATAAACTCCTAGTCATTCTTTAGTTCTCAGGTTAGATGTTGCTTTATCCGAGAAGCCTTTCCTGAAGTCCTGAGCCAATTGTCCTTTCCATGTGCTCGTACATCACAGTAGCACTTATCTTACTATTACAGCTGTTTGTGTATTTGTCTATGCCCCAACTATTCTGTGAACTCCAAGAGAAAAAAAAACCATACCAAGCTTGGCACTATTGAATTTCTAGCACCAAGAATAGAGTAGGCAGTTGACAAAATATTTGTTGAATAATTTTCTGCCTCCTCCTGGTACGATGAGATTTTCCAAAGGGCTGGGAACCTGCTTTATTCACGTTTGGACTCCCAGCACACAGTACTCTGCCTAGCAGCCAATCCCACCCAACAACAAAGGTCTTCTAGACAAAGAGACCCAAACTTGGCGGACTAAAAGGTCCCTGCACAATGATGACGAGCTCAGTGATTTGTCAGATCACCTAGGGAGCTCTCGGACGGAGAGTGGCAGTTCCTGGACTCCATGGGCTGTCTTGCATCCCAGATTCTGGGCAAGCTCTTCATTTTCCTCCCTTTCCTAAACTGACATGCAGACTCTTGAGTCCAACAGGTCCTCTGAGAACCTCTTCACCTGGGGAAGGAATAAATTCTTCCTTTATCTTTCTTGGGCAGAAGTTGGAAAGGCTCTGGAAGACGGTGTCCAAGCTTCATTAGTCTCCAAAGCTAGCAGGGAGACTTGGCATCTGGAGGCCAGTGAGGGCAGTGAGCACTGACAAGGTTCATGCAAGCGGGGCACGCACAGGGCCGTGGGACCTGGTAGCACTGGCCTCAGGGTCATGCGGCTGACAGACTAGACTGGCCAATTGAGAAGCTAGGATGCATTTTCCAGGTGGAATAGTGAGAAATGTACTTCAAAGCACTTGTATTAGGAGAAATCGGAAGGGGACTTGCTGAGAAACAGACAAACCAACAAGGAAACAAAAAACCTGAGAAATCAAGGAAGTAGTTAAGATGAGAAAGAAAATAGGACACAAGGAATAGAAATGAAAAAAAGCAGAAGAATCCAAGAGGAAAGGAAGCCAGCTCCACCAAAGCCAGATTCAAGAGAAAAACTTCACAAAGGACTTAATAGTAAGAAATTAAATGCTAAATAGGAATGTTTATCTACAACAAACAGAGATAAGAGGAGGAGGACTTAGAATGAGAAATACGAAGGAAATTTTAAAACACTGACTTTGAAAGAGCAATTTATGATGTTTTCATAACCAAAAATCCCTGAAAGTGTTTAATATTCATATGTAACTCAGACATCCTAGGGGTATGATTGAAACCTTTTAAAAACTGATTGGTTATATTTGGCATATCAGATATTTCCACAGAGTGAGCCCGGTGGGACCAAGGCAAGGCTCTATTGTTCTCTCCCCGTTTGCTGCCTCCCTCCCACCTACTTCCTGCTTCCTGCTTCTAACTTCAGGAGGCCTCCCCTCCCTGGCATCTTCTCTTTTATAATCCCCCAGTGCATTCTCAACCCTGCCATTCACTCTCACCTCCTACTCCACCCCCATCCCAGCTCTCACTTCTCCTTGCTCTCTTCCTCCGCCTTTAAAGTGAAGCAGTTGCAGGGGCGTTCAGGGCCCTGCTCAATATAAGGAGTGGGGTGGGGCAGGGAGTGGCTCTGCTGTCCCAAAGTGGCAGCACCAGAGGCAGCAGTGGGGAACCGGGACCAGGGCCCACACGAGCACAGCTGGAAAACAAGCACAGTGGCCCAGACAATCAGACCAGGATGAGCCTATCCACCTTTCCTGCAAGAAGGCTGATGAATCTCTAGGCTGCTCATAATGGAGCACATGGAAGAGTAAAGCAGTTATGTGTGTCTGGATGTAATTAGTCATGTAACTGCCATCTCCTAAGTCTCCGTTTCAGCCACTGGAAGATATTTTAGTTGCAAATTAGAAGCTATGACATACCACTGAAAATATGGATTTTCTATATTCCATTTAACAAGCATTTATTAAGTATATTTTATGTGCCCAGTCTACCAAGAGCTATAAAATAGGAGGATGACATGACCCCTACCACTAAGCAGCTTAAAATCTCTACTTGATTCAGCAGTCAGAGATGTCTAGCACAGTGCTCTGGCCTTGGTATGCTATCCACGAACAATGGTGAGTAACAGACAGAGTGTGCAGACAGACACACTTCAGGAATCCTGACACGCAAATCTGCTCTAGGAAACTGTTCCTAGAGACCATATCACTTACTAAATGCTCAGTTGTAGTGGAAATAGGATTTGTATATTTTCCAAGTCAAGTAAAACGAACACATAGCAATTTAATTCCAATTTGGAACTGGATTACTTCTACACAGAGATGTGTCTAGCATGTAAATTTCAGAAAGACCAACTAAGTTCCTTCCTCCTTCCCATCTCTTGAAATATGCTATTCATTTCCTGGCTCATTTTGAGTAGTTTTACAATGACAAGGTTAATCAAAGACAAAATGATAATTAAGCACTCATCAGTCTACAGAAATAAGCCAGGCATCACATGGAATTCTGATCCCACCTTCCATATAGTGAGATGTGTAGTATAATGATTTCATGAATAGTTTACATACCCATATTTACCTAAAAATGTTCTCTGCCTTTAAAAGATAGCAACTTCTAGTTTTCAGGATTTGGTTTTCTCCATCTTATGCTCGTAATTCTAACACCTTAAACCCTAGAACTAAACAAATTCAGGAAGCAGAGCCAAATATTTTGATGGGAATGAATCTACTGTGAGGTTTACAAGTGTGGTAGGCAGAGTAATGCCCTCAAAGATGTCTTTGCAACTCATGAATATGTTTACCTTACATGGCAAAAGAGATTTTACAGATCTGATTAAATTAATGATCTTAAAATAGGGAGATTATACTGGATTATCTAGCCCAATGTAATCACACGGATCCTTAAAAGATGTAAAGAGATCAGAGTCAGGGAGAGTTAAAGATGCTATGCTACTGGCTTGGAAGCTGGAGGAAGGGGCTGTAGAAAAGGTAAGAGAAAAGATTGTTCCCAGAGTATCCAGAAGGAATGAAACCCTGCTAATGCCTTGATTTTAGCCCAGTGAAACTCATTTTGGACTTCTGACCCCAGAACTGTATGATAATAAATCCATGTTGTCTTAAGCCAGTAAGTTTGTGGTAATTGTTACGGCAGTAATAGATAACTAATACAATCCCAAAATATTCTACAGGGGACATTCAGTTAAATGTGATTGTAAGCTGTATAAAAGACATACAACTAACCCACACAGGATGAATGAAACTTCTAAGGGAGTCAATAACAGGTTGGTTTTATTATCTTCATAACTTCCATGGGGGTAGACTGGCCCCATAAAAATACCTGAGGTTTAGTAAATGCTTTATAATCATTTAGAGTTATGTCAAGGGAGATTTTATTTAAGTAAAATCATTAACCACTGAATACAGATAAAGCCTGGTATAACTTGACATATCTTAAGTTGGTGTCCTATATAAATAGAGCAGCATTTCATGTTGAAATTGAGAGGTATTTTAAAAGTGGTCAATATTGTAAATGCTACATTTTGCTGCTTTTCTGATACTATGGTAGAGAAGAAGAAATATGTTTCCCTCTACAGATGCTGTTCTCTGACACAAAAGAAGGAACTAAGAAAGAACTAATAACTAATAACTATACATGTTTGGGCATAGGTTTTTATGAGTCAGAATACCTTATTATAAAGTGATTCTCTTCAACATACTGAATCTAACTTAATACAGCATTCAGGATGCTAGCCAAAAGCCTTATACCGCAACCATGAAGAGCTCAAAAATGTTTAATTTACTTCCTTCATTACAGATGATGTTTTCATAGCAATTTGCCAAGGAGAAGAGCTTACTTTATTAATCATAACTTGCTAACAATCACCGACATAAAAAGTAATGCTAGAACAGAAAAGCAAT
The DNA here is from genome assembly GCA_028533085.1 of Varecia variegata. Taxonomy (NCBI): domain Eukaryota; kingdom Metazoa; phylum Chordata; class Mammalia; order Primates; family Lemuridae; genus Varecia; species Varecia variegata. The sequence continues at coordinate 154,534,215 of CM052437.1, forward strand.
ATGCATCTAATTAAACAAAAAACAGCCTTTATTCTAAAGCCTGCAATTAGTGCTGTTTATAGAGCTATAAAACAAGAGATTAAGGTGGTGGTATTTCTCTCTCTCTCTCTCTCTCTCTCTCTTTTTTAAAGCAGCTGGATTTTGATGGTTTATTTGGAGAGTTGTGTACTTGGTTTCCAACACTGGGATAATTTTGAAATCTTTCTTAAATTATATGCATTCAAAAGAGCATTGGGTCAGATTTGTTCCCATTTTATTGGAAATCACAAACAGAAGGATCAATAATTTTTAGTGTAAAGTTCTTATATATAACTTTGGTGTTCACCAAACATGCTTACCAAAATTCACACAAGTACTCAGGTATCAGGGCTTTCAAATAAAACAGCATTTATACGTTACCATTTTGTGTGAGTTTTGTGGAGCAGAGAAAAGATGTTATCCAAAAAGACTCCTTTGTGGCCTTCATGGCTTGATTATTATTCCCAAGGAAAAGGCCCTTGGAAAAGGGAAGTTTGAGGTAGCGGGTAGTATCCTGAAGGTTTGTGTTTTCTTCACACTGTTAAAAATATTTAAAGAAAAAACAAAAGGGAAGAGGGAAGAGACCTCATAAGAATTATTAAGCATAATTTTCATTTCTAGTGTTTATGAACTGGGAAATATTCCAAACAGTAAGCATTACAAATAGAATCTGGCTTTTAAGTAAAATGCAGCAAAAATTTATAAAAATAATTAAGCATGGATTTTTCAACTCAGAGCAATTTGAGTTTGAATCCCAGTTCTGCCACTTCACACGTGAGTGACTGTGTCAAGTTACTTAACCACTTGGGGTTCCTGTTGTCATTCTCCAAAACCTCATTGTGTTGTCATAAGAATTAGATTACATAAAACCTTTAACACAATCCCTGGTACATTGGAAATGCTCAAGAAATTATACATTTATAACATATACAGCAGGTATAGCTTAGATTATTTTAAGAATAAATTTGAGAATTCATATAAAGCATTTTTTGAAAAACAAATTCTTCCAACATTCCATCTGAAGCAGTTGTTAAACAGTTTTTTATTTTGAAAACTGGCAATTAAAGGAAACAGTATTAAAGGTAATCTAAGAGTCCCACTATATGAAGGAAATCTCTGTTTCACAGAAAATGCCAAATAATAAATGTAAAAGGAATTACAGAGTTAGAAAACACAATTTCATATCCCTGTAATTATTTTAGTCAAGCATTGTCACTGAGTGCTAAAACCAGCAGGATTGTTGATGAGGAATTGGATGTTCCCATGATGCCAGCGTAGCAATACACAGATTACTTCCTAATGGTAAGAAGACAAAGAAAACTGCAAGTGAGGGGGGATCAGGTTGTCATCATACCAATGCAGGGTGATGCAAAGACATCATCACTTACAACAGATGTGCACCCTGACTCCATTACATCTAGATTTCAACTTCCACATTGTAGGAAACACAAGACATAGAGCAACACGTTGAACAACACCCCAGGGAAGCAACCAGACAAATCCAAAAGATGGGTCTTTCTGCAGGATGCTTGGTCTTGTCTCATCAAGTCAGTGTTGTCAAAAAAGGGATTGTTTTAGATTATGCAACATCTAAAAAATAGATAGCCAGATGCAACACATGGTCCTGATGATTGGTCCAATTTTTTTTGGGGGGGGGACAGGGTCTCACTCTGTCACCCGGGCTAGAGTGCCGTGGCATCAGCCTAGCTCACAGCAACCTCAAACTCGGGGGCTCCAGTGATCCTCCTGCCTCAGCCTCCTGAGTAGCTGGGACTACAGGCATGCGCCACCATGCCCGGCTAATTTTTTCTATATACTTTTAGTTGTCCAGCTAATTTCTTTCTATTTTTAGTAGAGATGGGGTCTCGCTCTTGCTCAGGCTGGTCTCGAACTCCTGAGCTCATACGATCCTCCCGCCTCGGCCTCCCAGAGTGCTAAGATTACAGGTGTGAGCCACCGCGCCCGGCCCAATTTTTTTTTTTTTAATTTGTACATTGACTAAGTTCTAGACGAGACAAAAATTTAGTGATTGGAAAATCATTACCTGAAAAAAGATAGACTAAAAATAAATACATATTACATGGTATCATTTGGGTAAAAAAAAAATCCATATAGAACATCTGGAAGGATATACACTAAGGAGCTAATAGTTACCATCATCTGGGTAATGAGAATATGATGTTTTTATTTTATTTTGGTTTATCTATATACCGCTTTTGTAATGACATATTATAAATCTTTAGTTTTATAACTAAAGAGTTATAACAAGTTTAGAGAAGTTATAACAAGTTATAACAAGTTTAGAGAAGTAGAATCAGAATATTACTAGATGTTCTTACTACCATGTCTGCCCCATAACAGAAATACCAATATAAACACCATAAACAGCCTTCATAATTCTCTTTTAACATTACAACTCCAAATGCTTTCTTTTATTACTGTGAAATATTTTATATAGATAGAAGAGCGCATAAAACACATATATACAGTTTAAAGAATAATTATAAAGTGAACCTCTCAAATGCTTTCTTCAGTGCTTAGGCAAAGTAGTGTTCTGGAATGTAGGATCACAGCCCCCTCCCCTCAGTCTTGTCTCTGGCATGTCCAAGCAGGAGTCACAGCACCCGAGATTCACTCTATCCCCTGCCTGGATCTGGTGTATGGGGTTAGGAACATGCTCTCATCTTCCGTCCTGTCCTGACTTGTGCTCCATACATCTAACCACCACTTCCTACCGTGACTACAGTCTCATGCCAAACCCAGCCCAGACTCTCTGTCCAGCTATTCCCGGGCCTCCTCCCCAGAAGCCAGAGCCTGCCTTGGTCTGGTATGATCCATCTGTTCACAGAAATTCTGCCCCTACTAATATATCTCTTATCACCTCTCCTCCCAACCAACTAACCGCCTGGCTCTTGAGCACGTGGCAGCCTCTTGGAATTCCTGCTTGATATCCTCATCTAGCTCTACTGGTTGCCATGGGACTGACCACCTCTGTGAGTGAAGATCTGATAGCTGTGTTGTGTCCATAGGGGCTCTGTGAATAGACGACTTGGCTGCTTTCTCCTGGGCCAGGTCAGTTCCACCAACACTGGTTCTCATTTCTCCCCCAGCCTCAGCATCTGAGTCTGTCTGAGGCATGACAACTTGATAGCTTCTCAGAGCTAAACTCTATCACCCTTACTCAAGTATAAATATAATAATTATACAACAATACTCTGGACACAAGAGTTATTTCACGACCTTCCACCAAGAACACTGGTGCATGTGTGTGTGTGTGTGTGTGTGTGTGTGTGTGAGTGAGAGAGAGAGAAAGAAAGAGAGAGAAAGGGAGAGAGAGAGAGAGAGAGAGAGAGAGAAGGAGGGCTTGGGGAGGGGAGAGAGAATTCTGTCCAGCAATTCAGTAAAGAGAAGCATGTTACCACTCTTTGTCTCTATGAATCCTTTAATATAATATTTATCAGGGGTTCAAAACTGATTTTTTTGTCCAGTAGGATTATGCTAGGTATGAAGTTAGAATTAGAAGTTTTAATCTGTTCTTGAAAAAATTAAGAAATTGCACAGAAAATCTTATAGCATATCTTTCATTGGTCTTTGAGGTTTTCAACATGTATCCTTAGCATATCACAGGAACACTGGAGATTTTAAAAGCAATCCAAGCAACTACCATTTATGAGGGCTTACTATATGTTAGGCACCGCTAAGCACTCTGCACGCATTTTCTTCTCATAACAACCCTACGAGGTGGGGGCGGGATATTGTAACCTAAGGAGCTTATGTGATTTGCCTAATGTCACAATATTAATAAGTGTCAGAGCCAGGGTTTGAACCAAAGTTTGTATTCACAGCTACTATAGAGCATTGCCTCCCTCTACTGTCGTTTTAACCAAGTTCTGAATTTTGCTGTAATGAAATTAAAATTTATTGATTTGTAGATAGAATATTGACTAGTAGGTATGGCTAAGAAAGGCCAAAAAAAGTTCACTTTTCCAAACAAAGGTATGTTTGCAGGAGACACCCTGGGAGAGGTTCGGAGTGGTGTGTGAAAGTAAAATAATTTCAGATGAAATAAGCTTATGAGTCCCATAGCAAAACAGCTAGTTTATGTTCTGAGTTTAAGGCTCAGAGCAAAAGAGACCATGAGACCGGGATGCAGTAGGGAGGAGGGCAGGTAGGAGCAGGTGAGGCACGACCTAGGAGCTGAGAAACACACACATGAGCTAGAGAGCATTTGTTCTTCCATGTGATGAGAGAGAATCCATACAGGAGACATGGGATTCAAGAGCAGTGAAGAATAGAAGTGGGGCTCCAGAAGGCAGCCCTCCAAGGCAGGAGCAGGTATCCGCTAGAGTTTAAGCCAAGGTCAAGCAGCCTCCTAATACTAGCAGAAGGCAGGGAGTGCGGGAGAATCGGTGGTAAATTCGCCCGGCATTCTTCAGCCAGGAGGGAGAAGCATCTGTAATGGGAGTGAGATTCTGAACCAGAGTGTGGACCACAGAAAACAAATGGCCTGCCTGCTAGGTGAAGGGCTAAGAGTCAATGATGCCACAGAAATGAGGCTGGGAAAGTGTGGTTTGGCACTGCCTGTGCTTTAACTGGAAATATCAAGTGCAACAGAGTAGTGGTTGGGTGTTTGAATGCCTGCGAATCTGAGTGCTATAGGCTTAGTTGCACCACACTGCAGCTGTAAGATTCTTTCAGTGCATGTAGTTGAGAGATGGCTTTGTTATCGTGGTAAAATCCAGTTATACCCCTAACCTTGATGAGGTGGTTAAATATGGATCACTTGCATTTTGAGGAACACCTGTAAAACAACACTTTTGGCTTTGGCATAGAGAGTATTTTTCCATCAAATCCAATGTAGCCATGGACCAAGGCATTATGGATACGAGAATAAGAAGGCACTACCCTCCCCACTAGAGAACTCATCTCCTGTGGGAGACACAAACCCAGCTGAAGTGTTACAGTACATGAATGATGGCTGATCAATGAGGGAAGGATTCATGGAGCTGTTCTTTCCAGGAGAAACAAGGCAATGTGACCGCAGCCTCTTGAAGCTGCTTCTGGATTGGGGGAACCAAACTGTATCACTGTCGTAGTAAAGGACAGTTCTCTGTGTTTGCTTTGATAGGTTGGGATCTGTGAAAGTCATCTTAAAATGGCATGGAGTTAACTGACTACAAATTAGACAGAAGAAGATGAGAACCAGCCCCCTGCTTTACTACACGGGGGTGTGAAATCAGTTCTGACCAGAGAGATGTGCTCCCTCAGACTTGCACAGAAGTACTAAAAATGCAGGCTTTGCCGTAGTGGCAGTAGTCTCCATCTTCTTTGAGATTATAGAGCTTGGCTCGTGGTCTATTTTTTCCCCCAGAATAAAAATCAGTTGGTACAGCAATGAATGGTGCATTATGTCCTAGACTACTTTTTGACCACTGTCTTAGACATGTGAAAGAACTACAGTGGTCAGTCACGAGCCATGTTCCAGAAATGTGATATTTGCAATTACATGTGATTGAGAGATCCACATCTACAGTTTATTAAGAAAAAAACTGGCATAGAAATTCCTGGTATTATTAATCAAATTAGGGGGTCTATAATTTGTGGGAAGTTGAGAATTAAATTTTAAAAAATGTAGTAAGTTAGACAATCCACTTGGAACTCTATTATTACCAGTTAATGAAAACCAGATTTCAATAGTTTTTGGAGGCAAAATACCTTTCTTTCAGGAACTTTTTCAATATGACCAGTCATTCTTAATGTCATAATTAAACATTTATTAAATTCCTACTATTTGCCAGTCCTTCGATTCAGTGTTAAGAATATAACAAGGAAATGAACACCGTCCCTGTCCTTGAGGGCATTACATGTCTGACCTCTGCACTCTGTTAATAAGCCTGTTAATACTGACTACAAAGCTGTGATAAAGACCACTGGATACCAGCTCTGCTGGGGAAGGGAAGGAAGATGTATGGGAAAGGGCTATGTGACCTCAGTTACAAAGAATAAGAAGGTCACCAAGCAGGCAAGATAGGAAAAGTTAAGAGAGGGAAGGCACACTACACTTACAGGCACTTGGGGAATAAAAGCACATGTATAAGACAGTGGTGACATGACAATGAAATGGAATGTGGGATCCTGGAATGGATCCTGGAACAGAAAAATGACATTCGTGGAAAACTTATTGTGAGATCCAAATAAATTTTGTGTTAACAGTATCACACCAAGATTAATTTAGTTTTGATAAATGTGCTATAGCTTATGTAAGAGGTTAACATAAGGAGAAGTTGGATGAAGGGTATATGGGAATTTCCTGTACTATTTTTGCAACTCTTCTATAAGTCTAAAATATCTTTAAAATAACTGTTTAAAAAATGCAGACATATTCAGGAAACTCTGTATAATTTAGTATGGCTGGAGCATGGGATTTTTCAACACAAAAAAGTTTTGGGACTACCCCAGATTGCTTAAATAAGAATAATTCCAGGTGATTCTAATATTAGCCTCTGGTTGAAATTCTTTGGATTAAACTATTAGCAAGGAGGTGGAACTGACCAGTTGTGCAACCGACTATTTAGATGTGGAGGGTGAGTGTGACAAGTCAAGAAAAACTTGCAGGTTTCTGTTCATGGCAGGAATGGATGGAGGTGAGATAAAAAACTCAGTTTGGGACATGCTGAGTGTAAGGTGTCTCTGGTAAAACCAACTGAAGATGTTCAGAAGGCTGGTAAAAATTTCAGACCAGACAAACAGATCTGGCAGTCATCGGCATAAAGATGCAATGAGTTAACCTATCGGAGTGGATGAGACGGACCTAGAAAGCATGAGACATAGATGGCAGCACAGGGTTAAATTCATGATAACACCAGTATTTAAGTATAGATAAAGACAGATGACTCCTCCAAGAGGAAAAAGGATGAAACCCAGGAGAACATTGTCAGATGAAGAAAGGCATGTGGGACTTTTCAAGATGCTGCGTAATGTAACAGTGTTATGTGCTACAGGGAAGTCAAGTAAGGAAAGATTTTTAAAGTGTCTAGTAGCTTTAGCTCCTGGGTGGGCCCTACTCACCCAAAGGGGAGAAACTTCACCTGAGTGGCAGGGACACAGGCAGCCTAGGGAACAAATGGGATGTGAGGAAGTAGAGGAAGTGAGTGAAAACTGGCTTTCCATGTAGGCTGGCTGTCATGATAGGAGGGGAAGAGGAAGGATGGTAGCTATTTAAAAAAAAAATTTTTTTTTTAAAGAAAAAGGCTTGAGCATGTTTATAATGTGAGTGAATACTGCCAGAAGACAGGAAATAATTGTAGATGCAGGAGTAAGGGAGAGGATATTGGGAGGACCAGGGTCCCAGAGAGGAGTCAAGAGGGAGAAAGATCTTGAGGGAAGTAGTTGGAAGAATTAGCCTTGGAGAGAAGGGAGTCTTGCCCTATCCCCTGAGACAGGAAGCCAGAAGGAAAGGAAGGATGCAGATAAGTTTGCAGGTGGCAGACAAAGAGCACAGGAAGCTAAGGAAATTCCTGTCATCTGTTTTCTCTGTTAAGTAGCTGGGAAGTGGTGGGGTAGGGATAATGGTAAGAACTTATAAAGAGCTCTCATGGGGACCAAGGGAAGGAGGGTGCTGATTAGTTTGCCTGCATTGTTGATGGCCCAGCACCCATACTCACGCTGATGCTAACCCATAACAACTGTATGACTTCCTCTAGCGACGCCCAACTGCCAGGGATAGGAGGCAGCAATGTTGACAGGTGAATCCAGGACTGGTTTTTACTTCCCATGTAGGCACAGAACTAAGGATTAAGAGATACGTTGGATAAGAAGGAGAAGAAAATAGTCAGGAGGGGTCTATTAGAGGAGAGAAAGACTGAAAAATAGGCATAGTTAGAAAATTGGAAGGTTGTGGTGAGGATATTGGGAGTTTAAAATTTTTGATATGAAGTGTCCCGGATGATTTCATCCATCAAGCCAGCCACCTACCCACCCATCTAGCTAGTCAATGGGAGATCCCACTGGGTGAGGACGTAACAAGGCCCAGGTTGTGGCCAGGGTGAAGCAGAACACAAATGAAGCTGGCTGGAGTTGAAGTGGCTGAAAGACCAAGAGGACAGGAAACTGGACGGGTCAACCAGAAGGAAAAGACTCTGTACTAGAGGCTGGGCTGATTGTGGGAAAGTAAACAGACACCCACACCCCCATCCTTCACCTCTCCCTCACTGCCCCTCAAAACACAAGTTGGTAGAAGACAGTAATTAGGAAGAAAGTTGCAGCACCATATGGAATGAGCCTTATGGAGAATAGGGGAGCTCTTCACAAAATGGTGGAGAACCAGTATCTTTGAAAGGCACTGGGGCATTTGGAGACAGCTGACTTCCAGACACTGGACATGAGGCTTCAGGAGACAAGTCTCTACTGCAGCAGGTACACAGAAAGCCCCTTCAACAGAAGACAATCAGGTTTCATTTAAGGCAGAGCACTTTGGGACAACTAAAGATGTGGCAGTATTAATTAGTTTGCACAAAAGGGGACTTCTGCACGTCACATGAATAGCTCTAGGTTCTAGGACCAAGTCCACCTATTAAGATATCTTAGCCTTTTTTCCCCCTGTTCGGCTTCTGTGTTCAGCTTGATATGGTTTTATGCTAAACTTACCAAGTTATTTATGTTACAAAAATTTTTTGCAGGTGTTTTTTTTTTTTTAATTTCTCTCACAGTGTGTAATGAGACATGGGTTAAGATCAATCCTTCTGCGCCCAAGTGTGAGGTGGGCAGATATCTTTCTGGCTTGTCTAAGAGTTGTTGATCATGGTTACAGGGGAAATCTCTTTCAGAAAAGTTGCAGTAGCATGTGGAGTTCTCTGGACAGCAAACTAGATAGCAAACCTATCAAAATTTCAAGACTCCCCTCATCTTTTTGTTTTACTTATGAATGCAAACACACTATAGGCAAAGTGTACCCTGAAGGTCAAGGTAAGTGGAAAGCAACTGAATCTGAGGAGTCCATCACAAAGTGTCCGGTGAAGTGGCTGTGCTGGACCACTATGGACCAAGTTGGGAACTAGGATATAGTATAACAATCTCAAAACTTGTAGGGAAAAAAATATGGGACACAAAGGGTTTATGGACCAACTTTTAGGTAGCAAAGGTGAAATAAATTAATCTGCAACAGACTTTTGCAGTCTAGGTCATCATACTAAATTAATCTCTCAAACCATCAAACAGCATCATCTTCTATTTGGCTAACTTTGGACCTGGCCCTTTTCCTTGGATTAGGAAGCCAGTAAATCCCCTATGGGAAGCAGATCCTCTACTTGGAAGCAAACTCCTATCGCGGTGGAATTGGGCCACTTTAGCCATGGTGGTGTTTGATAATCAACAATGATGAATTTATAAAACCTCAATTTCTCAAAGGCAGACTGTATTACTGTATTTTTGTACTGGACTTGAAGGTGTTTTAGAATGTACTTCCAGTGACTAACAACTCTCCACTAGAATGAGTGGGAATGGAGACTTGAGTGCACAGCTACTGTCTTCTGATCCCCCTTTTTTGGATCCTCATATTAGTCACCTTAAGAGACTTGACTTTTAAAAAATGAAAGTGTTTCTGCTCATTACTTCATTCTCTTTTCTTAACTTGCTTTCCAGCAGGTAGCTGAAAAGCAGTAGCCAAAAATACCCTTACAAAGTTAAGGAAGACAACAATTCTAACAGAATGCAGTGAAATAACAAAATTTAAGATTAAATAATCTTAAGTTATTTAAGATACTTTGAAATTGGCAATTTCAAAGGGATGTTTTAAATTTACCCATCAGCCATTTGGGGATATTAAAGATGTTCTGAGAGCTGTCAACGGGGCTCTGGAAGGACAAAATCTCTGATGATGACTAATAAAGCTATTTCATTTACCCTTCTAGAGCCGTGACATCCAGATTTTTGTAGATTTCTGAGTTTATTTCCATTGGAAACCACTCCAAACACGTAATTAATCAAGTAAAGTTGAAAATGTCCTCAAAAGAAGTCCTTGTCCTTAGGATTCATTAGACCCTTCCCTAAAGAATGAGTCCAGGTCCTTGACAGAGTACTTACTGTAACACCTCTGTAAGAACAATTTCCTTAGAACATGTCCAGAAGTGGAGTCCAGCCATTGCTACAAAGGCAAACTCTCTGTCTCTTTCACAAATTTTAGGCCCAAATTAGGTTACTGAATAGACTTCAACACAGTAGATTTCTTCTTAGCTCACTGCAGGATCGAGTCTTTTAAACTGATACCTTACATGAGGAGCAAGTAGGTTTTAACCCTAAATACTAAAACCATAGCTTTTCTCTGTATATCCTCAAGACAGAATTGAAGACACATTTTTAGAGCATTTTTTCATTTCTCATCAACTTTTGATATCACAGATAGCCCTTGTCAATGAATGACATGGAATATGGTTGCCAAGATCTCAGACAATTAATGTTTCTTCAAAACTTTACCATAAACATGACTGTCATGATTAGATGACAGAAGAGAGGTCCTTAGTTAGATAAAAGTCCAGAATTTAATAATATAAAACAAAGCTAATCTTCACTTTTGTCTCTTCCCACTTTTATTTTTTCAAAATGAAAAATGATTATTAATGTTATAATACTTATCCACTAACAAAAAAGTTAAGCAATGTGAAAATAAAAATAGTCATTGCTAATATTTTAGGATTACTTTCCAAGCATCTGTCTATGCACATATATACACATGGACATGTAGTTAAACAATTTTATAAAAATGGTATTATACTAAATATACACTTCTATAAAGTATTATCAATATATCCTAAGCATTTTTCTATGTATATAAAATTATCCTTTAACCATCATTTCAATAAATGTAAATAAATACATAGTATTTCATTCACTGTATGGGTATAACTCATTTATTTAATCAGACCTATGTAACTGGCAATAACCACTTCCATGTTTTCCATATTTTAAGGAACCTGTAATGATCATCCTTGATTCATCTTTGCTCATCTTGTCTGATTATCTTCTCCCAATAAACACCAAGATGTGTGGGCTGGCTGAGTCAAAGGATATATACACTTAAAACTTATCTATGTATTGCTGAACTGCTCTTCAGAAACACACTAACATTCAATACATTTCTTCTATAAATGCAAGAGACTGCATTTTCCCCTTAACCTTACTCTTCCATCCTGGGCTTTAAAAATATTTACCAATCTGATAGGCAAAAAAGGTTTTCCTTTTTTTTTTTTTTTTTTTTTTTTGAGATAGGGTCTCACTGTGTCACCTGGGCTAGAGTACAATGGCCTCATCATAGCTCACAGCAACCTCAAATTCCTGAGCCCAGGTGATCCTCCCGCCTCAGCCTCCCGAGTAGCTGGGACTATAGGCATGCGCCACCATGTTTGGCTAATTTTTCTATTTTCTGTAGAGACACGTTATGGCTCTTACTCAGGCTGGTCTCAAATTCCTGACCTCGAGCAATCCCCCCACCTTAGCCTCCCAAAGGGTTTTCCATTCTTTAACTTACATATCTTTACTTATTCATGTATTTATTTCACACATTTGCATTTATTATTTTTAAATAGCCTATTTGTAGCATTTATCAATTTCTCTTTTTCCGACTGATTTGTGATAACTCTTGGTAAATGGAGAATAGTAACCCTTTATAAATTCCGTTGCAACCATATTTCAGTTTGGCATATGTTTTCAGCCTAGATTATGATGATTTTATTAATAAAAAAGTTTTAAATTTTATGTAGCCCAATTTATAAATTTTTTATACTTGATTTCTAACATTTAGGACATCCTTAGAAAATCCCTCCTTACCTACAGATTATAAAAATGTTCACCCACATTTTTAAGGCTCTGACAGCAGTTTTTTTTCTTACATTGAGGCTGGAGTGTGTTTTAGTATAAGGAGGCAGGTAGGAATCCAGTTCTCCCCACACCCCAGTACCCATCCCAGTCCTCTCAACACCTCTTATTAAATGGGCTGGATTTTTAGCCAGTGATTTGAAATCTACTTCTCTCCCCATCTTTCTTTCTTTCTTTTTAAATGATAAGTTCAAGTATGAAATTGTCAGCAGGCTGTGTGCCTTCCTGCCATGGCAGAAGAAGGATACACATTATGCTGGAAATATGGTTTTATAATCATAAACTACAAGTGGCTTTAAGCTGAAACTGAACTTGTTGGCCCAGTACTATGAGAAAGAAAACCACAGCATCAACCAGACTAAAAATAAAAGTTGTTATCCTTGGCAAGTAGTTCACAACTCTTTAAGCAACACTAAATAACTCTATTCATAAGAAAACACAGATACTTGGGGGTTTTCTATAGAGCTAATGCTCCCTGATGGGTCTATACAATGTAGGTCTGCCCAAAATTAGACAACCTACACCCACCGTACTGAGCCTCCCTTGTGGTTGAGGACAAATTTTTCAAGCTCCAATAAATTTTTATTCATGGATTAGAATTCTGGGTACTAAGTCGAACTTTGTGTAAAGGCTTCAGCTGATTCAAAGCCCTGTTTTTGAGAAAAGTTTTGGCCAGGACACAAGGACAAGCCTCTGTCGGGGAATCAACACCAGCTGGACTTCTAAATGCTCACACGGAGGAGGGAGCGCTGCTGTCTGGCCTCTGGCATTTTAAGCATATGGATCTCTCTAATCAGCAACCGAGAATCTTGCTATTATGCACTCATTTAGAGGCGTCTTCCAGTAGTTGACTGGAAACCTAGCACTTGCCAAAGAAGCATCCTCTGACCTGTAGGTGAGAGAGTCCCCATGTGATATATTGTATAGAAGTGAATCATTCTTCTATATATTGTTAGGAAACTGGGAGCCCAGTTTTGGTTATCTCAGCCCTGACTTTTCTGAGCCAAGATTTAATGTCATATAGACATCTACGTGAAGTATCATTTGTGCTTTTTTTGAAAACCGAAGCTGAAGACAGTGCCTGTCATATTATATATCTCTTACAAGGGAGGCTCAGACCTAATGGTGTGATAAATAGATCATCCTCAGTTTCTAGTACTTTTAGTTCCTCTGTTTGCTTTACTGGTTACTATTCTTTTAAATAGTTTTTTCTTTGTATTTCAACATTGTTAGCTCCTTGAGGTCATTTTCCGAAGTAGAGAGGATGTAAGTGCTAGAAAAGGAGAGATTTGACTGTTTTGTTTGCCACTATTTTCCTAGCACCAGAGCAGTGCCTGGCTGTAGTTTGTGGTCAATACATGTGTTGGACAAATAATGAGAAAACGAATGATTAGAGAAATGGACACATAAATATACATCGTATCAAAATAGAAAATACCGGGTGCATTGTGTATTGCCACTTATTTTATTAGCAGTAATCCAAAGGTAAAGAAAGTTTTTGTTTGTAATCTCATTCAGTCATTCAATAAACCTTCACTGAGCATCTACCTCCAGCCAGAATCCCTCCGACACCGCTGCTGTTCTCGAGGGGCTCATAAATTTCCAGGGGTAAGCCAAGGCGAGGATCATCAGGTAATTCCGGCACAGTGTGATGAGAACAATGGTAAGAGACGTGTGCAGATGCCCAGGGAGCTCAGGAGAGGGCACTTGGCCAGCTGGGAATATAGGGAGCTGGGCTGGGGAACGGGGCAGTTCTTGAGGTTGTGGCCAGGGTGAGCCTCAGGGGGTGAGCAGGAGGTAGCTGAGGGAGAGGCAGGGGAGACATGACTCCAGGAGTCGCAAGGGCAGAGCAGAGCAAACTGACCCATCGGGCGGGGGTGAGAAACTAGAAAAGGGGTGGATTTGGTGGCATCACTGAGTAAGAGGCAGGAAACGGTGAGAAGTCAAACAGTAGGGAGGTGGAAGCCTGCCACACTCTGAGAAGCCTGGGATTTATTCTCTCAGCAATGGGAGCTTTTGAATGGGTCTTAAACTGGGAAATGACCTGGTTGGATCTGCATCTTAGCTGGGTGACCCTAAAGTCTGGGTGGAACCTGGATCCAGGCTGGCAGGACCAGTTAACATAGGTGAGAGTTAATAAAGGCCTGGCCATCACAAGGCTACAGAAATGGAGAAATGCAAAGAAGGAATATTTTGGAGCAAACTGTCTATGTAATTTGAAAATATATTTTTATTCTATACTTCATTAGTACTAGTATTCTCAGAGAATTTCTATGGGATTCTTGCTTTGTGAATTTTCTTTTTGTTGCCTACTACAGTATATTTTGTTCCAAATGTTTTT